>JAJPUD010000399.1:553754-650286 GCA_023553655.1 Myrmecobius fasciatus | reverse complement strand
CTGCCCAAAAATGGGGTTGGGTTGGGGGAAGAGGGCAGAGAGAAGCAATAAAACTATACAATTATGAGTCAGGAAAGGTTTCATCTAAAGATGTTATCTGAATCTTAAATGAGACTAGGAATTACAAGAGACCGAAGTAAGGAAGAAGAGCATTCCAATCATAAGAGACTCCCACACAAAAATGGGAGATGGAATTTCTTACATATAAGCACATAGGTTTCTGTCTAGAAAGAACACATTAGGAGAAGAAATTTTCAATTACCATAGAAAGATAGGTTGGAGCCAGAGTAGAAAGGCTTTAAATTCCATTTGGAGAAGCCTGATGTTTATTCTAAAAATCACATTTTTAATCCAAAGTACTTGTATTAAAGTGGTGCTATAACAAGTTAGTCCCATAAAGAAACTGAAATGGAGGTACTTATAAAGGATTTTTCCAAGGTCCTATAACCAATCATTAAAACAACCTAAAGAAAAATACAAGTTATTTGATTGATTCATAAGTCACTGTAGAACACAAGAAATGCTTTATAATGGCTTATGACTGCCTTTGGTGAAAGGCAACATGGAACTAGTTAGGAAAATGTCCACAAACTTATAAGTTCACCCTTCTGTATGTGCTTAAAAAGTAAAACAAATGAAATCATTATTTCTTTTTTAACTTACTATCATCAGTTTTTAACCATCTCTTTGTGAACAAAAAACTTTTGTCCCTGATATAAAATGATAGTAGAGATGACTAATTTAAATACTCATCTATTTAAGTTGCCTAACTATTTAAATATTCTATTCAAATGGCACACCCTTAGAGTATACAGACCATTTATCAATTCCAACTCATCTCTATTGATTTCAGCTAGATATGCCAAATTTTCATACTAAGAAAGAATGAAACACAGCCAAAGTCACCCAGGTAGAGACACAAATGAACCAAAGGCCTGAATTGGCATTTTGAAGAGGCTTGAAGAAACTATAAGGGAGAAAAAGTTTGCCTAATCATGGTAGACTCCTTTCTCACTGGAGATTTTCAAATAGGGGATGATGATTAGCTTCCAGCAGTGTTGCAAAGAAGATTATATATTACTTGTCAATTGGATTAGCTACTCTTTGAGTTCTGTCCCAATACCTATAATTCTGAGAAGAGTTAAGTAATTCCCAAACTCCATCTCCTTTATCCCAAACCCAATCTAATCCCAGTTTTGAGTGGCCACATCTGTTTTTACACTACTTTTTCAAACATATTCCTTTCACTCCTGTCCCCACAGCCAATTTCTCCCTTGTCACAAAAAATAAATAAGAGTTGGGAAGAAAAGCAACTCATCAAAATTCACCAACAGATCAATATGCAATATTCTACTAAAAGTCCTCCATCTGTTCAAAAACAGGAGGAAGGTACATGCTTTCCCCTTTTCTTGAAAGTCAAGCTTAATTATGAGAATTACATGGCATTCCATCTCAATTTATAATCATTATATATAGTTTTTCTGGTTCTGCTTAGAGTAAATAGAGAGTTGAAAAAATACACTATCACGATACACCTTGCCTTGATTGGAGATTCTGAGCACAAAATGTTATAGACCATTTTCCAAATGCATTACATACAAGGCACATATAGTTTTCCAAAGGTCATCGTTTTTTTGAACACTTTTTCTTCATGAGAAGGGAAGAGGAAAGGAGCATATTCAGATATGAATTCTTTTCGAAAGCAGAAGGTACAATGAAATTTATTCATTAAATGCTCTTAGATTTGCTGAAATCAATTGGTGATTTCCAATGGTGGCACTAATGGTTTCAGACAAAAACCTTAATTGCAAAGAGTGTTTATTACCAATTTAAAGCTAAAGACTGATATGTCCTAGAATCCTAAATGATGAAGTAAAGAGTATGGGTACTTTTTACTAGAGTCAGGAATACCTACACTCAAAGCCCACTTTACACACTTTTTAGCTATGTAACCAAGAGCAAGGTGTCTAATCTCTATAAGCCTCAGTTTTCTCAACTGTAAGATGGTTCAAGTCTAGATCTAAGATCTTTACCTAGCAATTATTTTCATTCAAATCAGCTTTCAGGAGAAGTGATTTGATTTTACATTCATTCAGCAAATGCTTATTTTAAAAATATAACCTTCTAGTGCAGATGCACTGGAAGGTGCAAAGATGAATTAGAAATCTTATTTTCACCTCTGAGTCACTTTCTCAAAAGCCTGTCCTTAAGAATTTCTGCAATTTCCTACAACCACAGAAAACTCCAGTGTCTGTAGGAGGAAAAAGTTTTACTTTTACTCTGTCCTCACCACCCATGATTCCTTCCAACATTTTCTCTGAACTCTCCATTGTTCCTGGGAGCCTCTTAAAGAGTCTCTGGAGTCTAGACTTTACCAATTGCCAAAGTCTCACATCCCTCTGCAACACTTTTGGCAGTCCCTTGCCTTTGGTCTTCCCTTTCAGATATTCTACTTTAGCACTTTTCTACTCTTCTACTCTTTCTAGTCTGAGCCCCTGTCTCTCTTTTTCCCCTTTCTGCTCCATCCTCCACTCTGCCCTGCAGCCCAGAGCTCTAGTCTCCTCTGGTTTCAGTCCTTCTTCTGAAATCACTTCGAGTCAGTTCTCTATGCCTCCTCTTTATGACAGATTAGTGGATTCTGAAATACAAAGAAAGTCCAGCAATAACTGTAGATGGTGACCCCAGGCATAATAGGTAGCTCTAGGCTGCAATGCAGTTCCCTTTCAAAAGATAAGCAAGGGAATTGGGAACCAGCTAAGCTCCCTTGGCAATACATGCTCCTCTTCAAGACCCAGAAAACTGCAAGTATTTCTGAATAACCTAAGAATATAGCATTACACCTAGAAATGGACTAGTTTTGGTTCTTGGAAAATATATTATGTATGTAACCCATGTAAGCTCTGAGGCATTCTCTTCCTACCTCCCACTCTCACAGATGAGTCAAGTTCTCAGAGATAGGTTGGCCATGTTTTGCCCTCAGGGGTTTAGGGGTACTTCTAAGAGGTCAGAGGTGATGCCATTGGATAGAGCGCCCAGAGTACACTTCCCTCCAAAGATTATCAGTTAAAATCAATTTAGTAAGCTAGTCTTGTGCTTTTAGAATGGGACAATAAGAATAATTAATACAAAAGATTTCCCAAAAATTTGTAATACATTATCCTACCGTTGCATAAAAAGTACAGATCAAACTTAGAGAGCACATATAGCAAAGGGGTTCCTGATTACTAGAGGTCTTTTTCCCCCCTTTCTTGGGATGGCCAAGAAGTTCTCCACTTGCATGATGAGTCTATCCATTTGTCTTGGTTTCTAATGTAGTAGCTAATGTTAATTCTCCAATGTGAAGATAATATGCTGAAATACTCTATACCCTTCAAATTTCAAAAGAATCTTCTCTGACCAAAGTAGTCAAAGCTGGTTAAGAGGAAACCTGACCAGTCAGGTCAAAGTTGTCCCACTGTGTGCAGAGCACTGGGGAATGAAAGGTAATTGCACTCATGATACTTTTAGTCTAACAAAAGGAAAAAAAAACTAAGAGGACTATAATATACAGTAAAGGTGAAGTCTAAGAAAGAAAGGTTGTTACTGGATAGAATATTGTGGAAGTGTCCTTACAGCAAAGAATTGAGCTTCAAGAATGGTTAGGGAGAGAAAGTGCTTGTCAAGAGAATTATATGAGGCAAGAATGAAAATATAGGGTGATTCCAGTTTATAGGGTTGAAGGCTAAATGCCAGGTAAAAGAATAAAAACTATACTTGGAACATAATCGTCAGTCATTAATAATTTTTGAGTAGAGAGCTGAGCAGATACAGGAACAAGAAAAATTAGTCTGGGCTTTCAAGAAGAGAGTAAAATCAGAAGTTACAAGACAGATACATCTTAGTATAGTCTTTAACATATGAATTGATCCATATACTGTGATTACTGAGATGCTTCTGCTAGACTTGTACACCAAGGAGGTCAAAGAAGAAAAGAGGTCCCATGTACCCCAAAATATTTATAGCAGTATTTTGAAGGTAATAAAGCTACTAGAAATAAAGCAACTAAAAATAGTTCAACAAATTGTGATATTTGTGAGTCTAGTAGAATAATTACACATATGAAAATTTCAGGGAAATAGAGGCAGACATATAAATTGAGACAGAGTAAAGAAAGTAGAATAAGAAAAACAACGTAGCTCATGACTTAAAACAATGTAAATGGAAGAAAACAACAAAATGAAGATGAACATGGCGCAATTATAATGACAAACTAGGCCTCCAGAAGAGAAGAAAAAATGGACTTCCCTCTCATTGGAAAGGTAGAATACTTACTATGAGTGTGGAGTGTTGCATACACTGTAAGATGTGGTTCATGTGTTGTTTGGATTGTCTTAATTCTTTGGGTATCTCTGTGGAAAGTGATTTAGACTATGATTTAGACATAAAGAGTGATACCATAAGCAAATTAGAAAAGCAAAGGATAATTTACCTGTCAGATCTTGGGAAAGGGAAGAATTTATAATCAAACAAGAAATAGAGAATATTATGAAATGCAAAATCAAAACTTTAATTCCATTAAATTTTAAAGCTTTTGCATATACAAAAGCAATGCAAAGATTAGAAGGGAAGCAAAAAACTGGGAAATAATTTTTTATAGCCAGTGTTTCTGATAAAGGCCTCACTTCTAAAAAATATAAAGAATTGAGTCAAATTTATAAGAACACAAGTCATTACCTAATTAATTGATAAATGATCAAAGGATATGAACAATTTTCAGATAAAGAAATTAAAACCATCTTTAATCATATGAAAAGAAATGCTCTAAATCATTACTGATTAGAGAAATGCAAATTAAAACAACTCTGAGGTACTATCTCACACCTATCAGATTGGCTAAGATGACAGGAAAAAATAATGATAAATGTTGGAAAGGGTGTGGAAAAAATGGGACATTGTTGATGGAGTTGTGAAATGATCCAATCATCCTGGAGAGCAATTTGGAACTATGCCCAAAAAGCTATCAAACTGTGCATACCATTTGATTCAGCAATTTCTCTACTAGGTCTGTATCCCAAAGAGATAATTAAAAAAGGGAAAGAACTCACATGTGTAAAAATGTTTATAGCAATCCCTTTTGTAGTGGCAAGGAATTGGAAACTGAGTGGATGCCCATCAATTGGGGAATGGCTGAATAAATTATGACATATGGATGTCATGGAATACTATTGTTCTATAAGAAATGATAAACAGACTGATTTCAGAAAAGTCTGGAAAGATTTATATGAATTGATGCTAAGTGAAGCAAGCTACACAGCAACAGCAAGATTATGTGATAATCAACTATGATTAAGCAATTCAGTGATGTAAGGCAATTCCATTAAATGCCAACTACATCAAGAAACAAAACTATGGAGACTGAATGTGAATCAAAACATGCTATTTTCACCTTCCCCCCCTTTTGTTTTGTTTTTTCTTTCTCATGGTTTTTCCCTTTTGTTCTGATTTTTTTCCCCAAATTGGCTTACCTGAAAATATATTGTAAATGAAAGTACACATATAACCTATATCAGATTGTTACTGTGGGGAGGGAACAAATAAGAGAGGAAGGGAGAAAAAAAAAATTGGAATTCAAAATCTTACAAAAAATAAAAGTTGAAAATCATCTTTACATGTAACTGGAAAATAGTATATTATTAAAAATAAAATTTAAAAATAATAGGGTAGTCCATCAAAATTTCACTGGAGGTTGGAAAAACAGATTCAGTGGAGGAATGAGAAAAAGTGCCTACAAAAGTAGACAGTTGGGGATTGGAGAAATAAGAATCTTAGCAAATGGAAATCCCATAAACTTTGAAGAAAATAGTTTGAACTTATAAAAGTCAGTGCAGGGTACTATGGAGTAATAAGACTCTTAAATTTCTGAAAGAATTGTAAATTAATGCAAATTTTTGAGAGAGTAATATGGCATTATGCTAAGAGCTAGGAAATTTTTCATGCTCCTTGACTTAATAATCCCATTGTTGGGAGTATATCCTAAGTTTGTTACTGAAAGAACTAAAATATTTGTAGCTGCATTTTTCAAAATGATTTCAGCCAACCTTCCCCCTCCCCCAAAAGAGGGGGGGGAAGAGGAAAAAAAGATTTAAAAAAATGTTTCACAGTCACAGAGATAACAACAAAATGTGGCATGTGAATTTAATGGAGTATTTTTGTTCCATGAGAGATGGACCAACATGAAGCTTATGAAGGAACATGGAAAGATTTCTTAAATCTTTTTAATCTGGCTTTAGATTTTGTTACCCAAATGAAAATAATTTCTCTAACATACAAATTATTTATTTTCTCTAATAGTCTTCTCTCAGTTCTCCAAAGACTATCTTCAGGTCTGACATTGTTGATAAAACATTCCTAGTGGAAAGTTTTCAGGAAATTGTTATCTCTTGGTTCTCCTACTACATATTTAGTTGCTTCTTGTCAGTCTGCTGGATCATCATCATCCATGTCCCATCCTCTATGTGTGGATGAAGCCCAGGGCTCTTTGAAGGATTTTATCTCTTCTCTTTTCTCTATTGTTAGCTCTCATGGATTTTTTTCATTCAGTATTGATGATTCCCTGATCACTAAACTATATCCTGAATTCTAATTCTACAGCAGCACGACCCATTGCACATTAACATTTTCAGTTGGCCCAAATAGAGAGAGTAGGTTTCAGGGACTCTCTTTCTTCCTAGCCAAAGACATACAACAGTTCTTGCCTATATCATCAGCAAGAAAGAGAGCTATATGACCAACAAGTGTTTTTTTGCATGTAAACTCAGTCATGATTTAGCAGTCAATTAAAAGGCTTTTCTTTCCCATGCACTAGGTAAATAGAGCACAATCACAAAATACCTGAGCATGCTCTGGAGTCAGCATCCCTCTATTATATGTCATTATGAATTTCCAGAACAGCCATATGCATTGCAAGAAGCAGAACACAGTGAGCATGGTCTGAGAACAGAGTTCTCATTGGTCATTTCCCATTATTTTTAATTGATTCATTCTTCATTTGAGTTTAGTCATTGCATTCAAGCCTTAGCTAGAAAATTTCAAATACTATTTAAAAAACAAAATCAAGTTTTCTTACCTTAAGAACATTAGATATATTAAAGAGACAATAGCATATTTAAATGCAGGGACCTCTGGGAAAATGCTAAAAGCAAAAATTCTCCCTGTTGCTATAGGTTCCCCAAATCTTTCACAAATCTAGTAAAGTGATGCCCTGCTCATGCAGACTAATGTTGTTGTTATTTTAATATTTAAAGAAAGATGCAAAAATCTCAGTAAACCTGCAGTGACATGATTTTGCATATCTTATGCATTCACATTTTGCTAATTACTATAAAATAAAATTCTCCCTAGGTGACTAGATCTATGAAAAAAAATTTTGAATTAAGATACTTACATATTATAAGATGCCTAAATCTTAGTGTAGGTGTACATCTAAAACCCAATCTTCCCATTTTTCAGAACAAGTGAATTTTCTAACATATCATATTTGGCAATGTTGCTTTTGGGCAAAGTGGTGATGATGGCTTCCAAGTCACTCCAAACTCTGTAAAAAACTATTTATTGAAGAAATAATCCTAGATTACAATTACCCATTACTCCCTCTTACCCCAACTTTTCTCACAAAAGTTGCAGATAAAAAAAATAACCAGACACATCCTAATAGTCTAATAAAACCACATCGCCTAATGAACAGTGGTTGTTAGCCTGGAAGCTATTTTTCATACTGTTTATTTTGAAGTTAACTTTGCACAGCAATAAAGATTCCACTGTTAAGTGCAGGTCCTAAATATTTTGCAAAGATCAATCTAGTTCCAAGAGGTACAGAAATCCAACTCCACATTCTCTAGCTAATTCACTGATAACATGCAGAGAGACAGAAGAGGGGTGGGGGAGGAGGAGACTGTGCACAAGCAAAAAGGAAAAGAATACTTGTCCTCATCAAAAAGGATACAAGAAAGCTCCATAGGCCACCCAAGTCTCAGCAGTCTAGTTTCTGAAAGACAAGTAGCTTCCTTCTGCCCAGGTTCTATTAGAGCATCTCTTAGTTTAATTTAGCCAATAATGAGGAAATTGAGGTGAGTCTGAGTGGCCCCAGAAGTTAGGGCTGACTCTGTTTCAGCCTCCAGAGAACAGAGTTCAGGAGACTTTTCCAAATGCAGCAAACTAAGTTAAACAGAGCACTTTTTGAATATTCCAGTCCTGGGTACATAAGATAGATAAGGATGCTTCTGGGATTGATGGAATTCCTTTGGTATCTGGGGTTGAATTTAGGGACTCATCAGTCCTTCTAGCTATTTCTCTCCACCCAGTTTCCCCTCCCCTCTGGGGGAAGAGGATCTGGTCTAACCAGACTACCAAAGACCTCTAATTCCTTTATCTTAATGCTTAGCTACCTTATTTTTTGTATTTTTTTAATTTCCCTTAGCACACACTGAATGCAAAAGGCAGATGTAGTTCTATCCATTATCATAACACAGCTATTACAATTTGGAATATGTATTCATGGAGGTAAATGATTTACATCAATAAGCCAAAGAATTAAGTTCTAGGAGACAGCATCCTCTTGGAATACTTAGGTATTTATTAGTCCCATATTTTCCTGGCACTAATTTAAAGGAGTCAGGATATGGATTTTATGACAATGGTGAAAAACATTGTTTAAAGAGCGGTATAAATAAAAATTATGCTCTCCTTTAAGAGGTGTCAGGCATAACAATACAAGATATGAGTGAAAAAGACAGAATAAAATTATACACAGGAAGAAATGACATGTCAAGTTGGCAAAAATGTAAGTAATAAAAAATTAGCAAAAATCTCTTCTATTATTTGCCTGATTTGATCATTTTAATTTCTGCTTTTCCTAGTAAAGTTTTCTAATAAAGTGAAGAATTGAAATTTGTTGATTTAATTTCAATATCACTCATATGTAACATGAATAATTCATTCATATTCTAAAGAGACTAGAAACATGAGCCAGCAACAGTGAAATGAGATTAACTTAGAAAACTGCAATCTAATAACCTGATGGAGAAGTCCTAAATAGAATATTCAATGAGTATGAAATATTTGGGAAAATATCAGGGCTTGTAAATACATGAGAAAAGTAGAAAGCAAATAATTATTTAATTTTCTGAGCACTGAGGTTGTGCTATGGGTCATAAATATGTACTGTATGACTTGATAATGTAAAATTTAATTACCAAACTTGGTTATAGAAAAGAGCCAAGAAAAAATATCAGAATGCTTCAAAGAGATGTGGGACTATGAATCTGAAATATTGCATATATGATCAGAAAAAAACAGGTGCATTGTCTGGTTTTGTGGTATTGTTGTTTTTCATCTTTGTCACAAAGGTTGTTAGGTGGCTAATTTTTAAAAATAAGGTGATGTAAAATAAAATAAAAACCACAAAAATAAATGGTTTTAAATTTGATAGATCAATTGCTTGTTTTTGTCCTTGTGCTTTTTCTCAAACTGGATCCTCCCCCAATGTCCTTTTTCTATACTTCTTCAAGGGCTACCTCCAATTCCACGGAGTCCATTAAGCCTTCTTTGATTATTCCATTCCTCTAGTAGTTATAATGCACACCACACCATTTCATAATTAATTGCTTTCTATTGTCTTTACTTATCTTAATTTTGCCTCCTCATCTCAATTCTAAGTGAAGAATGTTTCATACTTCTCTTTACATCCCACAGTGCCTACTAGATTGCTGGCACTTAGAGGTTTCTCAAATTCATCTCCTCTATATCTTTCCTATTCCCATCACTTCAGTAAAGCACTCATTATCTCTTGTTTAGAGAAACAAAATAACCTCCCAACTAACCTCCCCTCTAATCCATCCCAACACACCCTAACATATACTTTATTAATCTTCAAGCACATCTTTGATCATATCACTACTATAATCAAAACTCTTCAATAATTTCCCAGTGTCTTCTAGATCATTGCAATATAGTATTGTAGCCATAAATCGTACACTATTATCACCCTCAATTTATAGATGAAGAAACAGAGGCTAAGAGTCATATCACCAATGAGTTCAAACTAAAACCAAAAGAAAAAAACTGCTTATATTGACATTTGTTGTTTTTTTTTATTTAGTAGCAACATGCTTTTCAATGAGTTCTCATTTTTCTACCCTTCTCGTACCCTATTCCACCCAAGTAATACTCACTGCTCCTTGATCACACTTCATACTTTCCTACTATCATGTTTTTAGTCATCCTGTTTCCTCCAGATAAAATGAGTGCCCTTTGCTCCCACCTTCACCTATTGAACTCTCGTTAGTTAAACAATTATTATATGTATAGAATATGAGTCCCCAAATAGAGTATCCTGCCAACTATTCCCTAGTCACGAGACCCAGGGAACAATTTCTCTCAATTCATAATTCACAAACTTTCATTTCTACTGACTATCCTCAACCAAAGCAGATTAATAAGCAAGTCATCATGGAGAGAGAACATTTACTTGGAACAGAATTCTAAGTAGATAACAAGGAATTGAATTGAGCAACAAGCACCATCCATTTCCCAAACTTAATCACCTCCCAAACTCTCAGGAATTGTAAAGTGAAAGTCTTGTTAAGGAAGTTAACATTCATAAGCTACTGTGATGAATTATATTCTCTGTGTATGTGTTTCTCCGTCTCTGTCTCTCTGCGTCAGTCTTGGTCTCTGTCTCTGTGTCTCTGGTTGACTACCCTTTTCTCTCTATCTCTGTCTCTGTCTCTCCTCCCCTCTCTGTGTGTCTTTCTGTATTTGTGTCTCTCTGTCTCTCTTTCTTCACCTAAGTTTCTTCATGTTCCATTTCACAGGGCGGATGTTAAATACTTGGCAACCAGACTAAAGCTGAAGCTTCTGCACAATGGTTACTAACTGCTAGCATCTTCCTCTTCGAACTAATTTTCCATCTCTCCTATATATCTTGTATGTACCTAGCTCTTTACATATTGTCTCTCAGGTGTAAGCTCCTTGAAGACAGGGACTATGTTTTTGTCTTTTTTTGTATCCCCAATGCTTATCACAGTGCAAGAACATAGGACAAAACTGTCCCATGTTTGTAAAGTATGGACTCTTGGCATGGAAACCATGATACATTGTATAAAGATGTATTCTTCTTCTCAGAAATTAGATGGGGAAAGCAATCTGCTTCTACTTCTACCAGGAACTACTAGTGCTGTGATAGTGTATCCTTTTTTTCTACTTCTAGACTGATACACAAGCCCTCACACAGACGAAGAGAAAGCTTCTTCTAAGTTACTTCTTTCTGTCTGTCTGCCTCTCCTGTCCCAAGTTTCCAACTTATATTTTATACAACTACAAGATTTCTCTCCTTCTATCAAACTGGGACTACAAAAAGTTGCTGAAATAATCCCCAGCCTTCTGGGACATGTAATTCTCAAAGAGGAGAGGAAATAGATCCACCATATTTACACCTGCACTGTTCATGGCAGCAAATGTTTATTAAAATGAATTCAACTGAATTACAATATGTCAGGCATATGATAATGACAACCTTTACTACAAGAGTGGGACTAGAAAGGGAGAAACAGATGTGAAAGTTATTACACAGGCAAAATTGGCAGTATTCAGCAATTAATTCAATGTGGGTTGTAAAGAAGAGGAAAAAGCAAACACATTTTCAAATGTGGACAATTGGGAAAATGGTTGCATCATAGGTAGAAATAGGGAAATTGAAAGAACAATTTTGTGGGAAAGATGAGAAAATAAGCTCAATTTGGGGCATAGTGACTTAATGGAATTTTAGATAGGCACAAAAAGGCAAGAGGTGAACATTCCCAGTAGAGCAAATAGAATGAACAAAAGCACAAAGGTAAGATTACATAAGGATAGTTATTGTCTAGTTAGTAATAAAGCTATCAGGCAGAAGTAAAGGATTTGTCCCACATGTACAAAAATGTTTTTGGCAGCCCTTTTTGTAGTGGCAAGAAACTGGAAACTGAATGGATGCCCATCAATTAGAGAATGGCTGAATAAGTTATGGTATATGAATGTCATGGAATATTATTGTTCTGTAAGAAACAATCAACAAGGTGATTTCAGAGAGGCCTGGAGAGACTTGCATAAACTGATGCTGAGTGAAATGAGCAGAACCAGGAGATCATTATACATGGCAATAACAAGACTAAATGATGATCAATTCTGAAGGACATGGCTCTCTTCAACAATGTTTCAAACCAGTTCCAATTATTCAGTGATGAAGAAAGCCATATACAACCAGAGAGAGGGATATGAATGTGGACCACAACATAATATTTTCATGCTCTCTATTGATGTTTGCTTGCATTGTGTTTTCCTTCTCAGGTTTTTTTTTTTTTTTCTGTAGATCTGATTTTTCTTGTACAGCAAGATAACTGTATAAATATGTATACATATATTTGATTTGTCACATATTTTAACATAATTAATATGTATGAGACTACCTGCCTTCTAGGGAGGGGGTGGGGAGAAACAGGGAAAAATTTGTAACAGAAAGCTTTTCAAGGGTCAATGTTGAAAAATTACCCATGCATATGTATTGCAAATAAAAAGCTTTTTAAAAAAAAAAGTAGAAGGTTTGTGTTGGGAAGTAGTTGAGACAGGGTCTAAAAGAATGTTGTGCCAGATTATAAAAGGCATTGAATGTCAAGTTCGAAAAGAGCTATTAATTTTTTTTCCCCCCAGCAAGGGAATCAATGTGATGAAAGCAATGGTTTAGAAAAACTAAGTTTGTAGCAGTGTGCAGAATTGAAAAGAGGGAGAATGAAATTAAGAAGACCAATGATACTCCAGGCATGAGGATCTGTTATATAATAGTGACTATAAGAGTAGAAAGATTTTATAAGGAACAAATTAGTGAAAGCTGGAAATGGTAAGGAGGGAAGGGTATGAAGGAAAGAGAAAAAATGAAGGATAGCCAATTTGAGATGGATTTTTGTTGAATTTAAGGTGGTAGAAGTCATATAAGTAGAAGTGGCTAGGAGTCAGTTGCAAATTAGACAGTAAGGAATGGATACCAGAAAGAGATTGTGAATTGTCACCTAGAATCAGTATTTAATTCTCTGTCTTTTGCTTTTTCTTGTATGCCTAGGGCTTAGCATGGAACATGGAGGGCATTTAATAAATTTCAATTGACTGAGAATGAATAGGTAATTCAAGAGAGAGAACATGAAGAAAAAAAAAGTTAAAGGGCCAACTTTGAGGAATTACCAAATTTGGGAGAAAGAGAAAGAAGAACTATGTAGGGAGACATAAATAGAAGAATGAGAAGAGATAAAAAAAAAAAAAAACAGAATAGTATACCATCATAGAGTCCAAGAAAAAAAAATTCAAGCAAATACAGCAGATAGTTCAAGAACACAAACTTGGCCTCTAAAATATATCCAATTTCTCCTGAAGAAATGGTTTTTGGAAGGAAGAGAAGTAATTTTAAAAGTTTTTATTATGAAAAAAATCTATTTTCACTAAGATTAAATCCTGCTGAGAATTCATCTGTGTAGGCCTTTCTCCCAATTGTGCTTTCACTTCCAAAGGAATAATATCCAGGAAGAATGGTCTGAAACATGGGCAAGAATTTAAAAATAAATAAATAAATAGGCAGTCAAAGAATATGAACAGGCAATTCTCAAATGAAGAAATCCAATCCATCAACAACCACATGAAAAAAGATCTTTAGGCACTGAGTAAGAGAAATGCAATGAAGACAGGTCAGAAATTTTATTTTATACTTACCATTGGCAATAATGACCAAGGGGAAAATAGTCATCGTTAAAGGAGTTGTATAAGACACACTTCTTACTATATTGCTTGTTGGTGGAGCTGTAAAATGGTCCTATTTTGGAAAACAACTTGAAATTAAACCCCAAATCTCTCCAAACTTTGAACTAGAGATACTACAATTAGGCATGGATCCCAAGTTGATCAATGAGAGGAGGAAAAAGATTCATATGTTAAAAAATAATTTTTATTTCATGGAAACTCTTTTGTTCTTATTTCTTTTCTTTTCCTCTTCTTACTATCTTATTTTCCTTCTGCTCTTCTTTTCTTTTGGCACAGTGCCTGACACAGTGCCTGATAAGTTCTTATTGCATCAAATTGAATTTTAGTAAAAAACTGGAAACAAATTAGGTTTTTATTAACCAGAGAAAGTTGAACAAACTGTGGCATATGGATGAAATGGAATTCTATTGTACTATAAGAAATGACAAGTATAACATATTCATTTTTTAAAACTTATTTTTATATTTTTGCTGAGGCAATTGGGATTAAGTGACTTGCCCCAGGTTACACAGCTAGAAAGTGTTAAGTGTCTGAAGGCAAATTTGAACTCAAGTCTTCCTGACTTCAGGGATGGTGCTCTATCCACTGTGCCACCTAGCTTCCCCTAAGTATGTCATCTTCAGAAAAATATTTAAAGACTTGTGTGAATTGTGTGAACCAGTGATGGGCAGAATCTGAAACAAATGAGGAAATAAAAGTTTGAGCTTCTAAGCATATCAATTTATTAAGCAATGCAAACCAGTTACATAACAAATTAGGACTAGAACTCCTCATCTTGACACTGGACCCCAAATAGAAGGGGAGAGAGATTTTTATGTATGAAAAGAAAACAATGAAAACAATATAAATCAGGATACAAGATTAATTCTAATTGAAAAAGAGATTAAAGGATATGTTAGGAGTGTAGGGGGAACAGTGAACAATTCCCAGAAACCAGAAAAAGAAGTGTTCTACTTCCCCAAGTATCTATATTCAATCAAAAGAACAAGGAAGCCATAACTGTTTGCTTAAGACCAATTTTCAGATAAGACATATAGCTTGCTTGAGATGTATAATTGGGAGAAAATTCCTTGCATCAGTCTTTAAATCTAATTAGGTTTTTGGTCAGCATAACCTTACTTAAGGGTCTCTAAGCAACAAATAGAACTAGTTCAGCTTCCTAGTCATACAGGGCTACATTCAAAAAATACATTAAAATGTTCTCATAATTCCCTTAATTAAATAAAGTTTTTTCACAAGACAGAAATTAGACTAGACTGATAATTTAATAGAAAACAAACTGAACTCGATCCAGAATTTCATCACAAGATAAGAGTCAGTGTGGTTCACTCAATTCCCACAATTCCTTCAGAACAGAATGAAAGGAATAATTTACATGATAACCATAATGTGAATGGAAAACAACTTTGAAGGACTTTAGACTTCTAATCAAAACAGTAAATAATCATGACTTCAATAAACTAATGCTGAAATACACATCCCATCTCTAGGCAGATAGGTAACGGATTAGAAGTACAAACTGAGACATGTTCCAGATCTTGATTTAAATTGTTTGATTATATATATATCTTACAAACAAGAACTTCTATTCAGAGTACAAAAGGGGGAAAGTAGGTTGATTAGTGTGTAATAAACATGGGGGGGGAGAAAAGAGCATCAATAAAACATTTTTTAACCCAAAGAGAAAAGTGCAGAGGGAAACAAAAATAGAAATTTTCTTTTTTGTCTTATTAGATTTAATATATGCATATTTCTTTTTTAAAATCACATAACACTGTACTTTTCTTCTATAATCCTCTTCGTTGTTCTTTGCATCATGAAATGTTTGTATTTGTTGACAATTATTAAATTCATAATAAAAAATGGGAAGAACTTAGCAATACAAATACTTATCTATCCCCATAAATATGACCTTATGTCTAATAAGCCCTTAATAAATATTTATTGGATTGAATGCATCTATAATCCTTACATTAAAGGCTCATGTAGTCAGAGAAAAGAGCCAAATATTTTCTGGGTGATTATTACAGTTTTGTTAATATCAACTTTTGTAATTTAGAATGCATAATATTAGTAGGACCTTCTTATGCCCTTATTGACTTCATGTCTCATTTGAAACAAGTACTCCAAATCTTTCCTTTTCTTCTTTCAGAAAAATCTTACCTCCCTCTCTTCCCCCACCTCTTCTACCACCTCCTCCTCACATAAATCCATTAATGTCACATGTCTTAGACTATTTCACTGGGAACATTAGGCTGTCTAACATTAACTCTCCATGCTTCAAACTTTCCAGTATTACTCTTTGTTCTCCTGCCCTTTGATCACAAAAATATTCCTATTCTATATGATGGCTAATCCCTTTACCTGAGCCTTTCATATAATTTCTTTAAAGGAGGATGCAGTTAAAAGAAGTCTGTGAATTTGAAGTTAGAACCTGGCTCTGAATCCTGACTCTACCACTTACCAGCTGTGGCCCCTTCAGCAAGCAACTTGATTTCTCTGTGCCTCAGTTTTCTCATCTGTAAAATGAAGGAGTTGCACTTGATGATCTCCAAAATCCCTTCCAACTCTAAAATTATGATCCTATGTTTTCCTACAATATCTTGCTTAGGTAAAATAACCTTTCTGTCTTATACATCTTCTATCTCTCCTTCACCAGTTCCTTTCTTTCTATTTACCAATATGCTCAATTCTTCTATCACCATCCAGTTCCCTTCCTATTATTCTCTTTCTCTGTACGATTAAAATTTTTTAAGTTGTCCATGCTTTATATTTCCATTTTTAAAAAATTACTCTCTTCAACCCATTTAAAATGTCTTCTAATATAGTTGGGGCTGCCTGAGGTTCTATACTGCTTCTCTTCTCCTTCTTTGTTATTTTGCTTAGTGGTGTCACAAATTTCCATGGATTAAATTATAATCTCCATGTTGATGATTCCCAGATCTATTTTTTCTGCTCTCAACTTTCCTAACTTTAGACTCATGTCTCCAACTTCCTATTAGACAGCTCAAACTGGACATTCTATAGAAATCCTAAATGCATCATGTCCAAAACTAAACCTAGTATCTTTTCCCAAAACCCTCTTGCTCGCCTAACTTCCCTATTACACTGAAGGGCATTATCATCATCTCAATAACCCAAACATGCCAACCTCCTTGTCTTTCTTGCTCTCTCACCCCTTAGATCCAATCTATTGCCAAATCCTGTTGACTTAACCTTTGAAATATCTCTCATAGAGCAATGTGGAACTATGCTCAAAAAGTTATCAAACTGTGCATACCCTTTGACCCAGCAGTTTCTATTGGGCTTATATCCCAAAGATATCATAAAAGAAGGAAAGAGCCCCACATGTGCAAAAATGTTTGTGGCAGCCCTTTTTGTAGTGGCTAGAAACCAGAAACTGAGTGGATGCCCATCAACTGGAGAATGGATGAATAAATTATGGTATATGAATGTTATGGAATATTATTCTTCTATAAGAAACAGCCAGCAGGATGATTTCAGAGAGACCTGGAGAGACTTGCATAAATTGATGCTGAGTGAAATGAGGAGAACCAGGAGATCATTATACACGGCAACAATAAGACTATATGATGATCAATTCTGATGAATATGGCTCTCTTCAACAATGAGATGATTCAAACCAGTTCCAGTTGTTCAGTGATGAAGAAAGCCACATACACCCAAGGAGAAGCCTGTGGGATCTGAGTGTGGACCACAACATAGCATTTTCATGCTCTCCATTGATCTTTGCTTACATTTTGTTTTCCTTCTCAGGTTTTTTTTCTTGTAGATATGATTTTTCTTGTACATCAAGATAGCTGTATAAATATGTATACACATATTTGATTTGTCAAGCATTTTAACATAATTAACATGTATTAGACTTCCTGCCATCTGGGAGAGGGGGTGGGGGGGAAGGAGGGAAAAATTTGTAACAGAAAGCTTTGCAAGGGTCACTGTTGAAAAATTACCCATGCATATGTTTTGCAAATAAAAAGCTTCAATAAAAAAGGAAATATCTCTCATATACATCCCCTTTTGCACCACAGACCAGTAGGGTGTAAGCCCTCTTTACTTCACATCCAGTCTACTGCAATAGCTTGTCTCTCTGACTCAAGTATCTTCTCATTCTAGTCCATCCTCTACTCACTTGTCAAATTGATCTTCCTAAAGCTCATATCCAACCATGTCATCCTCTGAAATCCTACCCTAATCAACAAATTTCATAATATCTTCTATTTGGCATTTATAACTTTGCCCTGTCCTACCCTGCTAGTCTTCTTATGCTTTCTTCCTCATTTCAACCCTGCTACTTACTAACTTTGGTAAGTCACTTCACTGCTATTTACTTTAATTTATTAACCTGCTAAATAAATGAATGAATGGATAAACAAATAATCAGAAAATTAAGACAAAGTGGTTGTGACACTGGTTTTCTTGCTGTTCCTCATTTAAGTATTTTCCATCTTAAGTATTTTCATGGACTATTCCCCTTGTCTGGAATTCTCTTCCTCCTCTCTAAGCCTTAATTCCCAGCTAAAATATCACCTTCTATAAAAAGACTTTGCCATTTCCCTCCTAAGCGTAGTCCCTTCTCTAGTAACTGATTCTCTGACTGTCCTCATTCCTTAGAATACTCTTCCTCCATATTTCTGTCTAAAGTTCCTTTATATTCATTCCAACTAAAATCCTTCCTACAGAAAGAAACCTTTCCCAATTCCTCTTAATTCTAGTGTCTTCTCCCTTTTATGTCTTCTCTATTTATCCCATATATAACTCATTTGTAAATATTTATTTGCTTACTGTCTCCTTCATAAGAATGTAAGCTCCTTGAATGCTGGGGCTATCTTTTCCCTCTTTTTGAATTCTGAATGCTTAACTCAGTACATGGTACATAGTAGATAGGGACTTAACAAATATTACTGATTATCTACAATTTATCCTTTCTATATCTTGTTTGCAAACGTGTTGGCTATCCCATAAGACTGAGAGTTCCTTCAAAACAAGGACTATTTTTTTGTTTTGTTTTGTTTTTTGCCTTTCTTTGTATTCCTAGTATTTATTACAGTGCCTAGAAGACAGTAAGTAGTTAATAAATGCTTGTTTGTTGACTGACTAATTTGCTGACAACCATCCTACTAAAGCTTCTTATTAAAAGATTGCCAATGAACTCCAGCCCCAATTTTTTTTTAAAGCCTTCATTCCCCTTGTTCTCTCCATGGCTTTTGACACAAATTGATATCCTTTATACAAGATATTTGCCACTGCCTTAGTCTCAGATACTTTCTTGGTTTTCCCTTCCTGCTACTCCCTTTCATATCTATTATGATATCCTTTAATTTAGGTGTTCGCAAGAGCCTTTCCTTTGTAGTAGTGCCTAGCAGCATTTATAACTTCCAGGATGGCTCCCCAAGAGAGAGCTAGCCCAGATTTAAAATATCTTGTGAGCCCTCATCCACTCTAAACTATCACTCACAGATCCACACAGATATAAGCAGAGATATAAGAGGGGGTACTGGGTACAGAGCAGAGCATTAGGGCCCATTACTGGGCACAGAGTAGAGAAGCAGTGCACACATGAGCAAGGTTCCAAAAAGAAATTTGCTTCTGCAGACACAGATTGTGCAGCCTCATTCTCTTGTCAGGGCAGTCACACTGATCTTATTAGTGTCAGTGAAGTATGTGATGCCTGAGGACGTGCCAGGCTGCTTGAAATGGACGCAGCAAATGAACCAAATTCTACTTCCTTCATTACTCCTGCAAACCATTCACCATTTACCAAAGATGCCTTGTTGAAAACAGATGAGTTGATCTCCCTATTACTTATGGATGCAAACACAGAGTAGTTCTCCAACTTGTTGTTCTGGTATTACAGTCCCTCATAATTCATTTTCAGCAGAAGCCAAAACCTGGATCAAGTTTTCACTCTGGTTTCTGCAGGAGCTGGCACAGAGCTGACAGTGGATAAATACTCGTTGGGTGGATGATTGCTTAGCTTGCCTGACTCAAGGCAATGCTCTAATGGGAAGTACTCTAGATGGGATGTCAAAAAATCTGTGTTCCCTCTTTGTGACATGTACAGGATCTGTCTGAGGATTTCAGCTCTACCACTTACTACCTATGTGACCTGAGACAAACCATTCACATTTATGGGTCTCAGTTACTCGTCTATTAAAAAACAAAACAAAACAAAAACACTGAGGTAAACAAAGATTTATTCTAGATCTGATTCCCAAGATCTATTGTGGTACCTAAAAAAACAAACAAACAACAACAAAAACAAAACCAAAAAAATCCCAAACCTCTGAAGTATAGTCTCTAGGCAACCAATTTATTTACTGGCAATGCAAGAAGGATATACAGAGAGTTATCCTTAAAAAGTTTCCATTAGTCAGTTGACAGCTGATAGTACAATAATTAGACATTTATTTCTTCAGCCATAAAATGGGGATAACAATAACCAATATATATGGTGTCAGGCGCATAGTAGGGGTATGTGTATGTATGTATGTATATGCATACATACATACATATTTATATATACATATGCTTATTGTATTTCCCTCCCACCACTCTCCCCTTTATTTTTGTTGTTGTGTCATTTTTTTCATGACCCCATGTGGGATTTTCTTGGCAAAGATATGTAAGTAGTTGGCCATTTCATTTTCTAGCTCATTTTACAGTTGAGGAAACTGAGGAAAATGGGGTTAAGTGACTTGCCCAGGGTCATATAACTAGTAATTGTTTGAGATCATTTGAACTCACAAAGATGTGTCTTCCTGTTTCAAATCCCAGTTCTCTATCTACTTTGCCACCTAGCTGCCCGCCCCCTCCTTTAATACCAAAAAATCAAAGGAAATCCTAAAATTATTCTGACTAGCTATACTAACAAGGTACGTGAATACATAAGAGTCCAGAAAAACAAACTCAGTTAAGAAACATCTACTCTAACAAGATATATAGTACAGAGAATTAGAATAGACTATCAATGATATATAGCATAGACAATTAACCACAGAAAGAAACATCTGTTTCAATAGTTTTCCATAGAGCAACATTACCATACATTTTGTTTACTCAGAAAACTACAAGATGGAGTTACCTAAGCAACAAAGTAACTAAGTTTTAGCTAAACTTCATTTTATGATCAAATAATGCTTTACCAATGTCACCATCTAACTGCAAAATTAGAGACAGCTCCAGAGAGGAGAACAGTAGTAATTCAATCAACCAACAATGATTTTTAAGGGCTAATTAGTCAGGCCAACCTACTAGGGCTACAAAGAGAAAATTGAACCAGTTCTTGCCTTCAAGAAACTTATCATGTAGGATTTATTACATGGGAACAAACAAACAAGAATTGTAACATATACTGTGTGTGGCCATCTGGGGCACTGAGAACGTGAATCTGAAAATTGGAAGCAAAGTTTTCTAAGTCCCTGAAGAGCAACAAAGGAAATAGTGCTCTCTCCATTGTCTCCCCCCAGTCTAGTCAACCTCCAGTTTTCCTAGTCTCCCAACATCTTCTGTGATCCAGGAACATCAACTCTGCAAAATCATCAGAAAACAAGCCAGTCCAAAAATCAGCAAGAGAAAATGTTATCTGTGCTTATGTCTGATTAGTCAAGCAAATCCAATTGCTTTGGGTCTCCCCTGTCTAAAACAAACAAACAAAAAGCCAGACCTCCATTCTCACCCCCACCCCCAAACACACACACACACACACACACACACACACACACCAACTTATTGTCATGTCTTGCTCATATCTTGGAATTACCTTGAGACTTAGTCTCTGACTCCATTCCTTGGACAATGTTACACAAGGACTTAAATAGAAAGGAAGAAACCATTTTTTATCCTGTCAAAACTGGAACTTAGCAACTAAAATTCCAACAAGCCACATCAGTTTTATGTCTGAGGGCTGAATAGTACAAGGACACCTTCAGAAACCAACCCATCAGACAATCACAGACTCTGAGTTGGAAGAGACATCATCAACACATCAGACAAGAAAAGAAGATAAAAGAACCGTTTCCCTGGGCAGACAATGACCCAGTAGGGTTCTTTGCCTCCAAAAAAAGAGCTTAATAGACTGTTGTAGACCTTTAAAGTTCCCAAAGCACTTTATTACAGGAAATGTTATTTCCTTTCTAGGATTCTAGATTTAGAGGTGACAGGGACCTCAGAAAGTATCAAATCCAGCCTCCACATGGTACAAGTGAGAAAACTGAAACAAAAAAAGATTAAGTAATTTGCCTAGAGCCAGACCAGCTGTTCAGAAAATTTGCACCTCAGTCCACTTGACTCCAACTGTATTGGTCTATCCACTGTGGACCCTTATAATAGCCTAATAAGGTAAGGACTGCAGGTATTATTATTTCCACTTTTACAGTTGAAGAAACATGCTCAGAACACACATATATATACAATGCATGCACACACACACATATGTGTTTAGATGTGTGTGCACACATATTTATTATACAGACGTGTGTGTATGCCCATGTGTATACAAATAAACACATGTATGTACACGCACATATACATACATATATACATACACATATCTACATATACACATATAATTTGACTCATAGTTGTGCAGTTCTCAACCAGTCAACATTATTAAGCACCCACAATGTTCTGGGTCCTCCCCAATTAGTTTATTAGTTCCTTGTACACAGAAACTGTCTTTCTTTTTCTTAACTGAATCCTTAGCCTTTAGGATTATATACCTGGCAATAGGAAGATACTTAGTAAATGTTTATTATGTTATATTCCAAGGAAATGTCAAGGAAAGGGATTACTCTCCCTAAAGAGAATATAAAGTGTTATGTAGGTGGAATAGTGGATATAGTACTGAATTCAAAGTCAGAAAGACTTGACTTTAAATCCAGTTTCAGATCCTTAGTAGCAAAGTAACTGAGAAAATCCTCCAACCTTTCTCAGTCTCAGTTTTTTTAATCTGAGAACTTCCCTCACAGGTTGTCTTGGGAGTTTCAAAAAAGATAACCCATTTAAATTATTTTGAAAACATTAAAGAATAATAGGTGTTAATCACTATAATTACAACAGATAATACATGAAAATCTATACCACCTTATTCAAGTATGTCTGATAATGAGAACTGGTGACTTCAAAGTATACAAGTAAAAAAAAAAAAAAGTATAATGAATGGGTAAAATAGAGGCCATACGGAGGCCATATCTGGAAGCCTTCCCATAGTATAACTTTCACATCTTCTAGTCTATTCACATAGCCAAACTGCATACACATTTAAATTCCTTCCTACAGCTTCCATAGAAACAAATCGCATACTCAGGTTCTTTTCAGATCTCCTGCTTTTCATTCTAATAAAGCACAAATCCTCTAGCAAGCCAATTTCTCCTTCACTCAGTCCCTTCCTCCCCCCACAAGAATTTCAACTCCAATCAATACAAGACTACTCTATTAATTCACTAGTACCCAAAGCTTTGTATTTTAATGAAATGCCTCACCCGGGTGGGTATACAGTGTGGATTGCATATAAATAGAGGCAGTCTCAGGAAGGAGTTCAGCCAGAAAGCAACTCTACACTGCCTACTTCTGGTTTGGGGAGTATGGTTCCTCTTTTTGTTCATTACCTTTTGCTAATGTGCTAAAAAACAAAAAACAAAAATCCAAAGGTTTCAGCATAGTTCCTCAATGTATATCTGTTCAAATCACAGAAGAGAGGAATAGTGTTAGAACTAAATTATTTATAAGAAGATTTTTCTGGAAGTAACCCCACTGCTCCTTGAATAGAGGCCAGAGTGTGGATTCTCCACATAATAAATTCCACACTATCACCAGACATGTTGCAGATAGGTTCTAATGTACTATTAAAAGTTACTTCATCTAAAAAGATGGATGGGGGCCCCCCAATTTAAACATCTGGTACCCCAAACCCCCCTGCCTCTGAAAAAATAGTTAAAGACACATGGGCTTGCCCTGAAATGAGCTAAATTGTGACTTTACCATCAACACAGAAAGAAATAATAATAGCCAAAATTTATACAGGATTTTAGGGAACTTAGGGAATAGAGTGTTGGGCCTGAAGTCAAGAAGACTAAGTTCATATGCCTGCCTCAGACACTTCCTAACTATGTGACCCTAGGCAAGTTACTTAACCCTGTTTGCCTCAGTTTCATTTGTAAAATATGCTGGAGAAAGAAATAGCCAGACACTCTAGTACCTTTGGGGGAGGCTTAGGAGTCTATAGTGGATAGACTACAGGCTTGAAGTCAGGAGGACTCATCTTCCTGAGTTCAAATCTGTCCTCAGATAATAATTGTGTGACTCTGGCCATTTGCCTCAGTTTCCTCATCTATAAAAATGAGTTGGAGAAAGAAATGGCAAACTGCCCGAGATCCTCTGCCAAGAAAACCCCAAATGAGATCACAAAAAGTCAGACATGACTCAACAACAAAATTAGTCCCACTAAATTTAACGTCCTAGAACTGTTTCTACCTGAGACATGGTTTATCATTATGGTATATTTCAATAGATTTAGGATTCCAGTACTACTGAAGACAACCAGTCTGGCAGGCATTCATTCAAGAAGCATTTATTAGGCATTTACTCTGCTTTAGACAATTTACTAAATGCTAAAGATAGAAAGATAGACAAAAATAGTTCTTTTCCTCAAGTTTCTCACATTCTAATAAAGGAAACAACACATACATGTGTGTACAAATGTATATGTGTATATATGTGTATATATATATATATATACATATATATATAAATACAGACCATAGAGATTAGATATAGACATACAAATAAGTACTTGCAAAATATAGAATGTGTAGAAGGCAATTTCAAAGGAAAAGGACTGGCATCTAGGGGGCTGGAAAAGCAGCTTTCAAAAGATGAAATTTGAACTGAGTCTTAATAGAAGGAAGGGCTTCCAAAAGGCAGAGATAAGTAGGGAAGAATTAAGAGGGGGGAGGGGAAGGATAGGAAATAAAGGATTGTAAGTGCAAAACAGCCAGAAGGCCCCTATAGTTGGGTCTTGGAAACAGATGATATAATGGTATACTTAGAGAATTCTAGAGAATCAACTAAAAAACTATTAGAAACAATGTGCAACTTTAGCAAAATTGCAGGATACAAAGTAAATCCACATAAATCATCAGCATTTTTATATATTACCAACAATCATCAGCAAGAGATACAAAGAGAAATTTCATTTAAAATAACTGTAGATAATATAAAATATTTGGGAGTCTCCCGCCAAGGCAAAGTCAGGAATTATATGAACACATCCACAAAACACTTTCCACACAAATAAAGTCAGATCTAACCAATTGGAAAAATATCAAGTGCTCATGGGTAGTCTGAGCAAATATAATAAAAAAAATGACAATACTACCTAAATTAATCTTCTTATTCAGTGCCATAGCAATTAAATTCAAAAGAAATTATTTTACAGATCTAGAAAAAATAATAACAAAATTCATCTGGAAGAATAAAAGGTCAAGAATCTCAACAGAATTAATTTAAAAAATGTAAGTGAAGGGAGCCTAGCTGTATTACATATTATACTATATTATAAAGCAGCAGTCATCAAAACCATTTGTACTGGCTAAGAAATAGAATCATTAATCAGTGGAATAGGTTAGGTTTACAAGACAAAATAGTCAAAGGCTATAGTAATCTAGTCTTTGACAATCCCAAAGACCCTAGCTTTTGGATTAAGAGCACTCTATTTGACAAAAACTGCTGGGAAAATTGGAAAATAGTATGACAGAAACTAGGCATGACCCACAACTAACACCATATACCAAGATAAGATTTAAATAAGTTCATGATTTAAACAAGTGATATTATAAGCAAATTAGAAGAACATAAGGTAGTTTACCTTTCAGATATATGGAGAAGGCAGGAATTTCTGACCAAAAACTAGATTTCATAATTGAATACAAAATAGATAATTTTGATTATATTAGTTTAAAAGGTTTTGTACAAACAAAACTAATACAGACAAGATTAGCAAGGAAATGATAAATTGGAAAAAAAAATTTACACTCAAGGGTTCTGATAAAGGCCTCATTTCTAAAATACATAGAGAATTGCTCAAATTTATAAGACTTCAAGCCATTCTCCAATTGATAAATGGTAAAAGGATAAGAACAGACAATTTTCAGATGAAATTGAAACCATCTCTAGTCATATGAAAAGATACTCTGAAATTGCTATTGATCAGAGTAATGTAAATTAAGACAACTCTGATACCACTACACACCTCTCAAACTGGCTAAGATGGCAGGAAAAGATAATGATAAATGTTGGAGGATGTGGGAAAACTGGGACATTAATGCATTTTTTGGTGGAATTGTGAACTGATCCAACCATTCTGGAGAGCAATTTGGAACTATGCTCAAAGAGCTATGAAACTGTGCATTCTCTTTGATCCAGCAGTGTTTCCCCTGGGCTTATATCCCAAAGAGATCATAAAAGAGGGAAGTGACCCACATGTGCAAAAATGTTTGTGGCAGGCCTTTTTTCTAGTGGCAAGAAACTGGAAATTGAGTGGATGCCCATCAGTTGGAGAATAGCTGAATAAGTTATGGTATATGAATGTTAATGGAATATTATTGTTCTATAAGAAATGATCAGCAGGATGATTTCGGAGAGGCCTGGAGAGATTTGTATGAGCTGGTGCTGAGTGAAATGAGCAGAACCAGGAGATCATTGTACATGGAAACAAGAAGATTGTATGATGATCAATTCTGATAGAAGTGGCTCTTTTCTTTTCCTTTTTTTCTTTTTTTTTTTGCTGAGGCAGTTGGGGTTAAGTGACTTGCCCAGGGTCACACAGCTAGGAAATCTTAAGTATCTGAGATCACATTTGAACTCAGGTCCTCCTGACTTCAGGGCTGGTACTCTATCCACTGCACCACCTAGCTGCCCCAAGAAATGGCTCTTTTCAACAATGAGATGATTCAGGCAATTCAAGTGATCTTGTGATGAAGAGAGTCATCTACACCCAGAAAGAGGACTATGGGAACTGAGTGAGCATTTTCACTCTCTTTGTTATTTGCTTGCATTTTATTTTCTCTCATTTTATTTTCTTTTTGATTAGATTTTTCTTGTACAGCAAGATAATTGTATAAATATTTATACATATATTGGATGTTTTAACATTTTTAACATATATTGAATGATTTGCCATCTAGGGGAGGGAGTGGGGGGAGAAGGGGGGATATTTGGGACACAAGGTCTTGCAAGGTTCAGTGTTGAAAAATTATCCATGCATATGTTTTGAAAATAAAAAGCTTTAAGAAAAAAACTTAAGAAAAGAAATGGATAATAAAAGAAAAACCAAAAAAAAAATCATAGCTGGGATCAAAATGTTAGATGACTGAAAAGGAAATATGATGATGCTGATAACTAGCATTTCTTTAGCATTTGAAGATTTGCAAATTTAGCATTATATATGTTATCTCATTTGATCCTTGGAATATTTTAAATTATTATTCCCGTTTTACACTTAAGGAATTGAGGCTGAGAGATTAAGGAATTTACTTGCCTAATGACTTAATAGATAACAAATGAATTATCTGAGACTGGAATTGAACTCATCTTTCTGATTTTGACACTATTCATTGTACTACCTGACTAACTAGGGAGGCAGAAGGGAAGGAGGGTTTTGTCATCATCCAGAAGTCAATGGGTAAACTCAATTTCTCAAGTTAAGTGCTAGCATTCACACTCTGTTACAGTTTTCAGAAATGATATGTAAACCACAGGAGGAGATTACACAGGAAGTTAATCTGGTAAAAACTTACTACAGGTATCCCCTTCCTTCTCCCCAAGTAGTTATCTTTCAAGTCTTTTTTTTTTTTTTTAACTAGTAGGGCCTGCAAGTCATGTGACTGACTCCTTTGGGCTAGGGAATTAAAGATCTCTTTTAAGTGGAGTGGGGGTGGGAAGGAGTAGGATGCTGCATTAAATCATTATCAGTCTTTTACTTCAATCAGTTGATCTGAATTGCAAGCTAGTCACCTGTCAGGGTCCTGAGGGAATACAAATGTTTTGTCAATTGTGATAGGAAAAAGATGGGAAAAGACAGTTAAGAAATGACACCGTAAAGGCAACCTAGATACAACTATTATCTTGGAAACCAGAAATTTGAGAGCATTGAGTCCAGAAAGACTTGAGAAGTGCTGCAAGAAACTCAGATGTCTTGAATACACCTTTCACTAACTTTATAATTTTACTAAAAAACTATATTAAACACCTTGTTAAATTTAATATGGCTTAAGAAAAAACTGGACATATACAAAACTGGGTAGGAAGTAAGGAAGGAGGAATGTATTAAAATGGTCTCTTAGGAGACCGATCTTGAGACCATTCATACAGTATATATATTATGGACATGACAAAAACCTTACCCGTTCTTCAAAATGTAGATCAGATCCTATTTCCTTTCTTGTCTTTCTTGATCCCCAACTAAAATCCCATCTTCTCTGCAGGAAGTCTCTCCCAACCTCTCTTAAATATGATGCCTTCCTTCTCTTATTTATTTCCTATTTTTCCTGTTTACAACTTGTTTGCACTTATTTCTTTGCTTATTTTCCTTCCCATTATATTGTAAGGTCTTTGAGGGCAGGGACTTTTTTGCCTTTTTTGCATCCCCTGTGTTTAGTACAGTATCTGGCACATAGTGCTTAATAAATGTTTATTGACTGACATCCCTAGAAATCATATTTCTTTCACTTTGTGAAGTTTTGTAATGCAACCACTGAGCACTGGAAGTGTAGAAGAACTGAATTTCAATCCTCCTTTAGTCATTTAATAGCTTTGATTTAACTCAGCAAATCATTTAACCTGTCTGTCTCAGTTTCTTCACCTGTAAAATAAAGTTAATATATATCACATATATGTGTATGTATATACATATATATTGTATAAAATATATTTGTGTTAGAAGACTAGGATGAACTCAGTTAAATGTTTATGGTCATAGAATTGCCATAGATGTGTACTAGGGTCATCATCTTTCCTCCTCTTCTGTCTCTTTTGCCCCCTTTTTCTCTACTCTCCTATATATACTTAAAGCTCAAAAAAGGAATGTGATCTGTGAAAATGAAATCACATTGATTTGCTTAAACTCCCTTACCATTCAGAAAAGACCAAACTGGCCTGGGAATCAGAACCAGCCAAGCAATAGATAAAACTGAACTTTCCTTATATTGGGGTTATGGGAAGTTCCTTGCAGTATTCATACATCAGAAGTTCCTTGCAGTATTGACATACTGACCCCAGACCTTCCCCCTCTGTGCCAAATAACCAACTCACACAGATTCATGTCAAATCCCAGTTCTGAAAAACTCAGAGATGCCTTGATAAGAGCATTATGGGATTACACCCCCCACTCTGTAACTTTTGTCCTTATAACCCCTGCTGCCGATGTCTATTCTGAATTCATCTCTAACTGTGATTCCATGTGTACATATCAATCTTAGGAAGAATAAACCCACAGATACAACTTAATATTTGTCTTTCTTAAACCAAACTCTGGAAAAGAGTTGACAGTTGTAACATGCCCAAAATATAGAGGAGAGAAGGCAAGATACAGAGTGAGTCACAGAGAGTTTTTTTTTTTTTTCCTTTGTCCTAATCTTGCCCACATCCCTGATTCACAACCTATGAGCCATCTAGCTTCCTGGGGAATCCCTTTGAGATATTTGCCAGCCACAAGATGGATAAAAGAAAACCACTTACCATAAACAGCTGAAAGTCTGTCTTCTCCCAAAATGGAACTAATATTTGGAATTCAGAATTTTTACATCCTTCATCTTGTGATTAACACAACTGCATTCACAAATCGAACATCATATATTTTGTGCTTTAAAGAACCATAGAGATTATCTCATCCAACTCCCTTATATGTAGGAGGAAACAAGATCAAAGATGCTAAATGGTCTGCCAAGGATCATCCAACAAATGGGAAGTGGGGTGGGAGAGGGAATTAGAATATTTGACATAAGGTCTTTTTAACTCCCAATCTAGCATCCTAATAAATAACACTCCCTCTCTATCATTTGAAAACTGTATTGTATTTCCTTGATTGTTTTGCCAGATTGAAGAAGTGATAGCTGTAGGGGAATAAACAAACTGAACTCTGCTTTTCAATCAAACAAGCAAGCAAATTTGTATGACACCTACTTTATACCAGGCACCATGCTAGAACTGGGAAGGCATTACACATCAAAAAGAAGTCAAGAAGGTGAAGGAAAACTCTTCTAGATTTGGTCTACTAGGTGTTAAGGTTACTTTGGAAAGAGTAAAGTTAAAAATAAATGCCAGGTTGCAAAGGTATAAGAAATGAAAGAAGAGGAAGTGGAGACAATAAGTATATATGGCTAAGGAATTACACTATGAAAAGCAAATAGTTTTGAAATATCAGGATCAAATGAAATTATGTTTGTAGATGGCAGGGATTGGGACAGTAAATAGAGACTGATGATTAGATTTTAGTGAGATAATTGTGGGAATAATTGGCTGGAGGGAACAGAAAATGGCAAGATCAATGGTACAAGTAGAGATTGGATTTGGAACCTACTTAGAAAATCTACAAGGATAGAAATGTGGTAAACATATTTATTTTTCATTCATTGATTCCATTTTTGAGAGGATGAGGAGAGAAAGGGGGGGAGAAAGGGTAGGAGGAAGAGACATAGACAGAGAGAGTAGTCACATGTCACATGACTAGGTCACATGACTAGGGCTCAACAAAATATACTTAGATTACAGAAAAGAATGAGTTGACTTTTTTGTTTTTGTTTTGTTTTGTTTTTCAGTAGCTGGGGACTTAGAACTACTTCTATTTGGGTAATTTCACAATCACCATACCCAGAGAGAGACAGTTATAGGACCTGAGAATTATAGAGAGCTTGGTACTTCTCTAGCACTTCCCCTTCAATAGTTTGGAATGTATTATCTCCAGGCCAACTACAGAATTTACTAAGAGTCTGATGCTTCTTATTTAATAAGATCAGAATGGTGGCTAGTAATACCACCTGGTGGTAAGATATAAAATTAGTTCTACTATAACTTGACATGTAGTCCCCCAAAGGTACTACTACGCAAAAATGTACAGTAAAAACCACAGTCTTCAGGTAAAATAGAGTTGGGGCATAATGCTCAAAAACTTTGTCTTCATACACAGATACACACACACACACACACTTTAAGAAATCGTATAAAAGTAGTAGTACAATTTTAGACATATTAATAGTTAAGAGGTACATAAAAACTACAAAAAATAGTGGTACAATTCTGGGCATAGTTGACTTGGGTATAGAGCAAGTTGAACAAGAGGCCATTGGGACAGTGCAGAGAAGCCCTTCTCCACTCACAATTCCTACTGCCTCAGAAAATTTACCATAAATTTTGCACTTTACTCTTACAAAGTTATAGAAGCAGGCTTCCAAAAGATTTCAATTTGTAAATTGTAAAGTGATAGAATTTTTTTGTTTTCTCATTATTTCTTTGGGAGAAAAAAAAATCACATAGAAGGAAACATGAAATTCAAGTTATGCTCAAAATACTTCATAGTATAGCAATTCCATATGAATAAATTCCCACTTTTGAAACATGGATTGCAGCAGAAGTGACTCTACCTACCTTGTCACAGGGTTCTGATGAGTATTAAATAAATTATTATGTATGAAGTATTTTGCAAACTTTAAATGTCAATTATTATGATGATTATTGTTGCCTAGTTTTCTAGCATGTGGATACAATAGGCTAGAAAACGTGTTTGGTGTCCTCCAATTCTGACCTTGTAGGAGTTCAAATATAGTCCAAAGCCAGTTCAAGTTTGTAAAGGTTCTGGTGCTTGTAAACAGGAATTTAGGTCCCTTCTGCCTGATCTGTATAGCAGCAAGTCAAGCAAAGATATTTGGAGTAAATCTCTTCTGGAGGCAGTGAAATGATTTAGAGCATTCTGCATTATGGCATTCTGTCTGATTTAGAAAATTCAGAAGTGAAAATTCTATGAGAACATGAAGGCAAAACACAAAATGTAGATTCACACTCCCTTTCCATAGTCACACATATTCATGGGCCAAACAAATTTATGGTGGATTTTTGGATTTTTTTCTGCTCTAGGTTGGCAGCATCTAAGACTCCTGAAGCAGCCCAAAATCTCTCCCATATGGATTACTAAAAGGTACGTGCATTAAAATGATGCAAGATTTGAGAAATGTGAGCTGATGATATAACCAGACCTAGTATCTCCTAGAAAAATACCTCATACATGGTGAACTCTTGATAAATATGTGTTCAATTAAATTGAATTAAATTGGAACCAGCCATGAGATCTAGAAGAGATAGACAGGAACATAAATAGACAAAAAGATGGACAGAGGTAGGTAGGTAGGTAGGTAGGTAGGTAGGTAGGTAGGTAGGTAGGTAAGAAGATAGATAGATAGACAATCATTTACTATATGCCAAATATTATGCTAAGCAGTGGAGATACAATAATAAAGCAGAATGTGCTGTCAAGGAGTTTACATTCTAATAGGGGAAGAATAAACCTAAAAGAGACCTAGTCTGGGGGAAGGGAGACAGGTAGGATAAAGTATTTGTAGGATTGGGGAGCAGCTGAGCAGGCAACTAGTGTGGAAGTGAACCAGACCAGAGAGTGAGCAGAAATGAAAAGTGAGAGCAACAGATCTGAGCTTCCTCATGATTTAGAAGTCCCACACAGACTCACCATTCCTTGAGTTGGCCTCCAGGTGGATTATTTTCCCCAGGAGAAAGAGGTACTTAATTATTTTTTCCCAGACCATTAGAAATCCTGGATTTGAAACTGTTTCCCAACAGGGGAGTGTCCAAACATTTGGGTTATTGGTGTTTGGTTTCTAGAAGGGGTTGGAAGGGAGAAACAGGAAAAATTCTGCCTCAAGAGAGGGACCAATTGGAACATTTTATTTGTATCCATCTCTCCACAGCTGCCATCCTCTTGGATCACAAACAAAGAAGATCAGGTTCTCACCTTCCTCCCTAGCATCAGTGAACTGTACTGAACACAGAGCTCCCATTGATTTTCAAGATTTCTCTGTGTGCAGCTAAGCAGGATGCTGAGTTTGATGCACACTGGAAAAGGATTTGAACTTACATTGGAATCTGCCAGGAACTCAGCCAGAAAAAACATAGCCTCCCTATCATGTTATGTGCACAGGTCTATTATAAGGCCAAGGCATGCTGTGTTAGAAACCAGAAAGTGAATATGAAAATTGGCAATTGTGTACTGGTGGATGAAATACTAAGGACCTGCTGACCTGGAAATAATCTCAACACTCAGAGCTTCCACAGCAGTAAACATACATTGGTTCTGGGCCCTTTCTAATAGAATAACTACCTTTGGGAAATGAGGTTTACCAATACAGCTAGAATAATGTGCCAGCAATACCTCTTAGGAAGGAACAACTTTCCTAGAGAAAAAAAGATGGAATTTGTTAATGGTGGGAAGATAAAGTGGGGAGGTGTTTAAGAAGAAAAAAACTACTGACAGTCCTTTCAAAGATCTCTGAGAATTTTTTTTAATGGAATAGGTGAAAAAAGAAAGCAAGTGGAGCTTTCAATGTGGAAAGTGAAAGCCTCTTTCTGACCTCAAGGTTTAAGAGATCAATAGAAACACATTTTGATGGTATGTTAAATACAAGAGTGTGCTTTAGGAAAAGGTCTCTGGGATTGTCACAGAGAATTCACATCAGACATCCTTTGGTGGAATATGTTCATATCTAAATCCTTGGTGTTACCAAAAATTCCAAGACAAAATTTGATTCATGTAGGTCGTAGCATTCTGATGGTGAAAAGTATATGGGCATACTTGAAGCCTGGGCATGAGTACCCACACTACCCTTTATCTCTCTAGGCTAACTCACTTCAACCTGCCCTCATGTTGGAAGGTCTGAGAGGTTTCCAAGGGGGAGGAAGGGTCCAGTCATAGCTGTTACTATGTTACTCAACTCTTTGAGCATTCTAGAAGTCATACTGGAGTGTAAGGTTCAGAGATAGACTCCTAGTAATTGTCATTGTAGATCCAGAGCCCCTGCTAATACAGTTTCCCTTTACACAAATAAGTCAAAATAATGCTTTCAATTCTTAAAGATGAAATGTTTACTAAACAAGAAATTCAAAGAAATAAAAATCAGAAATAATTATTCAATAGAAAGCAAAAATAGGAACAATCATCATGTTTACTAATTAGAAGGCAAAAGGAATAAACCAAGTCTGATCTGCTATAATGCATGTTTCAAAAATGTAAATTTGTTCACTCTCCCATCATTATACAAGTACCTATTCAGGAAACTGGCATTTGGGGATTTTTAGAATATATTGGGTATCATGCATTTTTGTTTATCAAGATGCTTTTCTTATATCTTCTGCCATAATTGATTCCTATATTATAAGAGTTCTAAAGTCTTTCCTCGTGATTTTGTCGAGGTTGGGAAGGAGGACCCCAAAAGTCCCAGACTGGGTGTATCAAAAGAATTTGCTGGCTTGAACCCATTTCCTAGTCAAGGGGCAAAGTTTTTATTGAAAGTAATGTACAGGGACAGCTAGGTGGTGCAGTGGATAGAGCACCAGCCCTAAAGTCAGGCGGACCTGAGTTCAAATGTGGTCTCAGACACTTAACACTCCCTAGCTGTGTGACCCTGGGCAAGTCACTTAACCTCAATTGCCTCAGCAGAAAAAGAAAAAAGAAAGTAATGTACATCATTACAAGCAGACTGAATCATAAGGGAATTCAATAAAGAAACTGAAGCAAGGAGATACACTTATATAACTTTCAATCATAGATAGGTTAATTCTACAGCCCAAGAGTAAGGCTAGGGAGTAATCTCCAGATAAATTGAGGGTGGTCTCGGAAATGTGATTATCACTGACCAGATCATCAGTCAGCAATGAACTGAGAAGTATTCCATTCAGAATCAGAGTGTAGGAGTTTCCTGAGCCAGAAACTATTTGGCTAGGCAGGGTCAGAACCACATAGATTGGGAGTTTCCTGAGGCAGATTCCAAAGCAGAAGACCCAGGACCACTGACCCATTAGAACAGAAGCTTCCCAAAGTCAGAGGACCTCAAAATCACATTATGTCATTTTTACCTTACATATTTGGGGTAATTGTGCCAACTATTCTCTTGGGGGTTTTTTGTTTGTTTTTAATACTTCATATTTATTTCTTTTTTTCTTTTTTATATTTGTTATTCTTTTTTTTCTTTTCTATATTTGTTATTATTATTTTTTTTTTTTTGCTGAGGCAATTGGGGTTAAGTGACTTGCCCAGGGACACACAGCTAGGAAGTGTCTGAGACCAGATTTGGACTCAGGTCCTCCTTACTTCAGGGCTGGTGCTATATTTGTTATTTCTTAAAACATATAATACTCCATCACATTTATAATCAAATTTATCCAACCATTCCTCAATCAATGGTCATTCGCTTCCCTTCTGGTTTTGCTGTTATTGTTTTTAATAAAACTGCAAAGAGATTATAATACAAGCTTACTAGTTTGAGTTATATCATTTATACTTTGAAAAATAGTTATGAACCTGAGGCAGTGTATCTACTACACAAACAGAGGCAAGGGGGAAGAAAACCTTTCAAAAAAGATGGATTCATAAAAAGTTGTATTGAAATTATTATTTTAATAAATCAAATTGTATTCTATTGAATCATGTGACTTCAGAAGCCTTTTCAGCCTCAGCTTGATCTTTGATTGACAATGGTTCCCCCAATCCTTCCCCATGCCCACAGAGTCTAGTAATTAATAGACTGTTAATCAACTTTTCAATGCTAAGAGGAATGTCTCATAGTCAATTTTTTTTTATGAAATGAAAAAAAATTAATTTTAGATTGGAAATAATTGACCTTCTCTCTCTAACCAATGTGCATGGTTAATTCAAGTTTTTTTCACTTACTGAATTTTCTTTAAATGAAGGACATCTACATACCTCAAGACTTATAAATCTAATGCCAGATTTTTTCTGACATCAAAAAAAAAATTCTTATACACACTATTAACCCACCCCTTCCCAAAGGCCTGGGACCATAAAAACTAGTGAAATTTAAATGATTGTCATGTAAATGATACTTCTGGCAGAAAAGAATCATGGATAACATCTGTACAAATAAAACTCCTCTCCTCCAACCTAATTTTTTAAGGCTTCCTTGTTGGGCTGATTCCAATATTGGCCCTGGAATCCAAGCCCCCATCTCCATTTCCTTAACCTATAACTTAAAACTTCAATTCTATTCCTCAAAACCATAAAGCTTAAAAGGAGAGGAAGGTGGCTCTTCCCCTACCTTGTTGTAGATTATGGGGCCCTAGTTGTAAGTGAATGAGGTTTTCATTGTGGATGTCACAGAAAAGAAAGACCAAAACTCTCCCAGTCTGGTCCTTTTAAAGATATCCCATCTCAGGTAGCCAACAGAAAGAAACTACTCCTAACCATGTGCTAGGTCAACACAGGATATCTTCTCCCAGAAACAAGATCCTGATATCTTCCACATGCATTCTTCTATTTTAGGCAATCTGAGAATGCACCAAAACCATATTGCTTAGACTAGGATAGAGATTGAACTTATTATTTCCCTGGTATAGGAAACTCTCAAATAAAATGCCACCCATACCACTTTATAGCTTTATAGAATTGCCTAGATTATGTAGAGGTGAAGTGATCTGCTCAGGGCCACACAGCCAAAAATATGTCAGAGGTAAAAACAAGATAAAATCAGGAGGGATAGAGCAATAAAAATAATCACATACATGGTAAACCTCAGTTTCCTCACTTGAAAAATAGAAGAGTTACAAGTGACTTCTGAGAATACTTATACTGCTGAAAAATATATGAAGTATAATCAGAAACTAAGATCTGCTGTGTATTGAATCCTTATTGGGAATTTCAGCAATGAGATATGGGTCTCAAAGGGTAAGGTTAGTCAGCCACATAGTGCAAGGCAACAGAAAATCATACTTAGCATAGATAGAAAATGTCAGCTTCTGCCTAAGAAAGCTGAATCCTATAGGGTCGGGTTCAATTGCCTCCCCGGAAGTGTTCTTAATGGTTATGGGGGTAGGGAGCAGCCTTGAAGTACTCCTTTCCCAGACAATATAGAATGAGTGCTCAATTGAAATTCCAGTGATTAACTGCTTTCTTCTAGCATTCCATCATCTAGGCATTTGAAAAGATTATTATAATAGGCGACATTTCCTTTAGTAATTCCTCACAAAGCAATTTGAGGATTCCTTCTTTGCCCCAATACAAGATAATCAAGCCTAAGCTTGGAAAAAAAAATTATTTTTGATTCCTTGGGCAAACTATGGATAATAGTTTGAATTCTCCTGAGGCTTCCTCAAAAGAACCCAGGCTATGATAATCATTACCTCACTATTAATGATAATAATTATTATTTATAATACTTTATCTTTGTTTAACACATTAGAATTTCCAAAACTACTTATTACAAAATGCTTTTTTAGCTAAACCTTATTTGTTGGGGGTCTAACAAAAATTCCCTGAAGTGGTCAGTCTTCCTCTCACCCTTTTACAAATAAAATTTAAATGGCTTGGTTTAGGTTACATAACTAGTCAAATAGCCAGGTGAGTTATAAGAATCAAATTATAACTGCTGTGTGACCCTGGGCAAGTTACTTAACCCCAATTGCCTCAGCAAAAAAAAAAAAAAAAAATCAAATTATAAGAAGCCAGGTCTTTTTTCAAAGCTCTTTGATAGATTTTGTTGCCTTTTACAACAATGCATTGAAGTAGACTGGGGAGCTAGTTATTCATTACCTCAGTTTCACAGAGGAGTATCATGGGGATTCACTGAAGGTTCTGATACACAATCAATTGTCCTAGAGCCCCCTCCAAAGTCCACTTTTCTTTCTCTTCAGGGCCAAAGATATTCAAATTGATCTCCAAATCCTAGTCCTGGTCAGGATCCTCTGAGACTTCTTCCAAAAGAATTCATTCTACCTCCTTCAAGTTAAATTTTGAGGGAGTCTACAATTATTATTATTTTTTTTTTGTCGTTGGAGAGGAACCGGGGGAACCATATTATAAAAATGGAATGGTTAATGATTTTACTAATCACCTTAATTTGTTCAAACTCCCTTACTATCCCCAAAAGACAAGATTGAGCTGGGAATCAGATAAAACTCAACATTCCTTAAACTGGGCTTATCTGAAGTTTCTTGCAGTATTCACTCATGGAAGTTCCTTGAGGTATCAGCATACTGACCCCAGAACTTCCCGGGCTATGCCAGATAACCAATTCAGATCGACTCATATCTGCTCATACCTTCTCATTCCACCTCTCAGAATTCCTGGTTTCCCTCAACATTAGGTCTGTGGTTTTGGATTCTTCCAGCTATTAGCACTTCTTTCCTTTTATCTATGCATGTGTGCATTATCTATGCATACATAAGGCGCGTATATATGTATAAATATTCTGTGCCATGTATGTGCATAAGTTTATGTACGCATACACTATATATGCTAACACATATGTGTACATGTGTATATCTATAGGCGCATTGTCTCCCTGGGCTAAAGTGAAAGCTCCTCAAGGTAATGGGTGGGACAGGTGCTAGACCCCTTTCCCAATTAACTAATCAGAGATATCTTCAGATACAAAGAGAAAGCATTTATTTAGTCCCTGCAAGGAGAGGCCTAGGAACACAATCTGGGAGGCATCCTATCAGTGGAACCTGCTTGTCAGAATTTAAATAGCAAAAGACCCAAGCCTTTTCCTTGGATAGACTATCCTTGACCAATGGTCACCAATGTTGTCTGCTTCCTGTGGGAGACGTCACTTCCTGTAACTTCCTGTCACTGATTTAGGGTCTGACCTTTAGAGATCATGTGATTTCCTTCAACCCAGGGTCCAAAAACCTGATCTTCTGGCTCTGGGAATAGGGATCATGTGACTTAAGCCTAGTCTCATAAACTGAGAAAACTCCAATCAGTCCCATTCAGTAAGGAATGTCAAAAAATGTGCAATGTAATTATTACTTTTCTTTGCTCCTCCCTAAAATATTTGGATTGGCAATCTTGATGGTCAGATGAGCATCTTTCTCCAATAGCTTTACACTTTTTAGAGGAAAACTGGCCAGTAATCTCATGCCCAGGTTTATTGCTCTTATCACTTCAGTCTGCATCAGTTCATATAGATATCTCCATGTTTCTCTGTTACAATATAGTTGTTCACTGTTACAATGTCTTTTTTTACTGTACAACATTCCATTATATTCATATAGCAAAATTTTTTTATCCATTCCCCAATTAATGGACATCTTTGTTTATAATTCTTAAAAATCATTAAAAGTGTCACTGTAAATATTTTGGAGTTTATGCAGATTTTTATTTTAATAATGGCTTCTTTGGGGTATAAGTCCAATAATAAAATCTCCATTTCAAAGGGTATAGACTTATTAGTCACTTTGCATAATTCCAAATTATTTTCCAAAATGGTTGCACCATTTAACAATATATTAGTATGCCTATCTTCCCACAACCTGTCCAACATTGATTGTTGCCATTTTGGGGGTCATTTTTGCCAATTTGCAGAGTGTGAGGTAGAACCTCAGGGTTGTTTTGATTTGCATGTCTCTTATTATTAGTGATCTGAAGTATTTTTTTCAAGTGATTACAAGTACTTTGAAGTTATTCCTTTGAGCACTGTTTGTTAAATCCTTTGACCATTTAACTAAATTGAGGAATGGCTATTAGTTTTATGGGTGGGTATGTATGTAAATATATACATATACACATATTTTATCCATGTACACATAACACATACATACACAGTCATAGACAAACACACATATGTATACACAGTTATAGACACAAATAACACATGGACATACATACATATATACCAATATATATATACACACATATACATAGATACATTTATCTTGGATACAAAATTATTTTCAGAGAAATTTAAAACAAAATATTTTCCTATTCAATCATTTCTTTTCTCAATTAAGTTGCATTAATGGTATCTGTACAGTAGTTTTTCAGTTTTGAGTAATCAAAGTTATCATTTTATAATTCCCTCTATCTCTTGAATGGTTAAGGATGTCTCTTATCCATAGCTGTGAGAGATACATTATCTGTAAAATTATTATGAGGAAATCTATGAACTAGAATGGAGCACTCATTCAATCAAAAAAGCAGCTTTATGTATAAGGCAATGAGGATATAATCCATAAACAGCTATATGTACTAGGCACTGTGAATAAAAAGAAGAAAAAAATGTAGCTTATAGTCTTTGGTAGATTACATTCTGTCAAATACTATAGTAGAGAGTTGAGAATCAGTTTGAAACAACATGGCAATAGAAGGATACAACATAGTCAAAAGGAGTAAATTTGATGTCAATTTTGGAGTCCCCACTAGAACATTCCAGAATTCTGTGCTTGCACCTATGGTGTTTAACATTTAAAATCAAAGATTTAGGCAAGGGCACAGATGGTATACTTATAAAAATTTTAGGTGATATGAAGTTGAAAAATAACTAACAATCTGGATAGCTATCAAAATCCAGAACAATATTTAAAATTTAGAATGCTAGGTTGAATCTAATAAGATGATATATAAATTCTTATACTTGGATTCCAAAAATCATGTTCATAGGTATAACATGACTGAGCAGCAATTTTTCTTGGAAAAAAAAATCCAAATTTGAGTTTTACTGATAAAGTCAAAATATAACTAAATGTTGAGATAAGGCAGAAGTTAAAATCCTAACTCTTCCAAGTTATGTTTTGTGCCTTTGTGCAAAAAAAGTTTTTGTGCCTCAGTTTCTTTACTTGTAAAAAAAAAATTGAGATTGGACTTAGGTGACCTTTAAGATTCCTTCTAGATTTAAATTATAATTCTCTGAACAATACAATATGGCAAGCAAAAAAGCTAACAATAATAATAATAGCTAAAATTGATAATAGGGTTTTAAGGTTTTCAAAATGTTTCACAAATATTATCTCAATTTATCTTCACAACAACCGTAAGATGTAAAAACTGCATTTTATAAATGAGGAAACTGAAGGCAGAGGTTATATGACGTAAGTCACACAACTATCAAGTGCTTGAAGCCAATTTGAACCTAGGAATCCTGAACCACTTTTTGTTGTCATTGTTATTGTTCAGTCATTTCAGGAGTGTCTGACTTATCATGACCCCATATAGCAACTTCTTGACAAAAATACTAGAGTGCTCTACAATTTCCTTTTCCAACTCATTTTACAGATGAAGAAACTGAAGGAGAAAGGAGTTAAGTGACTTATCCAGGGTCATACAGCTAGTAAATATCTGAGACCAGATTTGTATTCCAAACTCTAATACAAACTTGGTCTATGTTAAAAGAAGAATAATTCCAGATATAAGGAAGTAATTGTTCGTTTGTATTCTTTGTCGATTAGACCACATCTAGAGCATTTTGTTCAATTCAAATAAAAACTATTGTTTAAGAAAAACATGGATAAAATGGAGAATGTCTGGTGATAACTATTCAGAATGTTGAAGGACCTCAAGTCTGTATATAAAGATACATTGAAAGAACTAGGGAGACTAGGAATTAAGAGAAAAGAAGACTGATAGTCAGGGGGAGGACATGATAGCTATTTCAAGTACTTAAAAGGTGTTGGTTTTCCCTAATGATTAGAATGGTCCATAAGTGGAGTGGCCTATATTAAGAAGTAATGAGTTTCTTCTTATTTTAGTTCTGAAAATATAAGCTAGGTAACAACTTGCTTTCAGAGAATTTAAGTCACCAGGACCAGGTGTATGATGTCCTAGAATTCTGAAAAAAAAAAACTAGTATATGTGATTAATGAACTGCTATTGGCAAACTTTAATATTGTAAGTACTAGAAGAGATGGGGCAGTACAGTGATTAGAATATTAAAGTCTGAAGTCAGAAGACCTGAATTCTAAGGCAGCCTTGGACGTGTACAAGGTAGGTGACCTTAGACAAATCAGTTAATCTTGTTTGCCTCAGTTACTTTCTGTCAAATGAGCTGGAGAAGGAAATGACAAGCCATTCCAGCATCTTTGCCAAGGAAACTTTGAGATCCTGAAGAATTGGACACTATTGAACAATAAGAAGATGGGGGACCCAACCCATCAATGTGAATGAAAGTTGAGAGAATAGCCCTAGAACAAATGCTTCATATGAAACAAAAATTATAAATATTCTTTCATTCTCAATCACATAACATTCAAAATTTCAGGGCATATCTAGTAAAATTTTTTATGGATTATATGCCATGACATAGTCTTTGAAAACCACTACTCTGGAATGTTAATATCTTTTTTGGATACTGGCTCTATCATTCATAGTATTAGGAGTTATGCTCCTAAGATTTATTTCATCTGTATATTTGATAAACATGCCTGTATGCCATTGATAAAAATGTTGAAAAGTGCAGGTACAAGTAGAACTCCTTAGGTTATTTCACTGAAGACTCCCTTTCAAGTGGACATTAAACTACTAATAGCTTCATTTCAAATGTAATCATCCAACTATTTGGGAATCCATTAAATTGCATTATCATGCACATTTTTTGTCTTATTCATAAGAATAGAATGAAATGCTATATTAAAAGATTTGCTAAAACCTAGGAAAACTATATCTAGAGCATTCCCCACACTTGCCATCTTAAGCCAATACTAGTTCTATGATCTGAACATCTTTTATGCCTGTTAGGATCATATATTGAAGTTTGGAAGCTTCTTGAAGACAAGATCCAAGTCTGTGTGCAGTATTGAATAGGGCACTATTCAGAATAGGTGGTACATGATGGATATTTTCACTGAATGTCTCACAATAGCACTGCTAACTATTAGGTAGTTCAGGGATCTTCATGCCCAGGTGATCAGAATTTCTATAAAGAGGTGGCCAACAAGTGCCAAAGAGCATGACCATCTTGTTAACACTTACTCAATTTTAACCTTATTCAATTTAGACTTCTTATAAGATGGGTAGAGAGACCATCATAGTTTTCTAGTCAAAAAAGTGGGCAAGTTTTTAAAAAAAAATTAATTTCAATACTCGACCCTACTTTGACATTTTCCCAACCACTGCATAAATTACCCAAGAGGAAAAGTAGTTCTGAGATTAAAAGGAGCTACTTTTAATTGGACTAATGACAAGTAGATGCATCCTGGGAGGCTAATAAAGTGCCACATCAATCGATAGAGTGCAGGAAACTAGTCTTTGAATAGCTTAATATAGATAAACAGGAAAAGTTCATTTCCCCCCCCTCTCCTCCCACCCTCATTCCCTCAGTATGAAAGTAATTTATAGTCTAACAGGCCTGAATGCTAATCCAAATCAGATCCCACCATGGCCTGCTATTACAGGGCTAACTATGCATCATAGTAGGCTGATAGGTTGTTTTACAAGTTCATTAATCATGCTGTTGGCAAGAAACAAATTAGAAACTCTTCCATGGACTAGTTCCCCATTTCGCTGACTTACATGTAAAGTATTTCTTAGTGGCATCAGTGATCTCAAAAGTGATGTTTTCCTGGATAGTAAGGTGCTTAATAATATTCTACTTTTGAGTGAAACCATGGCCCGCCCTACCCCAAGCTATCAGCCTTCAATTAAATAGAGTCAGTCCAAACCAAGCAGTATCATGTAACTTCAAATTGACTATGGAAACAGTTTCCAAATGATGTAACACTACCATAAATCTTAGAGCATGTGCCCTGGAACTGTTTTCATTTCAGATTAATAGAGTTCCAATTTTCCAACCCCTCCAGCATACACCATTCCATCCCAAATCTTCCTCTCTCATGACCACAACAAGTTCATTAGGGCTTCCCACTATGTCAATGCCGTCCTTGTCTCTCATGTTGTTTGTTCCCTTTCTCTTAAAGGCTGACTGATCTCTGAATCATAATTTCCCAGCCTGATGGGTTCATGAGCACTGGGCCTCTAGGAAGTCTTGAAATTTTATAGTGACATGCAAAGGACATTAAGGATCATCTAGTCCAAAGTCCCTCATTTGATAGATGAGGAAGCTGAGGCTCAGGGAGATTAGATGTTTAACTCAAAAAACACACCAGTGGTACATGGCAGAGCCAGAATTCAAACCCAAGTACTTAGCATTCTTTCCATTATATCCCCATGTTTTTTGGTAATGGAGGCACTCATCTTCATAGACTGCTAGATGGCACAGTGGATAGACCATTAGGTCTGGAGTCAGGAAGTTCAAATCCAACCTCAGATACTTATTAGTTGTATGACCTGGTTTAACTTAATCCTGTTTGTTTTAGTTTCCTCATCTATAAAATGAGTTGTAAAAGGAAATTGCAAACCACTCCAATATCTTAATCAAGAAAATCCCAAAGGAATCAAGAAGTGTCAGAAAAGTGAAATGACTGAACCACAAGCAAGAAGACTATAAAATAATCTTATTTAGCTCTTAGGCAAACCTTTGACCTATGGATTATATCCCTTCCTTCTTGCATTTCCTCTTTCTCTATATTTGCTTCTTTTTGTTCATTGTGATGAACCAGACCAGGACCAGAGCAGCCAAAATAAAACCATTTCCTTTTCTAAAAGCACCACATGAAACAGGTTGAACTGGATAGATTATTAATGGTCTCAAATATTTAGAACTGGAAAAAAAAAAAAAAACGAAGAATTCATCTTGTTCAGTCTTCTGGCTTTACAGATAAAGAACCTGTAGGTCAGATATTTTTCTAAAGTCTCACATTTAATAACTGGTATAGATAAGATTTGAACCTAAATTCAAACCCAGTACTCTTCACTTCACCATAATTTTTATTTATTTGTATATTTTTTGCTGAAGCAATTGGGGTTAAGTGCCCAGAGCCACACAGCTAGGAAGTATTAAGTGTTTGAGGCTGGATTTGAATTCAGTCCTCCTGACTCCAGGGCCAGAGCTCTATCAACTGTGCTATCTAACTACCCCTACTTCATCACAATTTTAATAAACTCTAAAAGTCAGAGTAACATAGCTGTTACAGAATTTCGTGAGGTAGCTAGGTAATATCAAAGATAGAGTGCCAAATTGGAATCAGAAAAACCAGAATTCACTTCCTATATTAGGGCAAGCCATTCAGCCTCAGTTTCCTCTTTTGTAAAATAAGGATAAAAATAGCACCTACGTTGGAGAGTTGTTGTGAGAATCCAGTGAGACAATACTTGTAAAATGCTTTGTAAACCGTAAAGTTCTATGTTAATCATAGCTATCATCGTCATTATTATTATTATTATTTTTTTTTTGGCTGAGGCAATTGGGGTTGTGACTTGCCCAGGGTCACACAGCTAGGAAGTGTTAAGTGACTGAGGGCAAATTTGAACTCAGGTCTTCCTGACTTCAGGGCTAGTACTCTATCCACTATGCTACCAGCTGCCCCTAATTGTCATTAATTTTTAAAGTGAAAATATTTTCTTAGCCATATTCCTGTTTCTGATATCTGCTATTCTTTCAAGTCAGCAGGTAAAATATACTCTCTGTACTTCTCATCAAAATTCATAAATGAGGAACAACAGTGGATAACCAAGAGGGAGTTCAAAATGAATGCTATAAGAAAGGAGGTTTCCCCAAAGAAGGTGGTGATTTCTTATTTTAGTAGAAGAGTATCTTGAATATTGGAAACAAACATACCTCTACCTAGGCTTATAAGCTCTTCTTCCTGGCTACAGTAATTTATAATAAAATGGCTTGAGAAAAATTCCCAAGATACCACACCCATAGCAAAACTCCTATGACTTGTTCTTCAAGAAAAGTAATAAGTGTGTTTATCTTTGCTTCCTCTGCCAAGTGTCTTGCTCAGGGTCATTCATCAAATAAGAATTTGAAGTAGGATTAGAAATACCATTTTCCAGAGAACAAGTCCAATGTTTGGTCCACTAAAGTGGATTTGTTTGTCCTTTGTCAACTCAAATGATACAGAGAGGTCTAGTTATATACACTGGAAATTCAGAAGTCCTTGTCACCTGTCTTACAGGTTCTGCCTGAGGGGAAGCATCCTTTCAATAGATTAGAAAACGGAGGTGTAGCAAGAACAATAACCACAAGGATCCCTGCTTTTTAAGCTAGGTAGTTGTTTTTCCCTAAAAAGTAAGAAAGCTGTCTAAAGACTTCTTTGGTCCAAAGGACTAGGGCTTGAACCTAGTGGAGTTCCTAGTAATTCAGCTCATAAGCTTTCAACAATATCCCACTGCTGATCAGTCAGACTTAATTAGCTTTTAGAAAGAGTATTTACCAAGCAGGTGTAGTAAGAATAATTGGAATCAAAAAATCTCCCCTAAACCTGGAGTCAGAATTCAAATCCAGCCTCAGGCATTTAGAAGTTATGTGACTTTGGGCAAATCACTTAATCCTGTTTCCTCACCTGTAAAATGATTTGGAAAGGAAAATAGCAACTATTCCAATATCTTTTCCAAGAAAACCCCAAATGAAGTCATGAAGAGTAATGGTTGAAATGACTGAGCAACAAACATCAAGAGCAGGTTAGATTTATGGTGCTAGTAAGGTACTTATATAGATAATACATTAGGTCAAATGGTAAATTCACTACTGGTTACTAGAAAATATTTCTTGAGTTATTAAGGAGCCTTCTTCTTTGGCATAAGGTATTATTTACTCCTTGGAGCTACTTCCTCCTTAGTCACCTTGTCTACTACTGATCCTTTCTCTCTGGTAACATGGTGAATGGATGGACTGGTTAGAGGAGTGTAACACTCCAATGAGCTCATTGTTTTCCCTCCTTCCTGCCTTCTGGTACAGGTGTAAGGGTCTGCCTTTTCAAGTTCCACCTGAGCCTCCACCATTTGGCTGGCCTCATGCTGAACTGAGCCCTTTACTGGAAAAATTGTTCTTTCTATATAAGAAGTATGACTTCATTTTTTCAAACCAGTAATAAGAAATTCCTGTATGGTATCATCTGCCTTTCATCCAATGGCCAAAAGTACTTTAAAAAATATTTAGGGTTTGTCCAAATATTATAGTATCATCATAAGAAAAGTCTTTAATGCATAGCTTTCTCTGTTGATTTATTGACTAATTGGGATGAATCAAAAGATTGTACTGAGTCAGATCTGACCTAAAACACAAGGTTATATACATTAATTTCAGAGGGCTCCAATATTTGTCTTTCTTTATTCCTTCCACATCCCTGTAAGTTAGTATAAATCTGAAGGATCTCTTTTGCTCCTATTAGAATATAAACACTTGATCAAATGTAGCCCCAATTGCAGTTACCGCTCCATTGTATCTACCTCTTCCTAACTTTCTCTTCTCTCCTGTGTCTGAATTTCAATAATTTAACTTGGTTCTGGCCTTTTGATCAGAATATTCCACATTATCTATTCTATGAAGTATCTATTAAATGATAATAACAATTAGAATTTATAATGAGCTTTAAGTTTTGTAAAGAACATTTTATGTTATTTCATTTCCCCTTTTGGATTATACTTAATTTTTCAGGATATTATTCTCAGTTCTAAGTCTTCTTCTTTTGCCTTTTGAAGTATTTTATTCCAAATTTTCTTTCCCTTTGTAACAGTGCTCTTATAGTTTAGTATTGTTCTTTCTGCTTGCTGTATATCTTTCCATTTTCTACTCTTGGAAGACACTTCACTCAAATCAAAGCTAAACTTAAAGTGATTTTTTTCTTTGTGACCAACCTTTATCTTTGAGATTTCATTTATAGGTGTTTTGGAGTAATTTTTTTCTGAGTTTGTGCTTTGAATGTCCCTGACAGTATAATTGCTCTTTATGATGAGATTCTTTTTTGTTGTTGTTGTTCCTTCTTCCAAATTTCTTTTGACTTTGGATTTTATGTTAAAGACAGACTCTAGGGACGTCTAAAGGGAATGTCCAGGTCAAGCTTGTGTCCTCTTAGGTTCTTCCTGTTGCTGCTTTCTTAGGGTGTAGGATGTTGTACTATTTCAGGATCTCAGCAACAGCTCAGTATGGGAATCTGGGAGCTTTCAGTGTTCCTGAAATAGTCTGGTCTAGAGCAAAATCTGATCAATCTTGGTTTGAACTATGAAAGTTCTGGACCTGGGTTTGGTCTAAGTAACATACATGTGGTCTTGCTCTTTGTTAGAATTCGAATAGATTGCTTCTGGATTCAGCTACTGTCAGCTGGAAAGTTTGTTTGATCATAGTGAATTATAGGTTTCTTTTTGATCTGGGATTCCTACCTTGGTTATTTCCCTGTTATCAGATACAAACTGGGATTGAGATTCTTTATCATTCCCAGGTTCAGAGTTAGACAACTTGCTTGCTCAGTTTTCATCTTAGGGTTCACACACACTTCTTATTCTTAATGCCATCCTTAAACGCAGGTCCCCTCTATGATCCTTTAAATGTTTGTCTAGAACTGGTAGTTCTAGTTGGTGCCTATTTCTGCATCCTGAACAATGTCAGTCCCTTCTTCTCTGGATCTGGGACTTTCTTGAAGTGGTGCAGAGTTTTCAGATCTCTTTAAGTCCCGATACAAGTATTCTCTTGTGGTTGTTTCTGACTAACCTCTGTCTTCAGTATCCAAAGTCTTTGTTTGTCATTCTATGCTCACCTAAGCTGGAAACATGATTTTGTATGTGTGTGTTATAGAAAATATGAAAGAGCTCACCTGTGCTTCTTGCTATTCTGCCATATTGACTCTATCTAAGTTATTTCTATTTAAAAACATAACAAGTTAGCTAGTGTATTTCAGTGGATAAAATGCTGGATCTAGAGTCAGGAAACCCTGCATACATGTGTCATTTGTGACACTGATAGATTGTGCGACTGTCACTTCATCTATGTGATCCTTAGTCAATTCTCTAAGACTCATCTATGTTATATGTATTTTTTCTTTCTTGGTGGGGGATTATGAGGCAACTGGGGTTAAATGATTTGCCTAGGGTCACACAGCTATATGTGTTGTGTCTGAAACTGGATTTGAATTCAGGTCCTTCTGACTCCAAGGCCAATATTCTATCTACTATGCCATCTAGCTGCCCCTCTATATATATTCATTATAATGGGAACTCCTTCTAACCACTCAGTTTGTAGCCTCTCTTCCCTTTCAATTCCTCATTCCTGCTCAGTCCTGGGAAGCACTTGGAGTTTTTTCAGTCTTTGAGTCAGAATGTGTGGGATGTGCAGACCTTCACCCAAAATGACTACTCAGAGGTCTCTCAAAGTAAAAAGCAGAAAAATATTTAATTTAGAATTTCATGAAATCCAGGCAGTCCAACAGTCCCTGAGCAAACAGGAAGTACTCGAGAGAGGAGAGCCACTGCTCCAAAGCAGGAGCCCAGTTTTATTCCCTCCCAACCTTCAAAAATCATTAATCCCTTCCTTTATTCCTTTGGCTGCAACAATTTCATTCCCTTTTTTGGATGATTATGACCTAAATGGTATGTCCTTGTCTTTTGCCCTCTGGGAGGACAAACTGAGGCTTACCAGGCTTCTTAAACTCTAGCTGATAGTTAAATATTATATATGTATGTATATATATATATACACACATACATACACATACACACATTGATTGTTCCCCTCTGTGAATTCTTCATTTTTCCCTGTCTCACACAAGAAGACAGACTTGAGTTTTGCCTAGGAGTTTTGAAGAAAAAAAAAATACAGAGTCTCTAAAAATATATCTGGAATTTCTTGAGATAAACAATAGTGAAAGTAAGAGAGATGGCATTCCTGGTCCTGCCCATGATTTAACAAGCTGAGATGAAAGGAAATGACAACCCAGGGATAATGGATAAAGAGTAAGGTAGAAAAGCGATCTAATTGTAATAAAGAAGAAAGAAATTGAGATGGATTATTGCATCCCTACTGATATAACACAGAACTTGGTCTAAAGCTATTAATTTGTAAGCATTTTTCCAAGACTGGAAGGAAATTTCAAAAGTTCTTTTTTTCCAACATCTCTAAACAGGTATGTGTGAGACAGGGAAAAATGAAGAATTCACAGAGGGGAAAAATGTATATATATATATATATATGCATATATTATATCTATATACATATATTGATACAAATATTATTAATTTATTAAATTGTATTAAAGAATACAAATATTCTTTAACTATCAGCTAGAGTGTGGCCTCCTCTTCCCAGAGGTTACAAAACAGGGGGACAAGGACAGATCATGGAAGTTAGTTCATAATCATCCAAAAGAAAAAAAAAAGGAAATGAAATTGTTGCAACCAATCAAAGGGGTAAAGGTTGGGAGGGGATAAAACTGCATGTGTATGCCCCAGCACATGCCGGGAGCAGAGGCTCTCCTCCCTCTGAGTATTTCCCTTTTGCTCAGGAGCTGTTGGACCACCAGAATTTCATGAAATTCTAATTAAATATTTTTCTGCTTTCCACTTTAAAGACCTCTGAGTAGTCATTTTGGGTGGGGGTCTGCCCGTCCCACGAAGGTATTATTATACCATAACATATACTATTAATATTATTACTTCTTCTATCTCTATATTTTCTATATTCTAATTTTGCTTCATGTAAAAAAACTTTAGGTCCTTCATAATGACTTATATTGTGTGAGAGAGCCAAAGGTTAGATGGAAATACACAAATTTTGAATTTTAGCAGAATCAAACTTCCAACCAAATATTAGGAATTTTTCCTTAACTGAGGACACTGACAGTATAATCATATTAGCTTTTTGTTTTCTAAGATCCTACAAGATATTAGAGAAATAGATTATATGAAACTGAGGCCCCAGTACTAAAAATGATCTAATGGTTGTAAAAGGGAGTGGCTAAGTAAATCTTCAGAGAATTGGGGAATGGGGAGGAAAGGGAAGTAAGGAACAAAATATCACACCCTAAACCATCCCCTCAGGGAGGAGACTGACCAGGCCTGGAAAAGTCTCTACTCTGCAACTTTCCAAAAAAGAAGAGAGAAAATAAAAGATTGAACACTGGCCAGGCTACTCCTCCCTCCACACCCTCCACACCATACCACTATTAGATATGCATGTGTATAAATGTGTATGTGTATTATTTATGCCACCAATAGCAAATCTACCTGCAGTAAAGTTCAAACTAACTAAATTAAATCAGTGTAGCTGAACTTAAAACAGCTCACACTTTTTAGATGACAAGATTACCTGGTTTATTCTGGAATTCACTATATATATTGTATAAGCAAAGTGAGATAAGAATACAGAAAGAATATTATGTTTAATGAAAAAAATTAGCATGAAATAAAGGGATATAATTAACATTATTCCTTTTCAGTTGAGTGGAAAACACACATGCACAAGTGATATTTTTCAGCATACACATTATTTCTGAAACAAGGTGTTTTATATAGGAAAATAATCCATGAAAATGATTCACTTTCTCTTCCTGCATTGTTGAGAACAAAACTGCACCATCTAAGAAGTCAAAAATAGTCACAGAATTATGAATATAAAGCTGGAAAAAACCTGAGAGGTCATCTAGTATACAGCTATCTTTAGGTGAAGAAAATGAGGCTCCAAATAATTGACTTGCCCAAGTTCACACAGTCAATAAAAGAAGATAGAAAGGTCTAAATTAGAAGTCCTAGTTCTATCATTTACCAGCAATGTGACTTTGAGGAAGCCACATAATCTTTTTAAAAAACTAATTTATTCATCAGTAAAATCCTACTTACATTCTCTGACTCACAGAGTTGTGAATAAAGCTCTTTGCAAAGCAATAATTATAATTACTGATATAATAACATAATATACTGCTCAGCCCAGGGAGACTGGAGTGCTCAGAAAATTGAGGGTGAAAACCTCTTCTTACAGTATTTCTCTTAACTCTGGACTCCTGAATGCATGGATGGATGGAATTCAGACCTAAGAGAATCTATCCCCTCCAGAGAGTTACTAAATTTTCCCCTCAGATTTCTAGTTCTTGACATCCCCATCCTAGATCCCCAGGGAAAAATCACTGTAAGCATAGCTTTGGCTTGGGTGAAGTATCTCTCCAAAGTAGAAAACAGAAAGATAGCTAGAGAACATATGGAGAACAGCTATTTATTTCCTCCTCTCAAAAGAAATCCCAACCACAAGAAACTCACAATTGTATATTGACAACAGATAAAAACAAAAAATGGCAGTAACTTTCATACTTTCCTGGGAGATAGTCTCAAACATCAGAACATTAGTGAGAATGCTGAATAAACATTTTATGCTTCACCTTGGCTCAGCTTGTCCAAGTAATTCTTTCCAGATTGACAACTTCTGGCAAGCCAGGGCAGAAGTTGGGTACATTTTATTGCCAGTTGTCATCTTCACCAAGAGTTTCAGGACATTATTCTTGTTGCTAGTCAGACTGAAGGAACTATAACCTCTCAAACTCACAAAGTTGCCTTCAAGCCTAGCAATGTCCATCTCAGAATTGTTCAGTCAGATTTATTCAGGAAAGAAATGAAACAAAAAAGTCAAATAAAGAGATAAGCTCAGGCTTGCCTAGACATGTTATATATATACATATATGTGTGTATATATATATATATATACACACACACACACACACATTGTTGTTTTTTTTTTTGCTGAGGCAATTAGTGTTAAGTGACTTGCCCAGGGTCACACAGCTAGGAAGTGTTAAGTGTCTGAGGCCAGATTTGAACTCAGGTCCTCCTGACTTCAGGGCTGATGTTCTATCCACTGTGCCACTTAGCTGCCCTCATAGGAGAATCTTAATTTATGTAGAAGATGAAAAGAGAAACAGCAAGATCACAGTCATTCCCTTTTTAAAGTCCACTGAGTCAGCTGTTGTTTAGTAGTTTTAATAATATCTGGCCCTTTGTGATCCCATTTGGGATTTTCTTGGCAGAGATACTAGACTGGTTCATCATTTCCTTCTCCATCTTCTTTTTTCCCCCTTTCTGTTATTATTAATTTCCACGGTTACTTATAAAAACATTGTTATTATACATGCACATTCTTTTTATACATATTTCTACATTTACCATGATGAGAGAGAAAAATCAGAACAAAAGAGAAAAACCATGAGAAAAAAAGAGTGAAAATAGTATGTGTTGATCTACATTCAGTCTCCATAGTTCTATCTCTGGATGCAGATAGCATTTTCCATAAAAAAAGTTTATTGGGATTGCCTTGGATCACTGAAGTGCTGGAAGAACCAAGTCTGTCATGGTTGATCATCTCACAATGCTGTTGCTGTGTACAATGTATTCCTGGTTCTGCTTGTTTCACTCAGCAATAGTTCATGCAAATCTTTCCAGAACTTTCTAATCAGCCTCTTCATCATTTCTTATAAAATAATAATATTCCATTACTTTCACATACCATAACAGCCATTCTCCAACTGATGGGCATGCACTCGGTTTCTAATTCTTTGCCACCATAAAAAAACAAAACAAAAACAAACAACAAACAACAAAAAAACTGCTACAAATATTTTGGTACATGTGGATTCTTTTCTCTCTTTTATGATTTCTTTGGGATATAGACCCAGTACTTCCACCTCTTTTAATAGATGAGAAAACTGTAAGTAATTTGTCTGGGGTTATCCAGCTAGTAAGTATCTGAGGCGGAATTTGAACTCAGGTCTTCCTGATTTTGTCCAATGCCCTATCCACTGTATGACCTAATTGAACATTAACTTAGCAGTTCTTTAGTGCCCACTCTCCATCATCTAGGAGCCAAGTCCTTTCAATGTTGAGCTACACTATCCCCAGAAGACACCAAAGACATTTCGAGTTTGCTCCATGGGTTGACGTTTTTGATTCCACATCCATAAATGATCTGTGGGGAACAATCTCTGCTACAGTGACATTTATAGGGTACTTTAAGATTTAAAAATACTCTGCATATATTACTGCATTTGAGTTTCACAACAATCCTGTGACTAATCCTAATAGATAATATCACTACTGATAAAAGAGGAAGCTCAAGGTGAGAGGGGTAATGTGATTTACCAAAGAGAATATTTACAATAATTTATATAGTCCTTTAAAGTTTGCAAAGTATTTAACATATGCTATCTTATTTGTTCTTCACAGTACTCTGTGAAGTAGATACTGACAGAAACTGAGAGAAATTCAATTACTTGCCCAAAATCACAAAGTTAATGTATGAGGTGAAATTCAAGCTAGGTCTTCCTAATTCCAAGGTCATCTACATAATACCACCTAACTGCTTGAAGATCACATGGTTATAATTACCAGAGCTCAGATTTGAAACTCTGGCTCAGGTTTGTTGATAAACATAAAATCAGCTCACTAGGGTGGGAGGGAAGGGCAAAGCCTATACACATGGCATAATTTTATCTGCATTATTAACTTTTTACTCCATCATTTTAAGTCTAGACAATCAATAATAACAACAAAAAAATAAACTAATCAAGCCCTAATTTGTAACATTTGCCAATTTCTGAGGTGAAATTGTTCACACTGAAAAGTAAACAATCAACTCTCTCAAGCCAAGCTAGCTCCAGTACACTTCTGAACTCGTTTTTGGATTTCAAGACTAATGTTTCTTTTGCTATATGATATCACCAAATCACACTAAAAATGGCAAATGACACAATTCATCTTTTCCACCATCTCCCTAAAAGTCATTTGGAGAGGACCACAAAACCACTAACTTCCCAACACAGGAAATGTTCATTCTTCAAATTAGCACTTCCTTCTAAGGTCCACATACTCCATCTCTGGGCCTGACATTTTTACATGAATGACATGTCCTGGATCTATCTGTCCTTGTCTTTTAGTCAGTGTTATTTTTTTTTTTGTTTATATCATCACAACCTATCCTTTCCAAGTCCTGATATCCAGCAAGATGCTAGTTGGGCTAATTCTCCAGTCAAAAATAATAGTTTCTGTTCCAGAGATCATTTCTGCAAACCATCAGGGCAAAATGCTGACAATTTCCCAAAAGAAAAGCACCAAAAAGAACAGGAGGGGAAATGGCTAAAAGACCAACTTGCAAAGGTCTATCTTTCTAAAAGTTGAGAAGGAATCTCTAGAGTGACCTCAGGCACTCCTTATTGGAACATTATGATCATCATGGAAGATGAATTACAGAGGCCTAATTGCAGTAAATGGTGTTTGGACTGTGCCTTTATTTTGGTTAAATAGGTCTTTTTTTTTCCCTTGGCAGTCTACTTGCACTTAGCTGTTTATGGCCTTTAACAAATAGGTGCTAAAAAAAGAAAGATTATATCAGGCACCCACATTATGGGAAAAATGGCCATTTGATTCAAGCTTTTAATCTTCAAGTAATTATACCTGTGAGGATCTTTCCAATATGATTTTTATGTTGGTAACAGCTACTGTTGCTCTTTTCCTTTAGATTTTGGAAGAATCTGGGGCTTCTATTTTGTTATACCAATCAACCAATCAGCAAGCATTTATTAAACACCTACTCTGAGTAGGTATTGTGATAAACATTGGGATACAAAGACAGAACAAAATAATACCTGCTCACGGGGAATTTACATTCTAAAACATAGAAATATCCCTAATATTCCTGTATAATTGAAATTTGAATACATCTGAAGCATATAAAGGAGTCAGGAACTTTAGATTTGTCAAATGGCAAAAGAAAAAAGAGGTAACAGCTAGGTGGCCAAGTGGCTAGAATCAGGAACACCTAAATTCAGATGTGCCCTCAGACACTTACTATGCTATCCTGGACAAATCACTTAACCCCATTTGTCTCAATTTTTCATCTGTCAAATGAACTGAAGAGAGAAGTGGCAAACTATTCCACTATCTTTGCCAAGAAAACCCCAGATGGGATCATGAAGAGTTGGATATGATGGAATAACAGCAACAAAAGAAACAAAACATAATTATAATCACAGAATCATATATTTTAGAATTAAAAGGGACTACAAAAGTCATCTTGTCTAGCATAAACTGAAAAAGAATCCCAATCACAACATTCCAGATAAGTCTTATTTTTCATGGAAGTTTGAGGTCCAGACTCTAGTAGATGGGCAGTCTGTTCCACTCTCTCCCAAAGCAAATCATCACATTTTGGAATGCCTAATTAATAGGAAACTTTTCCTTTTTTTTCCCTTTGTGTGGAGATGTGTGTGGGGCAATCAGAATTAAATGATTTGCCCAGGGTCACACAACTAAAAAGTGTCTGAGACTGGATCTGAATTCAGATCTTTCTAACTCTAGGACCAGTGTTCTATCTATCCACTCTGTGACCTACTTGCCCCTTAAACTCCACATTTCAACTGTGTGAAAGTTTATGTTTTGAGGTTATTTCTCATGAACAATATCAATACCATATATCAAACTCTACTAAAAAGTAATAATAATTTTTAAATGGCACAAATACTCTCTTAATTCCCCAAATCCACCAACCTTGAATTACAGCATTCCTTGTATGTTATACAGAATTTGGCCACACCTTTCTGGATATTAATTCCTCTTTTGGCAACTGAGAGGTATTTTAAAGATTATGCTGCTACCTCTCTAAATCTAAATCTAAATCTTCTGTCTTATTCAATTGCTTTCTATACCTTTTTTTGTTGTTAAGAAAATCCCAAATGGGGTCATGAAGAGTCAGGCAGAACTGAAAAATAACTAAACAACAACAAAAATACAGTAACTTCCAATCCTAAAATATTTTCTTTAAAAAATTTTAATATAATTTTATTTGTTCAAATACATTCAAAGATATTCAACATTCATTCACCTTTGCAAAACCTCGTGTTCCAAGTTTTTCTCCTCCCCACTTGTCAACCCAATATAGGTTAAACATTAATATATTTCCTGAACATCTTATATCACCAACTGCCAATTGGATATATTCATCTACTCTAGGCATTTCATATTCAAAAAACAGAATTTATCTTTTCCCCAAGGCTAAATTCTCTTGCCAATTTCCCTATTGCTATCAAGGAACCACCATATTTCCAGTGACAAAGGTTCACAATGTCAAACTCAATCCTTGATTCCTCTGTCTAACTCACCCTACTTATCCAATCAGTTGCCAAATCTTGCCATTTCTACTTCCCTGTCATCTCTCACATCTCTTCCTTTTTTCTACTCACATTACTACCACCTAATTTCACGCCCTCATCATTTCAAACCTGGACTTTTGCAATAGACTTTTAACGAGTCTATCTCCAGTCTCTCTTGTCCAATTTATCTTCCACACAGCTTCTAAAATAATATTCATAAAGCATGTCAGACTATTGCCATTCCCTTGCTCACTGGTGACCCCCTATTATCTCTGGAACCAAATATAAATTCCTTTGTTTGGCTTGTAAAGCACTTCATAATCTAATTACAATTTATCTGTGATAAATAAAGCAACAAGTATTTATCAAGCTGCTGCATGCCATTCACTATACTAGATACTAGATATGCAAAGAAAAAAAGGAAAAATCCTCTCTCACAAGCAATATATATTGTCAAGAAATACAACATATACATCCACAAGAATATTCAAAATGAATATAAAGTAATTTTTGTGAGGGAGAAATTAGCAGGTGAGAAAGATCAAGAAAGTTCTCATCGTAATTTGGAGCCAGGGCCAAAAGGTTATAAAACCATGCATATCCTTTGACCAAGCAATACCACTACTAACCGCATATCCCAAAGAAATTTTTTTTTAAAAAAGGGAAAGGATCTATATGTATAAAAATATTATGGCATCTCTTTTAGTGGTAGCAAAGAGTTGGAAATTGATGAGATGTTCATCAATTGGGAAATGGCTGAGCAAATGGCTCTAAAGATCCAGGAGTGTTTCTACTGAGTCTATATCCCAAAGAGATCATAAAAATGGGAAAAGAACCCATTTTGCAAAAATGTTTGTAGTAGCAAGGAACTGGAAAGTGAGTGAATGTCCATTAGTTGGGGAATGACTGAATAAGTTATAGTATATGAATGTAATGTAATATTATTGTTCTAAAAGAAATGATGAGAAGGCTGATTTCAGAAAATTCTGGAGACTTACATGAACTGATGCTAAGTGGAGTGTGTAGAACCAAGAGAACACTGTATACACCAAGAACAAGATTATGTGATGATCAGTTGTGATGGACTTGACTCTTTTCAACAATGAGGTGATTCAAGACAATTCTAATAGATTTGTGATGGAAAGAACCATCTATATCTAGAGACAAGACTATGAAGAAGAAAAGGACACAAGGTTTTGCAAGGTGAATGTTGAAAACTATCTTTGCATGTATTTTGAAAAATAAAAAAAAAAACTATTATTATTTAAAAAACAAACCAAAAGAAACATCCTCCACAATTGTGGTGTAATACTATTATGCTTTAAGAAATGAAGAACAGGATATTTTCAGAAAAACCTGGCAAGACATATATGAATTAATGCAAAATGAAAATATCCAAACCAGGAGAACATTGTACATTAATTAGTATGATGATAACTGTGAATGATTTAGCTATTCTCAGCAATACAATGATCAAAGACAATTCTGAAGGACTTATGGTGAAAGATGCTATTTATTTCCAGAGAAAGAGCTTATGAAGTTTGAATGCAGATTATAATATACTCTTACTTTACTTAATTTTTCTTGTTTGCTTGAGGTTTTTTGGTCTGTGTTTTCTTTCACAACATGACTAACACGGGAATATGTTTTGCAAGACTGTACGTGTATAACCTATATCAAATTATTTTTCTTCTCAGTGAGGGCAGTGGGGAAGGAGGGAGAGAATTTGCAACTCATTTTTAAAAAATAAATGTTAAAAATTGCTTTTATGTGTAATTGAAGGAAAATATTAATTTAAAAAAAGTCCTCATATTTTTCAGGCTGAACTTGGAAGGAAACTCAAGATTCTAAAAGGCAGAGGTGAGGAGAATATTCCAACAATAAAGGATAATCTGCAAAAAGTAGGAAATGGAGTGTCATATGCAAGATTCAAGAAGGCCAGTTTAGCTGGATTGTAAAGGAGAGCAATATATGTAAACCAAAAAAGGTAAGTTCTTAAGGGCTTTAAATGAAAAAATTAAGAGTCTGTGTTTAAGCCTAAAAGTAGTAAGGAGCAACTAGTATTTATTTGAACAAGAATGAATGCCATCTCTATTTATTAAAGGTTTAGAGGGAAAACTCCATAGTATCATGAGTATAGGGAATTCCTTATATGTATATAAATTTTACCAGTTGAAATCAGAATTTTATCGATTACTTATATTTTTAGTGATTTGTTTGGAAGTATTTAGAAGTTAAATAGCTTCACAACAAGAATGCCAAAGGCACAATTTTAATCTATCTCTTTCTGACTCTAAGACCATACACTATTTTGGGATCCCTTATAAATCTCCTCCAAGAATGCAACCAATAAACTGGAAGTCTTCTTCCAGGTGGGTGAGTGTCAGTCAATTCTTAGCTGCCCTCAATCTTTGTATATGACCATCCTGCCTCCTTTTCTGAATGAACATTTATTTTCTTGATTATATCTTTTATACTATTCCTTACAAGATGATGGTTGGCAATATACTGTAACACAGTGACACCCACAATGAATATTTCCATTTTTCTTTGAATCATCCATGATTTTGATTTTTTTTTTCAGAGAGATGGTGGCCAATAATTCATATCACTGGTAGAATATTATTGTTAAAAAGATGAATTTCTCTGTTAGTGAGGACCTTAGAATCAATGAAAATCAGGCATAATCTCCCAAAGGAGCCCAGTCTGCCAGTCTCCTAGTCAATCTTGGGTCTAACTCATTGTAGTGTTTGTCCAAGCAATAATTCAATCAAGCATACATGTATGCTGTTTCATGTGGCTTCACATATTTGCCAAACTTTAAAATGTAACTTCGTCATAATTCATTTGAACCCTCATTTAAGTATCAGTCTTCTAGTAAAGTATAATAGAAATCATGGGCTACTGTCATGTTTTAAATAATTGTCAATGATGCATATGAGTCTTTTGCTTTTAAGTATTTATTTTATGATAGAAGAAATAAATAGCTATATTTACTTTATTCATTGAGTATCATTCTTGAAGGGATCCTGTTAATCCTTTTGGGAGTAGACTTACATATGAGCCATTCCTAAGCTTTGTTTAAGAAATTTTTCTTCATTCGAATAATGATACTATTTGTGGGTTGTAATAAGTAGTTTCACTCTACCAACATCTTAATCCAACAAGAAGGTCAAATGTGAATAAGAAAAATGATGGTTCAGTTAGGTAATTATCCATGGAGTTAGTCATACCTGCTGTTTTTGTGTAGCTATCATATGGTACAGATGAATCTTTAAAATCTTTTTTGTTCAGCCTTGTCTTGTTCTTTGGAACAGCAGCTGGGAATCCCTGATCTAGAACAGATCTGAAAATGTGTACAGTTCTGCAAATGATTATTAAGCTAAACCCTAAGAATAATTGTTTAATTAAAAGGAAAGAATACAAGGAGAGAGGAAAAGAAAAACAAAGTATTGAGAATGATATGTATGTTACTAGTTTCTGAAATATTATCTGTGAAAATTCATGATGTTAGAAAGAAGAGGCATCAGTAGTTTGGTAATAGATATGATAAGTTAGGCTTTTTGTCATTACAGAAAGAAAATTTAAACTATTTTCTCCCCTCCTATAATTTTTTTATTGCTCAAAAAAATAGGCTACATAAAAAAGCATAATAAATGGATCTGAAGGTTGCATGTGGAAATATTTTGGTTAAAGAATTCCTTGCAAATCAAAATTAAAGAATTGCTATTACTAATATCATGTAAAAGTTTTGAGTTCATAGCATGGAGTATCCCTTACCATTAAAGTCTCCTGCTGGGAGGCTTATATGGATTAAATCCAATCCTGGGGAAGTTTTGCCTCAGACAGGGAAATCAGACTTTTCTTAAATCTTCTTGCTCATTACCAGGGTAGAACTTTAGGATAAATCACTTTTTAAAATATTTAACATTTTTATTTAAGGTTTTGAGTTCCCAATTCTACTCTTCCCTTCCTCTCTTCTTACCCTGAGACCATAAGTAATCAGCTATGAGTTATATATGCAGTTATATAAAATATTTCCACATTAGTCTTTTTTGTATGAAAAGACTTGAAGAAAAAAAATGAAAGAAAGAAAGTGAGAAATGGCATACATCAGTCTGTATTCAACAATATTAGTTCTTTTTCTGGAAGCAGATAGCATTCATCATTAGTCTTTTAGGATTGTCTTGGATCATTGTAATGCTGAGAATAGTTAAGTCATTTACAATTCTTTATTGAAAAATGTTGTTTTTACTGTGTACAACAAGACATCCTAGTTTTATTTACTTCACCATGCATCAGTTTATGTAAGTCTTTCCAGGTTTTTCTGAAATCATCCTGCTCATCATTTCTTATAGCACAATAATACTCTATTACAATTATATATTACAGTTTAGCCATTCCCCAGTGGATAGGCATTCCTTGAATTTCCAATTCTTACCTACCACAAAAAAAAAAAAAGCTGCTATAAATATTTTTGTACAAATAGGTCCTTTCCCTTTGGATGTTTTTGGGGGATAAATATAGCAATAGTCAAAGGGTCAAAGGGTATGCCAGTTTTATAGTTTTTTAGGAATAGGGAGAAATCTTTCAAATAAAGCTTAGGAATGGCTTATGGAGAGAGCTTCTCCAAAAGGATTGACAGAATCACTTCAAGAAAATTACTCAATGAACAAAGTAAATATAACTATTTATTTCTTCTATCACCAAAGAAATACTTACAACACAAAAAACTCACAACTATCCTTGACAGTTACTTAAATAACACAATAACCCAAGATCCTTACTAAATTTTCTGAGATGACTGATACTTAAAACATTAAAACATGAAATACTTTGTGGGACTGCTGAACAGACATTTCCCTGTTACTTCAGCTCTCTACCCCTGGAAGAGCTACTCCGTAACGGATCATATCTTAGATAAAGCCAAGATTGGATTGAATTCATTCTCTGGCAGTTGCCATCAAGTTGTTACCAAGATCATCTACTAAGCAATCTCATATCCAGGAATTCTTGATCTCCCCTCAAACTGCTTAGGTTGCCACCATCCATAAATCAGGGTAATAAGTATTTTTCTCTTGATGCATAATAATTACTATGCTGAAGGCATGAGGATCTCTTAACTAAATAGGGCAACAGATAAGTTGGAGATTACTAGAAAAAGTACTGTATTTGAGAGCCTGCCAGGCATAGGAATTCACTGTGTAAGGGCTGTGATTGAGCCCCATTATTCTGGAAAACACTTTACAATTATCCAAGAAATAATACTACCCTTTATCTAGCAATCTCACAGCTGGGTTTACACTCTCAGGGAAATCCATAACAAAAAAAGAAAGGACCTATATCTACCAAAATATTTGTAACAGCATTATTTTGAATAGAAAAAAGGCAGAAACAAACTATGTCCCCACCAGTTAGAGAATGGCTGAATGAATTGTGGTTTATGAATGCAATAAAATTAATGTTCCACAAGAATAGAATATGAATTCTTCAGAGAAACATGGAAAACCTATGTGAACAGAGTGAAGAAGGCAGAATCCAAATTGCAATATACACAATACAGCAATGTAAATGAAGAAAACACTAAAAAGCAATAGAACCCAAGTCAAATAAAATGAATCCGTTTTGGTTTAACTTATTAAAATTAAAAAACACATCCATTCCGTAATCATATTTTATATTGCAAAAATGAAAGCAACTTGTACTGTCATTTACTATCATTCAAATAGTTGTTTGATTACCTGTTTTGTTTTTTAATGGAAAATATTGGGGGGAAGTGCTTATTAAGAAGTGACCAACTGGTGGAGAAAAAAAAATAAAATATATCTGTATCAAAAGGAAAAAAGAGGACCTGAGTTCAAATCTGACCTTAGATATTTAATACTTCCTAGCTGTGTGACCTTGGGTAAGTCATTTAACCCCAATTACCTCAGCAAAAGGAAAGAAAAGAGTACTGGATTTGGAAACAGAAGACCAAGACTCATTTCCCATCTCTGATGCTTATTAGCTGTTGCAACCTTAGACAAATCATTTCATCTTCCTATGCCTAAAATCATGGAGTTGGACTAGTTGGACTCTAAAGTCCCTTCCAACTTCAGATCTTATCATAATCATTCTTTAGTTGCCTTAGTAAGGCTGTACTGTTCAACTTCATAGAGTAATATGATTAATCAGGAGTCTTACTTTTTCACTCATTTTAGCTATGAGGCAAATCAACTGAGGTGTCAGAGCTATATGCTCATTAGATATAAAGCTAAATATGGTTTCAGAGTTTACTAATGAACTTCACAAGAAAAGTATAAAGGTTTATTGTAGAAAAGGAAAAATTCTTAAGTTATAATAACTGGTTGAGTAATTGTGGATCAGGCAGTGTTCTTTAAAAAAAAAAAAAGCTTAAAATAGTTCTATGTGGGTTCAATGTTCATTCTAAAGTATTAAATGACACATACCTCAGAAGGGTTTTGGCTAGGGGTGAGGAGTGAATTGAACTATTTTTTTTTCTCCTCTGTTGACAGGTATAGTATTTTTGTTTTGAAGAGGTTTCTCATTATCCAGATGGATTACAAGGATGAAAATAGGTGGTAGCTCTAAAACAGATGTTTCTTTAGCCAAACAATAGCACCCAACTCTAAATGGTCTATGATCTTAATAAATAGTAGGTCCTCTGATGATTTAGGTGACTTGAATGAAAGCATAAGTAGAAGGTTTATGATTTTTTTAAAACAACCCAAAGGTAGGAGGGACCAGTAGTTATAAGATTTTATATTTGTTAGTATTTTACCTTCCTAGTGCTTTAAGGGTCACAAAGTACTTTATATATATTATCTAATATAAATTGTGGAAAAAAAAAAGTGCTGTGGATATTACTATCCCCATTTTATAGAAGAACAAACTAAGACAAACTAAGATCAGAAGTGCAGGTGGAAGCATATTTTTTTTTACCCTATTTTTCTTATGTTTTTTTTTCTTTTGATTTGACTATGACTAATATGTAAATATGTTTTACATGATAACACATGTATAAATTATATCAAAATGCCTGCCATCTTTGGAAGAAGGGAGTGAAATAAGGGAGGGAAAAAATTTGGAACTCAAAATCTTGTAAAAAATGAATGATAAAAAAATTTCTTGACATGTAACTGTTGTGTGTGTGGGAATAAAATACTACTTTAAAAATAAATAAATAAAGATCAGAAGAAGGATTCAAATACAGAAGTCAACTGATCCTACTACCATAGGATCTAGGCCCAAGGAAAATTATGAGATCCTGAATTGACTAAAGTTGTATGAGTACACCCTCATCATTAACTACCTATTGAAAATTTCGGAAGTAGCTATGTGTTGAGGGATAGCTAAGTGGTCCAATGAATAGAGCACTGGATTTTGAAACAGGAAGACTCACCATTCTGAATTTAAATCTGGTATCAGACACATATACAAGCTGTGTGAGCTTGGACAAGTCACTTAACACTCATCTGTAAAATGAGCTGGAGAAGGAAAAGGTAAACCACTCCAGTATCTTTGCCAAGAAAACCCCAAATGAGGTCACAAAGAGTCTACCATGACTGAGACAACTCAATGACAACAAAAAATTGGAAATTTCCAACTAGATGTTCTGTAAACATCTGAAACTCGACTTGCCCAAAACAGAGCTCACATTTTTCACAAAGTCCATCTTTCTTTCCAACCTTCCTTTTTTGGTCAAGGGCAGCACCATCCTTTTAGTCATACAGGTCCACAACATCAGAATAATCTATTATTCTTCATACTCCCTCATTCCTCACATTCAATCTTCAACAACATTTATGATATCTGTTCCCTTTCTCTCTATTCATATGGCTATCACACTAGTTCAGGCCCTCATAATCATATGCCTGGGCTACTCAGATAGGTTTCTGATTGGTCCCCCACCACAAAATACCAAAGTGTTATTTCTGAAACATGTATATGTTTACAATAAAGCCCTGTTCAAGGTACTTTAGTAGTTCCATATTGCTCCTAAGACCAATTATAAATTGTTATGTTTGGTATTATTTGAATTTTTTTTTTTGCACTGAAACAGTTGGGGTTAAGTGACTTGCCCAGGGTCATACAGCTAGGAAGTATTAAGTGTCTAAAACTAAATTTGAACTCAGGTCCTCCTGACATCAGGGGTGGTGCTCTATCCACTGTGCCATCTAGCTGCCCCTTACTATTTGACATTTAAGCATTTTGCAATATGACTTCCACCACCCTGTAAAACTTATTGTATATCAATCCTTATACTACACTCTGTGGTCCAGCCAAATTGATTTACTTGCCACCCTTCCCACATGATACTCCATCTCCCATCTCTATGACTTTATACTTCTTATCCCCCAAGTTTGCAATACTGGTCTTTATCTTCATTTTTTAGCATCCCTAGTATACTTCAAAGTTCATGTTAAGCACAACCTACTAAATGAAGATTTTCTTGATACCTTGCCCCCATAAGTAATACTTCCTCGCCTGCTATTACAATTATATTTATTCACTTTGCCTATATTTTGTTTGTATCTTCTTAAATATACCCACATTCTGTCTTTCCCCTTTTCCTCCTTCCTCAAAAAATTATGAGCTCCTTGAAAATAGGGACTATTTTTTTTTTTGTCTTTATCTCTCCAGCACCCAGCAAATTACCTGGCATATAAAAGGCACTTAATAATTGCTTGTTAATTGATTGATTTAAAAGAGTATGAGTGTGATAGATGCTGTGAATATAGGATGAACAACACAACACAGATAATTAGATATGGAGGTTGAAGACAAGGGAAGATTTAGGTTTCCAATTCAAAGACTGAAATTATCGTAACTGGAAAGATAGTTCATTAATGGAAATTCAGAAATTTGGACAAGAGATGGAGGGAAATATAATGAATTTCATTTTGGGGCTTAAGTTTGAGAGACCAAGGGAATATTCAGATTGGATATTCAGGAAGTTTGTAACACAATACTAGTGTATAAAAGAGATTTGGCAGATAGATAAATGGATAGATATACACATATATATGATGTATATGTATAAATATATGTGTTTATGTATGTATATATGTATATTTATATGAATCATTTGCATAAAAATAATCATTGAATGCATGGGAGCTGATGACATTATCAAAGCAGAGGAAAAAGAAAAGAAAGAAAGGGCAGGAAAAAGGGAAGGAAAAAAGAAAGGACCTGGAAAGTTCCTGGGATGCTAGTGTTGATTAGCTCACATATTAGTGATAGTAAGTGGATATAGGTAGTTAGCAACTACTTGTGAAGCAAGTATGAGGGAGATCATTTTCACCCAAACCTTTCTCATTCTTCTTTTCTCCTTATTTCAAGCACTATAGACAATAAGTCAGATTATGGGGAATGAAGGTGTGGAGGAATTGTACTGTTCCATGGGGCACTATTTCCATTTCTACACACAGAGAATTAGTAGATTGAGTACTCTTTTGATGAATACAGAAATTACCCTAAACATATAATCTCAAATATAAAACTGACATAGTCATTTTAAATTCATTAGAGGATTGTACAAATTGGTTCTCATCCTCTATCCCACATACACAAGTTCAAAAATATATTTTTTTAATCCACATTGTTTAATTTTGTTAGAGGTGTTTTGTTTTTTTTCCCCTTGAGGTAATTGGGGTTAAATGACTTGCCCAGGGTCACACACAGCTGGGAAGTATTATGTGTCTGAGGCTGGATTTGAACTCAAGTCCTCCTGACTTCAGGGCCAGTGCTTTATCCACTGTGCTATCTAGCTACCCCATTCAAAAATATTTCATGCTGTGCATATCCATAAATAAGAACATGTAAATAAGAGTAAAATTGGTTCTATGTCATTCACTGTCGTACAAATCTGACATTGTGGTACAGTGGTGGGAGAATTGAATTTGGAGTCTAAAAAATTGAATTTGAATCCCAGCTCTGCTTCTTACTATTTGTGTGACTTTAATCTCTCAAGGACCTCATACTCTCATCTGTCAAATAAGGGATTTGGATTCAATGAAGTCTAAGGTCCCTTCCAACTCTTTCTAATCCATGATCCATGATAAAATTTTAAAAATTCAAAACAAGTGATCATCAAATCTAATATTTCTGGATCTCTGAGGTCCAAGCAGACCTTCAAAGATCCATTGACCTGCCTGGGAAATACCTCTTATCTAGGAAAAAAAAATTCTTAATTTTTCTCAAGTTGAGATTGTTCAGGAGGATAAGTATGAAGGTAATGTTTGAGAAATACAAGGATCTGTCCTTGAAAGGACTAGTTTCCTATTATCTACTCCCATACAAGGAAATATGTTTCTCCTCTGTAAAGCAGGGAGGAGGGGGGGAAATTAAAATTAAGTGATACCTCTGCTTTCAAGGCCTTTTCACTCCCAGTAGAGACTTCAAAAATTGCCCTGAGCGATTGGCTCCATTCCTTCAACTTTCTGAAAGTGAAAGCTGAATGAATGCAAATGGGATGCTTTTCTCAACCTCTGGAGGCTATGTTGCCTCCAGCTCCTAGAACTGGGTGGAGGGTGGATCAAGAGGAAAGGAAAAGGAATGTTTTAAAAGCAGTTTTCTATGTAATTCAGTGGGAAAAGCTTTACTTTGAAAATAATTTGCTGCCTGGCAACAACTGTTTTTAAAATATCGGAGAATATTTAGACATTGTCTAACCGATGTATTTATATATATCACATGATTAGGAGTTAAGTCAAAGTCAACAAGAATTTATTAGGATCCCAATACCAGGCACTGTACTAATTACTGTGCACTATGCACAGTAAGAACTTTTTTCAGCCATAACAACTAATGAAGATAATCTAAGGAATGGCTGCAATCTGTATCAGTGGAGGGAGGGAAAGCATGGAGCTAAGAGTGCCAAAGGGATATAAAAAACAGGAGAGAGGATAGCCCCATTTTACTCTTCACTGAGCTAGGAATTCCCTTACAAAACAAACATTTAATGAGATTGTAAAGAGTAGGAATTATTTCATTCATTGTATTTGTATCCTTAAAACCTAACAGAGTCTGGCACATTTTTACTCTTTGTGACCCCTTTATGACTCTGTGACTTTCTTGGCAAAAAGAAAGACTAACATAGTTTGCTATTTCCTTTTCCAACCCATTTTACAGATGTGGAAACTGGGGATGGGGGGGGGGAAGATTATGTGACTTTCCCAATTAGTAAATGTCTCAGTCCAGATTTAAACACAGGAAAATGAATGGGCTTGATTCCAGGTCCAGCACGCTATCTATTACAGTTCCATCTAGTTGCACCTTCCTTCTCCCTCCATGTAGTAGGTGACTGACAAATAGTTGTTCATTGATTGATTCCAGGCCACTTCCCATCAGCCAGCAGACTTTCTTCTTCTGAGGTTCATTCCATCAGCCTGCAAAGTGTCCATATAAATCTAGCTGACATTTATATGATTCTTTAGGGTTTGCAAAGCACTTCGCATATATTATCTCATTTGATACAGCATTTCTTTGAGCTAAGTGCTACAAGTATGATTGGCTTCATTTTATAAATGAGGAGACTTAGAAGCTGTGGCTTATCCATGATCATCACACTGTAAGCCAATAAGTATCTGAGTTGGAATCTAAATCTCAATTTTCTTCACTCCAAGACTCCTTCTGTTATCCCTTAAAAAATTATATTTCAATGAAATGGTATAATTGAGATGAGTTCATCAGTGAACCAAAAAATAAATATTATAGCTGTGCAGGTTTTTATTGTTTTGTGTTTTTCCCCTTAAGCAAGTGTCAACCTAGAAATGTAATCTTGGTCAAATGAGGTATAAATTTATGGAATGACTAATTAACTTTTCCACTAAAGTATTATTTATATCCAAAGCAATAAAGGACAGTATAATAAATAGGTCACTAGCACATTTCACTTTTTTATTACTTACTTAATTACTTAATATAAGATCATGGGATCCAGAGCTAGAAGAGACCTCAAAGACCCTCTAGTCCAACCTTCACTTTATACTTATGAGGAAACTAAGACCCAGAGGGGTTAAATGACTTGCCTAAATCATGCATGTAATGAACATTAGAGATGAGATTTCAAGCCAGGTGCTCTCAATCTACTCTGCCACACTGCCTCAGGAGAAAAGGCTGCCGAGGGAACTAGAGTGGCTTGGCATTTAATAAACATCTCTTGCTTCCTTCTCTCCATTTTCCTTCTTGCTAGGCTATCAGATGAGAATTTTAATTGTGTCTCTATCCCTTTGAAAAGAGGCACGTCTGTGAGGCTTTACTCTGCCATGAAAAGAACTGCCGGATTATCACAGTCCTGCCAAGGCCACTGGAGAGAGGAAAGGCACTGGTTTCCCAAGTTAAACGCCAATCTTTCCCCCACATTCAAGATAAATCTCTCTTCAACCCCACTCCACTCCCACCCAGTCTTCTCTATCATCCACATGGTCACAGGCTGTGTGTATGGCTATATTTACCTCTGGAACTCTGTATGGACAAGCCATGGCCGGCACACTGAGAACAATGTAAGTAAAATAAATCAATACAGCAACATAGGACAATACAAACCCCTGGTCTGCCACCTCTCTACTGATAGGAAAGATATATGTCTCATCATCAGTTCTCTGGAACCAAAATTAGCAATTGTATATAATATGAATTCTGATGTCTTTTAGTATTGTTTCATTTGCATTTCTATGGCTATTTTGTATGTTGTTCTATTGTTCTGTTTATTTCCACATCAAACTATAGTAGTCTCCACATATTTAAGGCATAAAATTATATTACATTTATGAGCCACAACTTGCTCAGGCATTCCTTAATCAATCAATGAGCACCCACTTTGCTTCCATCCAGTATTTTCCTAAAGCAAAGATAGCAGCTTGGATATATAGGGGACATTTCTTCATTGTCTTCATGGCCTACAGATACACAGGCCACAAGGAAATCACTGGGTCAGTGTGCATGAATTCCTTAGTAATTATTTTCTCCAAATTCCAAATCAATTTTTAGAATGGGTTGAAAACAAGTTATAGTTTTACCAACACTGTATTAATATGACTGTCTTTCCAAAGCCCCTGTAGCATTAACTTTACTATCTATGTCTTTTACTATTTTTGAGAATTTGCTGAGTGTATAATGAAAATTTGCATTTTCTTAGTATTAGTAATTTGAAGAATCTTGATGTTTCATTTGAATATATTTCACTTTTTTCTAGAAACATTGTAGGAATATTATTTTTTTATTAAAACTTTTTATTTGTAAAACATATGTATGGGTAATTCTTCAACATTAACCCTTACAAAGCTTTCTGTTACAAACTTTTCCCCCCTACTCCCCACCCCTCCCCTAGATGGCAGGATATCCATTACATGTTAATTATGTTAAACTACTTGACAAATCGAATATATGTATACATATTTCCACACTTATCATTGTTATGCAAGAAAAATCATATCTACAAGAAAGAAAAATCAGAAAAAGGAAACACAATGCAATCAAACATCAATAGAGAGTATGAAAATGTTATGTTGTGGTCCACATTTCACATCCCTCTCTCTGGGTATATATGGCTTTCTTCACTGAACAATTGGAACTGGTTTGAAACATTTCATTGTTGAAGAGAGCCATGTCCATCAGAATTGATCATCATATAGTATTGTTATTGCTGTGTATATTGATCTCCTGGTTCTGCTCATTTTGCTCAGCATCAGTTCATGCAAGTCTCTCCAGGCCTCTCTGAAATCATCCTGTTGGTCATTTCTCACTGAACAATAGGGAATATTATTGTTTCATAAGAAATGATGAAATAGACAGTTTTAGAGAAAACTGGGAAAATCCCTGTGAATCAATGCAGAGCAAAGTGAAAAGATCTAAAAGAAAACTTTATACAACAATAATAGTATAGAGAAAAACAAATTTGAAAGATTTTAGAACTCTGATCAATACAAAAAATAAAATCAGTTTGAAAGAGTTTGAAAGAACAAAGATGAAATATGCAACTTACTTCCTGACAAAGAAGTGATGAATTTAATAAACAGAAAGAATTGTACATTTTCAGAAATGGTCAACATGGATTTTTTTTTTTTTTTTTTGCAGGAAGAACTATGGAACTATGTATTAGGGGCTTTACACCAAATCTATATACATGTTCAGTGGAGGTAGTGGGGTTGTGGAAAGGACAAATCAATTTTTTTTATTAAAGCTTTTTATTTTCAAAACATATACATGAATAATTTTCAGCATTTACCCTTGCAAAACCTTATGTTCCAAATGTTTTCTTCCCTTCCCCCCACTCTCTCCCCAGATGGCAAGTAATTCAATATATATATTAAACATGTGCAATTCTTCTATACATATTTCCACAGTTATCATGCTGTACAATAAAATCAGATCAAAAATAGGAAAAAAAATAAGAAAGAAAACACAATGCAAGTAAACAACAAAAACAGTGAAAATACTATGTTGCGATCCACACTCATTTCTCACAGTCCTCTCTCTAGATGCAGATGGCTCTCTTCATTACAAGACCATTGGAACTGGTCTGAATCATCTCATAGTTGAAAAGAGCCACATCCACAAGAATTCAGATCAATTTTTTTAAAGAAAAAAATTTTTTTCCTGAATGAACTCATACCTCCTCTAAATATTTTCCAATTAGAGTTACCCAAGAGTGAAATGGACTATCTTGGAAGGTAATGAATTCCCCATAATTGAAAAGTATATAAATGGAGTCAGAATGATCCCTAATGATACAAAAGGTTCTTACACTCAGGAATCAGTTAGACCAGATAACCTCTGACATAACTTTGAACTTTGAGATTCTATGATTCTCTAGTCTCAGAAGCATATACCTAAAGGTGATCAGGTACAAAAGAACAAAAATATTTTTATTATCTGTAAGAGTGAAGCCAGAGGCAGAACCAGTTTGAGTAGGAGAATGAGTGGTGATTTCATGTTTCTTTTTCACTTGTAGAGTCATACATTCACAACTGTAGCTGAGGAGGGCAAAACTTAATAAAAAATGACTAAAATAAAAATAAACAAAATGACAAATAAATAATGAATGAATGAATAAAATTAATAATAATAATAAAGGTCATGGAACCATCCAATCTAACAATAATGAGCAGGAACCTCTATGCCATCCAAATTAAAATGTTTGGACAGACAATGACAGGGAAATGTAGGAAGTTTATTCTTTCCCAAAGAAGAGATCAGTTCCAAATCAACCAGGTCAAAAACTCAAGTCTACTCTCACTTTTCATCTGCTTATTCACAAATTTCTAATTCATACCTGTGAATCCCTAATCAAACATAGATTCCATTTCATTTTAAATACTGCTTTGAGGTTTTGTTTTTCCATTAAAACTTTGAATTCTCTTCTCACATCTCCTTTTTTAAAAGCATCTTATTTACTTTCTTCTTCTTCCTATAGGTAAATTGCATTCACACAATTTAATTTCTTATTCAAATTGTTGGAGTTTCTTAAAATTCATCCTCACTAGGAAAGAACATAAAACTCTCCATGAATGGTGAGGCTGAGGTAGGTGAGAAAAAAAAAAATTTATCATTTTGACATTCACATAAAATGGTAGGGCTTAGTAAACTACTTTTTCAAAAAAAATTATTCCAACTGAGCCTGAAGTTGATGAAAATAATAATGAATATTTTTCTTCTTGTTCATCCTTTCTTTTGAAAAAAACCAATGACATCATTAGAGTAGTATCTTGACCTATATGTGAATGGATTTGAGTGAGGCAGACCTACAGTTGTTAGCCTTGCTCTCTCCTTCAGTATTATTCAAGTCTAGTGGCAGAATAAAGGTCAAAATAACTGGCAATGGCCCAGGATGCAGCAGGTCACCTTGGTTTTTCTAAAGTAAGGTCTTTCCAGGTCTTATGTTGTTTAAGGTCACACCCATTCAATGTCAATGGGTTAGATAAGAACTTAGATAAATTTACCATCAAAGAGATATATTTCAAAAAATCATTTACAATGCATGACATCATTTGTTCCTTTCTTATCTAACATCTTATGTTACTATTGTTCTTTTTTTTGGGGGGGGTCTACATTGGACAGTGACTATGACATGACTATATGACTATGTTTCTCTTTTATATCTCTACAATTGCTACCTAACAGCACTAGGGATATAATAATTATACTTTTTGAATAGAATTAAAAATTAAAGTTCATTGATATTAACTGTTAATAGATTTTTTTCTTTTTGATGCAAGGACCAGAGTGGGGGAAAGAATCATAAGTTGATGCTCTCTATATACATATTTATAGAACATGTATGGCTATGTGTATTGTCTTCTTATACCAACCCCTGTTCCTCACATATGAGTCTTGCCAAAAGACGATATATTATCATCTGTTATGCACTTGCTACTTAAGGTCCATTGGTCCTTACCATCTTATTTTGCAGCTAAATAAAATCTCTTATATGTGTTATTTATTAGAATGTTTCTTTTTTCTTTATTAAAGCTTTTTATTTTCAAAACATATGCATAGATAATTTTCAACATTCACCCTCACAAAAGCTTGTGTTTCAAATTTTTTTCTCCCTCCCTTCCTCTCCACTCCCTCCCCTAGATGGCAAGTAATCTATGCTAAACATATACAATTCTTCTGTACATATTTCCATGATTATCAAGCTGCAAGAAAAATCAGATCAAAAAGGAAAAAAATGAGAAAGAAAATAAAATGTAACCAAACAACAACAAAAAGGTGAAAAAAACGATGTTGTGATCCACATTTAGTTCCTACAATCCTCTGTCTGGGTGCAGATGGCTCTTCCCATCACAGGACCATTGGAATTGGCCTGGATCATTTCATTGTTGAAAAGAGCCATATCTGTCAGAATCGATCATCATATTATCTTGCTGTTGCTGTGTATAATGATCTCCTGGTTCTACTCACTTCACCTAGCATCAGTTCATGTAAGCCTCTCCAGGCCTCTCTGAAATCATCCTGCTAATCATTTCTCATAGAACAATAATATTCCATTATATTCCCGTACCATGACTTATTCAGCCATTCTCCAACTGATGGGCAGCAATTCAGTTTCCAATTCCTTGCCATTACAAAAAGGGCTGCCACAAACATTTTTGCACAGATACTGCTGAATCAAAGGGTATGCATGGTTTGATAGTCCTTTGAGAATAGTTCCATATTGCCCTCCAGAATGGTTAGATTAGTTCACAACTCTATCAACAATGTATTAGTGTTCCAGCTTTCCCACATCTCCTCCAACATTCATCATTATTTTTTCCTGTCATCTTAGTCAATCTGAGAGATATGTAGTGGTACCTCAGAGTAGTCTTAATTTACATTTCTCTGATCAATATTGATCCAGAGCATTTTTTCATATGACTAGAAATAGTTTTAATTTCTTCATCTGAAAATTGTCTGTTTATATCCTTTGACCATTTATCAGTTGGAGAATGGCTAAATTTGAGTCAGTTCTCTATATATTTTAGAAATGAGGCCTTTGTCAGAACCCTCAGTGTAAATTTTTTTTTCCTGATTTTACTGCTTCCCTTCTAATCTTTTTCCCAACCGAGGCAATTGGGGTTAAGTGACTTGCCCAGGGTCACACAGCTAGGAAGTGTTAAGTGGCTTCCCTGCTAACCTTATCTGCCTTGGTTTTGTTTGTACAAAAACTTTTTAACTTAATCATAATCGAAATTATCTATTTTACATTCCATAATGTACTCTAGTTCTTCTTTGACCACAAATTCCATCCTTCTTCACAGATCTGAGAGGTAGATTATCCTTTGTTCTTCTAATTTGCTTATAATACCATTCTGTCTAAATCATGAATCTATTTTGATCTTATCGTGGTATAGGGTGTTAGATGTGATAGGGTGCCAAGTTCTGCCATACTAATTTCCAATTTTCCCATCAATTTTTGTCAATAGTGAGTTCTTATCCCAGAAGCTGGGGTCTTTGGGTTTATTAAACACTAGATTACTATAATCATTGGCTATTATTGTGTCTTGTGAACCTAATCTATTCCACTGATCATCTACTCTATTTCTTAGCCAGTACCAAATAGTTTTGATGACCACTACTTTATAATATAGTTTTAGGTCTGGTGCAGCTAGGTCACCTTTATTTGTATTTTTTTTCATTAATTCCCTTGAAATTCTTGTCTTTTGTTCTTCCAGATGAACTTTGCTATTATTTTTTCTAGCATTGTAAAATAATTTCTTGGAATTTTGATTGGCATGGCACTAAATAAGCAGATTAATTTAGGTAGAATTGTCATTTTTATTGTATCAGCTAGTTCTATCCATGAGCACCTGATAGAATGTGAGTTTCTTAAAAAGCATACTTTGCCTTGCTTTGCTCTTTTCTCCAGTACTTATTAGAGTAAAGAGATTAATAAATAATTTTTCCATCCATTGATTCACAATAAAATACCTCTTTCCCCTTTTCTTTCCAGTCAGTATCTATGCCCAGGCCTAATTCTTCAACAATTAGGTGACTGGAAGTTTTCATTCATTGTTAGAGAATGGTATTCTTATATACTCTTGACTTTCTTCTTCATTTCTTACAAAGATCTCCTGCTATATTAAAGCACTTGTCTCCCTCTTAGATGGGAGACACTCAAAAACATCTGCTAAAGGCAAATATTTGGAAGGCTAAGAGCAGTATGTTCACTTTAACAGATGGAACCCTGCTTTGGGAATAAGGTAACCTAAGTATGTCTTCTCTTTATTGGATTATTTGAATTTAAGTGGTTAGAAATTGCGTTTCATCTAAATATTATATCTGCTACAGAAACTACCATGGGACCTCTGTACATAGTAGGCACTTAAAAATTTGTTGTGGAAGGAAAAAAGAAGGATAGGAAGGAGAGAAGGAGAGTAGGAAGGAAGAGATGAAAAAAGGAAAAAAGGAGAAAGGAAGAAGGAAGAAAAAATGGATGGAAGAAAGGGAGGGAGAGAAGAAAGGAAAGGAAATGTGAGGGAAAGGAAGGGAGATAAGAAGGGAAGGGAAGAAAGAAAGGAAAGGAAGGGAAGAGGGAGAGGGAGAAAGAGAGGAAAGGAAGAAGGAAGGAATTTACTGGCTTATTAATTTTCACTAGATCTTAATACCCAACTAGAAAATTCCCTAGTAATTTTTCTCTCAAAATGAAAGAAAACTTCATTCTAGACCCTTTGGGGGCATTGTGAAGAAAGGTATTTTCTAAGTAGCAAGTCTTAAGCTATCTTCAGGCTCTAAGGATTTGCTCAAAGCCATATCTCTTTGACAGCTCCTTCATTTTGACAAGCTTTTGAGTGTGTAATACAGCAGTGTCTTGCTGCATTCCTAAGTTTTTATCCTAGTCATTTAACTAACACATTCAGCTTTAAAACTGCCTTGGGGAGGCAGTTATACAGGAATCAGGATTGAGCAACCTCCATGCTCTATAGGAGTTTGTGTGAAACAAATTGAAATCTACATAGGGAAGCACTTTGAAAAGCTCAAAAATGCCATACAAATTTAAGAGATTATTATGATTATGGATAGGCTAGATTGGATGTGTATCATTGGAAGGACAGAGCCATCAAAATATTATTTATGATCATGCTTTGGCCACTATTGTACAACATTAGCATGTTGCCGATGGGCAAATGATATTTGGCCCTCAAACTACTTGTGAATCTTTTCAATTCAAGAAAAATCTTCATTTTGGATTTAAAACAGAGGCATGATCAAGCAGATGCTACAGTTGAATAAACTAAATATTTCTTTCCTTTCTTTTGTCTCCTCCATTCCTTTTAATGTGCCTTCAATTAAAAACAGACCACATAGCTGAACTTGGCAGGTACAAGGAAGTTGAACAATTATACTTTCACCACTCTCAGACTTCAATCCACCTGAGTGTCTCTGGGAACACATTAAATGTAAAAAGAAAAAGACAGCCAAAGAGTACACTAGCCCTACTCTAACATGCATAAAATCTGAATGGAAATAAATCACATGTTTTAACTGGTATATCTTATTGAGCTGCCGCCAGATGTTTAAAGGCACTACTGGCATCAAAGGAAGCATAAGAAATGGAGAAAATAACCAACCCTCCATCTTTCAGTTTCCTTTCCTACTCCACATTCCAAAGACCTCTCATTACTTCATATCTCTGACTATCTTTGTATCACCCACTGGGCTTTTGAGCTCTTTTTTTCTGAGTCAAACTCAGAGTTCTGAGAAAAAGAGACTAAAATTTCATTTAGGACTAGCTAGACACTCCACTTATCTCCACTGATAAGCATGTGATTTGTAGATGATAATAATGTAGCCCTTTTGAATGGTAGTGCTGAAAAGAACACTGATCTGGAAAAAATGCCCATCACAAGAGAAGCTCCTACCACTGCTGAAGGAAACAGAATACATATCTCAGGCCATATCTTTGGGAAGATCCATCACCACTATTTATTTCCTCTTCTTAGATTATACTCTATGCTGGGGCATCAGAACAGAATGATCACGATCTACTTTGTAGATATTGAGGGGAATGCAGACTTTCTACATGAGTTCTAGGGAGTTAAGTACATTTGGAAAATATACTAATATTTGAGCTAAAAGAGATGACTTTGAATCTTGGCTTAGATATCTACTAGCTATCTGACTATAGCAAATAATTTGACTGTCTCAGTTTCCTCATCTGTAAAATTATATTAGTAATTCTTGCTCTATCTACCTCACAGGAGTGCTGTGTAAACAAATAAAGTATTTGTTAAATCTTAAAGTACTGTATTATGGTTAATTATTGTTTTTTCCTCAAAATATTAACAGCCTGGTACAGACACAGTATCAAAAGGAAAATTTGAAACATTACAATTTTTTTGCCACTAGAATTGCCATTTATTTTTCATTGTCTCACACTGAACTATGACTCTCATAAAAAAAAAAAAAAGATTAAAATAAGCTCATCTGGCAAGGGTATACCAATACTGAAGACAGTAAAAAGATGATTCAAATATTTGTTTTTTCCCTAAAACTAACTTTAAGTGGACATATTTATTCTTTTCCCAAATTTATTATTTTTTGCCAATTACATGTACAATTTTAAACTTCATTTTCCAAAATTCCAAATTCTCTTTCCTTTTCAAACCCCCTCACTGAAAAAGCAAACAATTTGGTATATTATACATGTACAAACACATAAAACATATTTCCATATTATTACATGATGTTTATTCTTGATAAGTGACCCCAACTGTGTTCTTCCTCCTTGTCAATTATACACCTTTGTTAATGTCTGCTTGATAAACTGTACTCATTTAACGACATTTTAGGGAACAATCTTCTAACAAACTATTTAGAGCTCTCTGAGACTCCCAATTATTTTAATCTTAAGATTATTTTTTGTCATCCATACAAATAAATGGGAAGGGAATGGATTGAGAGAATGAAGTGCTTTATTTGTCTTTGTTATACCCAGTGCCAATCACAATGGCTTACATATATTTGACAATCAATATGTACTGAATGAATGAGTGAAAGAAACAGGGAATTAAATTCCCTAGGCCACATTTTCCTTCTCTGTCAAATGGGAATAATAATGCTGACCTCACAGGCTCTTGAAAGGGTAAAAAATAAATAAATAAATAAAATAAGGTAATGTATGTGAGACCAGTAAAAAAAAAAGTAAAGTAAAAAAAAAAAAAACATTTCAAATGCAAAGTGTTGTGATCATTGCTATTTGGTTGAAAGAAAGCAAATTGAGACTAAAGAGCTTGTTGCTGTGATTATCATTATTATTGTCATCCAGTTATATAATTTATGCAAAGTGCTTAGAGCTGCTTTGGGAAAAGGGATCATATTAATCCAAAGTATATTATGTCCTCCTTTCTCTCATCTTTCTCTACCATTTGTTTACTAGGTTGTAAAGCTCTAATGGCAAGAACATATTTCCTATATGTAATCTTGCTAAAGTATCAAACACATTTGTATGCACGATAGAAATGACAAATTATAGTCATTAACTCTCTTAACCTGGTTCTTGCTTTCTTTTCCTCAATCATTTTTCCTTTAGAGAAAGAATGGCCTCCTGCACAAAGACCAGTGATTGGTGAACCACCAAGGGCTGCTCAGTCTCAGTTCACTTATTCACTGGAAGTTTCTCTAAAGGCACAGCTGAAAAATCAATGTGGAAATGAGGAAAGACAGAACTTACTTTCAGTCCTTTTATTGATTTCTTTTCTTATATAGCCATGGTCCTGGATAGCTGGAAATACAATGAGAATACTATAAGTATGTGGGAACAGATCTTTCTACCCATCTTTTTATTTCTCCCTCTTTTTCATTCTACTGGTTCTGGGCAATAGGAAATACAATTAAGATAGGATGAGGATTATTATTGTTTATTAACTGACTGGCACTGATTACATATTTTGTCTGGCTGTGACCTATAATAGTCCTATTAAAACCTGGGACTAAAATGCTGGTAGGTGTTGCTTTACAGGAAACATTAAAAATGTCCTTTAGGTATGATCATCTGGCTTTTCACTATCCTTACCCACACTATATATAAAACTTATAAATGTGATATTAGGATTAGCCACATCAAGTTTATAATCCAACAAAACAGATTTAGAAGACCCCAAGTTCTTTTTTATTTATTTATTATTTTATTAAAACTTTTTATTTGCAAAACATATGTATGGGTAATTCTTCAACATTAACCCTTACAAAGCTTTCTGTTACAAATTTTCCCCCCTAGTCCCCACCCCTCCCCTAGATGGCAGGATATCCACTACATGTTAATTATGTTAAAATACTTGACAAGTCTAATATATGTATACATATTTCCACACATCATTTTTGTGCAACAAAAATCATATCTACAAGAAAGAAAAATCAGACAAAGGAAACACAATGCAAGCAAACATCAATAGAGAGCATGAAAATGCTATGCCGTGGTCCACATTTCATATCCCTCTCTCTGGGTATATATGGCTTTCTTCACTGAACAATTGGAAGTGGTTTGAAACATTTCATTGTTGAAGAGAGCCATGTGCATCAGAATTGATCATCATATAATATTGTTGTTGCCGGGTATAATGATCTCCTGGTTCTGCTCATTTCGCTCAGCATCAGTTCATGTAAGTCTCTCCAGGCCTCTCTGTAGTCATCCTGCTGGTCGTTTCTTATAGAACAATAATATTCTATAACATTCATATACCATAATTTGTTCAGCCATTCTCCAATTGATGGGCATCCATTCAGTTTCCAGTTTCTAGCCACTACAAAAAGGGCTGCCACAAACAATATTGTACATGTGGGGCCCTTTCCTTCCTTTATGATTTCTTTGGGATATAAGCCCAATAGAAATGCTGCTGGGTCAAAGGGTATGCACAGTTTGATAACTTTTTGAGCATAGTTCCAAATTACTCTCCAGAATGGCTGGATCTGTTCACAGTTCCACCAACAATGTGTCCCAGCCTTCCCACATCCCCTCCAACATTCATCATTACCTTTTCCTGTCATTTCAGCCAATCTGACAGGTGTGTAGTGGTACCTCAGAGTTGTCTTAATTTGCATTTCTCTGATTAATGGTGATTTGGAGCACCTTTTCATATGACTACAAATAATTTTAATTTCATCATCTGAAAATTGTCTGTTCATATCCTTTGACCATTTATCAATTGGAGAATGGCTTGAATTCCTATAAATATGAGACAATTATCTATATATTTTAGAAATGAGACCTTTATCAGAATCCTTAAATGTAAAGATGATTTCCCAATTTATTGCTTCCCTCCTAATCTTGACTGCATTGGTTTTGTTTGTACAAAAACTTTTTAACTTAATATAGTCAAAAATATCTATCTGGTGTTTAACTAAGAGTTCCATTTCTTCTTTGGACATAAATTTATTCCATCTCCACAGGTCTGAGAGGTAAACTATACTATGTTCCTCTAATTTACTTATAATATTACTCTTTATATCCAGATCATGAACCCATTTAGATCTTATCTTGGCATATGGTGTTAGATGTGGGTCAAGCCCTAATTTCTTCCATACTAGTTTCCAATTTTCCCAGCAGTTTTTGTCAAATGAGTACTTATCCCAGAAGCTGTGGTCTTTAGGTTTATCAAACACTAAATTGCTACAGTTATTGCCTACTTTGAAAGACCCCAAGTTCATAATAAATTTACTATCAGAAATATGGGCATGAAACATATAAATGGTTTGTTATTGTACATTCATTTAGAGAGAGAAATAACTCTTTGACAATGAGTTGGGTTAGTTGAAATTCAAGCCCTGCATTTGAAAAGGTAACTTCCTTTCATATGGCTTCCAGAACTATTCTGTATCCTCATGTCATGAATAAAGGGACACAGGGAAATAGAAAGGACAGGATAAACCACTGTTAATGACATACAAGATTAGGTTAGTTAAATGTCTTTAACAGGCTGGAGGCATCAGTCATCAATTCATGTGAAATAAGGTGGGGACAAGCATAAGAATTTCTAGTTTTTCTATGTTTTTTTTTTTTTCAAGTGCCCTAATCACCTGAGGAAAAACATCAGCAATAAAACCCCAGCACAGTCTTATAACTTATTGCTGATTCTTTGACTTTTACTTCTTAATTCTCCTTAGAAGCCTGGGTTGATGGATCACTGATACTAATCACCACTACTGTATCACTATTCTATGTTTTGCAGGGAAATCCTGTTACTTTCTTCTCCATGCATCCCTTCTCTTCCCCTCAAAAAATCTTTCAAAATCCCCATTAAGTAGGAAAACCCTGGCTTTTGATCCTAATCTCACCTTAATTTACTCTCTTCCCATAAAGGAAAGAAATATAACTTCTAAGGTCTTTAGGTCCCCCTTTCAGGACTGCCAAACCAAGCTTCACCAGGACTATTACATTCTTCCCTGGGGTTTCTAATTTTGCAGTCCCCTGCAAAATCATTTGCAAAAGGTCTGGCAACTATACTTATACAACATTGTATCAAGAACTAATTAGTACATGAAAGCACAGGTTAATAACCAGTATTTCTGGAAGTCTCCTTAGAGTGCCATGCTCAGCAAATATACAGAAACTTTACATATAACAGATATAGCACAATGTAGAACATTACTTCACAGGTAATTTTAATGTTCATATCTAATTACATGTGGGATGTATCATATGTAAATTTCACAGTGCTACATATGTGTCCATAAAACAAAAGCAAATAAGTATAGCAATAATAATAAGGGGGAATGGGGGACTTAGACTAAGCAGCAAGATAATCCAGATATCAAATGCAAAAAGATAAACAAATGAAGTCACAAAATGAACAAACTACAAAGCAAGGAGCATACTATTAAAATATAAACAGAGCATCCTTGAACAACATTTAAGAACACAGACAATAGATTCAAGGTGCACATTACAAGGGTGATATGGTCAATTACCCTTACACAATGCAGCGTATACAACCTTTCCTTAGTTTTACCTGGGACATCTGAAATTGGTCTGGTCACTGAGTAGAGTGCAAGAAGATTATCCATGAGAATTACAACTTGGAGTGAGGGGAGAGGAGGAAGAATGGGAGGGAAGAAAATTTTCTTGCAAAAATCTGACTTTGAGACCCAAAATTTAAATTTAATCCTTAGATTAATTCAATCCTGCCTAGAACCCAAACACCTGTAGATGCAATACAGTCAGTCATAGGTGGATCAGCACATTTATCCAAGGTAATTAAGGCATAGAGACAGGATGATACTGAGAAATAATGAAGCCTAGAGTTGGAAAACACTCCAAAGATCATCTAATCCAATGCCCTCATTTTTTTTAAATATGAAAAAACAAGCCTAGAGAAGGTAGTATATTTACCTGAGATCACACAAGTTAGTGGCAGAATGACTAAATCTGAGAATCACCTTGGATACAGTATGGCCATTGTTTAAAATACAGAAAACTGGTATCCCCAGTCCGTTTCAAGACTCAGTTCAAGTACCAACAACTAATTATGTGAAGACCTTCTTGATCCCACCAGCTGCTAGTGCTTCCTCCCCAAAATCACCTTGTCTCTTTTATATCTATTTTGTATAAATCTATATAGGTACATGTTGTCTTCCCACAGAGAATGTAAATTCTTCAAAGGGAGAAATGATTTCATTCCTATCTTTGTATTCTCAGAGTCTAGCACAGTACAATGCCTACTAAGTTCTTAATAAATATTCATTAATTGATTGTTGGCCAATTCCTCTTTCAAGTCTAACAGAACTTTTGCTGGGAGAGAAAACACCAAAGCCAGACGGCTATAAAATAACCCTATTTCCTTCCAGAATAGGAAGGTTCATCCTGGCATCCTTGAATGCAACAATGGAGATAAATGAGAAAAGAGTATGCTGAACATTTCAGGGGGAAAGGAACTAAATGAAGGAAGCATAAACTGCATTATCGAGTGTTGGTCTATGTAGATAGTGCTCAGGATAAAAGAGGAAAGGAAGTCTGTTGATTTGGGTATCACTTCAGTGGGAGAAATAAGGAAGGGATATATTCTGTCCAGAGTCCTAGTCTTTCTAGGCCAAAAAATCTGATTAAAGGTAATTAGATGACCCCAAAAACAATCAAAAAATAACTAAAGATTATCCCCAGTGCCCTCTTCTCTCTCTTCTAAGTCGGGAACAGAATATTGTCATTTTCATGGCATACTTTTCCTTTCAGCTATTACCAAAACCAGCAAAAATAAACCAAGAAGCCAGGTCATTAAGAAAACAAGCAGATCGTACATTTTTGTAAATATTAAAACAGGCTAATAAAAAACCCAAGAATTCTCACACCAGGCCTACAGATATGGATTGGGCATCTATGTCTATAACAGTAAGAAATATCAGATTTAAAGGCAAAGATTTTCTCAAGGAGAGCAATCTTACCAAGTTAAACAAAACCAAGTAAATACATTCTTAAATTTGGTGGAAAGAACACCAGTCCCAGAGTTATAATGCTTGGGTTCTGTCCCAAAGCTGTGTGACTTTTGTTTAGTTTCTCTGAAACTCAGTTTCTTCATCTGTATAATGGGGATAGTAGTATCAGCCCCACTAATTCCTAAGGTGGATCAAATTCCTATTATGTGGATCAAATGACAGAAAACACTTTGTAATCATGAAATGCTTTATTATAACATATCATTGTGAATCAATCATCTATGAACTTATTTAAATTTTGGTTTAACTTGAGCAGTATTTTCAGGTCATATCACACTGTTGAGATAACAAGTTTCATAGATTATAATTTATATAAAGGTGTACTTTCTTTATTTGTCTTAAATTTACCACTTTCAAGTTTTAAGAGGTGTCCTGTGATATTCTCTTAGTAGAATTTCATGGTGTCCCTATTCTCTCTCTGAGGTTACATGGTTTTCCAGTTAGAGACTAGTGGGGACTCAGAATTCAGATATCCCTACTTTCATTCAAAGATTAACTCTTTTAGAGATGTCTTATTGTCTACTGTGATACCCTCAGAGCCTCAGAAAGACACAGGATGAAGCAAATGACATTTGGTTTCCTTCAGAGTTTCTTCCTGGAGCTTTCCATTAAGTCTGACAGGGGGAGTAAGGAGGAGGCTTGGTCTCAATGTTATTCAACACTATTAAAACTTTAATATCTGTTCAGTAAAATCACAGGGTTCAATTTCTTTTCTCTAAAGGGAGGTTTGATTGGCTTGTACTTTGAGAGTAGGGTACCTATTTATTTTGAAAGTAAATGTTGAATGTTTGTCTCTGTTATCCTGACTCCTTTATCTGAATATCAGCTTTCCTGTTCCTCCCTGAGCATTGACTAGGGTAGGGCTGCACATTCTTATCCTTGTGCATTGAACTGAAACATTTCACTTCAAGGTATTTTAAGGCAAGTCAGTTTGGTAGCTTTCCTAAAGATTAAGTGGAAGGCTACATGACTTGGCATTTTGAGGAAGATGGGTATTATTTTAAAATGCTACATGTCATTTCCATGAGTACTTAGCCCACCTTTCTTTTTTAGGTTACTTAGCAATATTTCTATTGCATTCACTATCTTCTCTATAAAATTTCTCCCTTTTTTCCTATACCCTCCAACACACACAGAGGAATGGAGGAAGTAATTTTTTACAATTCAAAATCTGAATTCTTTGCTTTTCAGGCATTTTTTTTTTCAGGAAGGCTCATGCAGATAGTGATATTGGACATTTCTGAAATTACAAAGATACTGCCATTAATATACAAATATGACCCACTGTCATGCTTTGAGTTCTATTTTCAGAAGTTGTGATAGTATGGATTCATTCACATTCTCTTGCTTGGTTCACTTGTGACCTTACACTTTCAATAGGCTAGTCAGCATTAGGGATTAAAAAAAAAATCTGGGAATGGTAAAACTCATAGTGCAACTCAATAGGATAATGGAAATATTCAGTGCATGTGATGAAAATATTTACCTTCCAAGCTATGTCAAGAAGAGGGATTTCTTATGTACTGTTTCCTTCTGGTTCACATCTGGAAAAGATCAGGGATAGGATTTGTGATAACTAAAACGGTTTTATGTTGCTAACAAAGACCCACATACAAGCTTAATAATTCACTAAATTCCAGATTATCTTGTACCCAATCCAACCCCTCTCTGTCCAAACAAATGCTTTCTTTTTTTTTCCATTCAGAAACTGAGAGCTTAGAATTATGTCATTCAGAAATATCTGTCAAGAAAGATTCTATCATCACTCTCCAAATGTTGATTTTACTTTATGAGAGAGCACCATTACTCAGAGCTATATATGATCTCAAATGGAAGCACCAGAAAAGAATAACCACCTGCCATATCCATAGTACCTACCCATTCTCCATGCTTCCACAATCAAGGTTTCCCAGGAGAAAATCTGACCCCTTCCCCCAAGGATGAATATCCCAACAAATCACCCCAATTACTACCCCATCATGCTTTGACATGTAGCATTAGTTAATCATGCTTTCTGCCTCTACTATCCTTCAAACGAAACATTGTCCCCTTTACCCTTTTTCCCCTCAAACTCTGTTCTATGTTTTGTCACATCTGCCCATGAACTGGCATACTCACTCACATATGCTTCACTGATTATCAGCATGGGGACAACATCCTAAGGCTCTCTTATAGCTTGGGGATTAATTCACAGATCCAGACAGCTACAAATTCTCTTAGCTTCAGGGCATAGCTTCCACCTTTTCAAAGCCTGCCAGATGCAGGATGAAATGCTCCCCAGATGAAGAGGAAGAAAGGCCTTTCCTGTACAAAAAGGGCCTAGCATTATATGATAAACAGGAATTGGTTATTGGTTTAATCCATGTTTACAAGAGTGGCTATTTCCTCTGAATTCTCTGATTTCCTCCTAGAACTACACATGCTGTAAAGTAGAATCAGACAGTAGCATGCCCAAAACTGCAAGTAAATAAATACAATAAAATATAATGGAAATGGGATGAACTCTCCCATAAAGCAGAAGCGGATAGCAGACTGGATTAAAAAACAGAATCCAACAATATGTTGTTTACAAGAAACACATCTAAAGCATAGAGACACATACAGGGTGAAGGTAAAAGGCTAGAGCAGAATCTATTGTGCTTCAGGTGAACAAAAAATAGCAGGGGTAGCAATCCTTATCTCAGATCAAGTAAAAGCAAAGATAGATCTAATCAAAAGACATAAGGAAGGAAACTATATTTTACTTAAGGGTACCATAGATAATGTAGCAATATCAGTACTAAATATATATATGTACCAAGTGGTACAGCATACAAATTCCTAGAGGAGAAACTAACAGAGATGCAAGGAGAAATAGACAGCAAAACTATACTCGTGGGGGATCTCAGCCTTGCTCTCTCAGAATTAGATTAATCAAACCACAAAATAAATAAGAAAGAAATTAGGGAGATAAACCAATTGTTGGAAAAGTTAGGTATATTTGACCCAGCAGTGTTTAAAAGAGGGAAAGGGACCCGCATGTCCAAAAATGTTTGTGGCAGCCCTTTTTGTAGTGGCAAGAAACTGGAAACTGAAAGGATGCCCATCAATTGGAGAATGGCTGAATAAATTATGGTATATGAATGTCATGGAATATTATTGTTCGGTAAGAAACGGCCAGCAGGATGATTTCAGAGAGGCTTGGAGAGACTTGCATGAGCTGATGCTGAGCGAAATGAGCAGAACCAGAAGATCATTATACATGGCAACAAGAAGACTATATGATGATCAATTCTGATGGACATGGCTCTCTGCAACAATGAAATGTTTCAAACCAGTTCCAGTTGTTCATTGAAGAAAGCCATATACACCCAGAGAGAGGGGTGTGAAACGTGGACCACAACATAACATTTTCATGCGATCTATTGATGTTTGCTTGCATTGTGTTTCCTTTCTCAGATTTTTTTTCTTGTAGATACGATTTTTCTTGCACAAAAATGATAAGTGTGGAAATATGTATACATATATTCGACTTGTCAAGTGTTTTAATATAATTAACATGTAGTGGACTTCCTGCCATATAGGGGAGGGGTAGGGACTGGGGGGGGGGGAAATTTGCAACAGAAAGCTTCGTAAGGGTCAATATTGAAGAACTACCCATACATATGTTTTGCAAATAAAAAGCTTTAATAAAAAAAAAGTTTACAATAAAAAAATAAATAAATAAAATATAATGGAGTATCACAATGAACAAGACATTTTAAAGCAGACCAAACTGCTTATAGAAAGAAACATGCAAGACTTCTAAGAGATAATCATAACTCATCACCATCATGAGAGATCATTGCCTTACATATTAGCAATGTCCCTGATGTAATGTGATTTTGTGGTCTTCTGACCTTGAGGGGGCTTCTGTTCCAATGGGTCAGTGGTCTTGGTTCTTCTGGCTTTGGAATCTACCTCAGGAAATTTTCACACCCAATCTGTCTGATTTTGAATAGACTATTTCTCAGTTCATTGCTGACTGATGATCTGGTCAGTGATAATCAAATTTTGGAGACCAACCTCAATTTATCTGGAAATTACTCCCTAGCCCTACCCTTGAGCTATAGAATTAAGCATATCTATGGTAGAAGCTGAATAAAATGACTCTCCTTGGTTCTGTTTCTTTACAGGATTCCCTTAGAATTCAGTCCACTTAATAATGGCATACCATTATTTTCAATAAACTTTGTCCCTGGACTAAGAGATGGGTTTAAACCTGCAAATTCTTTTGAGACACCTCGTGACACTGGTCTGGGACTTCTGGGGTCCCCCCTTCCCAACCTTAATATCCCTATTCTCTGGAGCATCTAGGATACAAATTATGGCTACTTTTGATATTGGACAGGGATCTTCTGGCATAAACCAAGACCAATTGTTGCTTAAATAAGAAAGCAAGCACGAATCATGAGTTCACTGACCCTAAGTCTCAGAGATAGATGTGGATGTTAGTGTGATGATTCCATGCTTTTTCTCCTTGAGAATCTTATATCCTTGGGATATAAAAAGTGAAATTATACATGCCATTAATGGTAACAAAAATGAAAAGATGTCTAGGAGTCTATGTACTCTAGGACTCTAGGAGTCTAATGACTCTACCAATTTTACAAACAATCATTTGAGGAATTTCAATTCAGCATTTTATTATCTTTCTTTTCTTATATTATTAAATGATAGTATGAATGTATTTCCTTTTGGGTCTTGTGAAACTGAAAAGAAGATAAAAAATGTTAATGAGAAATACAACATGAACTATATTAAGATATTTTCCTGAAGTTTAGAGTCTGACCTTAGGCAAAGCATTTAAATCACTGTGTCCCTCTTTTTTCATCTATAAAATGAGTAAAATGGATTCACTAGCTTCTAATATCTTTTCTGGCTTTAAGTCTATTATCTATAAAGAGAGGAGTGATGAAATGCAAGCCAAAATTATGGCTAACTTATGAAATATTGTATACAAATAATTTTCTATTTTTTTTTAATCTAAACTGAGTTGAAAGGAAACCAGGACTTAAATAAGAGGCAAGGCCTTCTGCGTGAGTATAGGAGAAACTATTTATAAAGAATAACATTAATTAAGTCCTCTTTATATGTGAGATAGCTTCTTGGGATCCTCCTTTTCCTCTTTGATGGGGTATTCTGTAGCCTAAATACCTTCACACTTGAATATCAAAACCTTCAATTCACAAGCAAGTGAGCACCACAGTGGATAGAATCTTGGTTTTCCTCAGACACATATAACTCATATAACACTGAACGAGTCACTTGACATCTATCTGCCTTAGTTTCTTCAACTGTAAAATAGGATTATTATAAGATCAAATAATGTAAAGCATTCAGCAAACCTCAAAGTGCTATGTATATGATAGCTATGATGATGATGATGATGATGATGATGATGATAATTCTGAGACATAATATGGAACTGAAGATTCAGAGGAAGAAAATACATCAAGATTAGAAATAGAGTCAGTATGTGGATCAAGAACAGAATCTTAAAGAAAAGAATGAAGAGAACGTGGGATCAACCTTTGGGGCTACTATCCAAGGCAAGAAGTCTTAAGAGGGACTCCTCATTTTTCCAGTTTTGGGGACCAGCCACAAGACACCAACTCTACCCTCCACTTCTCTCCAAATTCTCTACATCTATTCAGTTCACCTGCCCAGGTCTTATTACTTTCTATGACAATGGCCTCCTCTAAACAGCAGCAAATACTTCAAGATAAAAAGAGTTAGTTCATCACCACAAAATCCTTCACTCAAGTTCTGTTCTGATGTCTCATTGTGACATGGAAATGGTCTGGGGTTCTCTGAAGCTATATCAGCAGAGAGAAACAGGAGTAGTAACCACCCAGCACAAGCCCAGGAGAAGACCATGTAGCCATCACCTAAAGATTAGTATAAGTAAATATAGTTTATCACCACAAGAGTGGTCAGCAACTGTTAAATTTTTTGAACATCGCATTATATAAAGACTGTCAACTAGGACATGGAGAGATCATGTTCCTTGTCAGTGGAGGAGGGGTCCACATCATCAAATGGCAGAATTTCAGGAGTATTGAGCAAGAAGCACACTCTAAAGTTCACAGAAAAATACCAGAATTGCAAAGAGATTGGAAACTGCTGTTCACTTGTTTTCAGTTGAGTCTAACTCTTCATGACCCAGTTTGGGGTTTTCTTGGTCCCTTTCCTTCTCCAGATCGCTTTACAGATGAGGAAATTGAGGCAATGGGGTTAAATTATTTGTCCAGGTTGACATGGCTAAGACCAAATTTGAACTGAGGAAGATGAGTCATCCTGGCTCTAGGCCAGGCATTGTAATCATTTTCCCACTGAGCTAGAAACTCTAACTATACTTACAATTTTAACTTCTATATATTGTGTTTCCTCTTAAAAGTCATTGCTCAATGGTAAATATGATAATATGTTTAGAAGAATTTCACATGTTTAACCTATATTATATTACTTGCTATCTAAGGGAGACGGATAAGGGGAAGAGAGAGAGGAAAAAATTGGAACACAAGGTTTTGCAAGGGTGAATGTTGAAAACTATTTTTGCTTTGCATGTATTTTGAAAAATAAAAGCTATTATAAGTTTTTTTAAAAAAAAGAAAATCATAAGCTCACATTTGTAGGCTTTTTTATATACATTATCTTTTGATCCTCAAGCAATAAAACTGTGAGGTACCTGTCAGATTGGCTAAAATGACAGGAAAAGATAATGACGAATGTTGGAGGGGATGTGGGAAGGCTGGGACACTGATGCATTGTTGGTGGAGCTGTGAACCGATCCAGCCATTCTGGAGAGCAATTTGAAACTATGCTCAAAAAGTTATCAAACTGTGCATACCCTTTGACCCAGCAGTGTTTCTATTGGGCTTATATCCCAAAGAGATCTTAAAGGAAGGAAAGGGCCCCACATGTGCAAAAGTGTTTGTGGCAGCCCTTTTTGTAGTGGCTAGAAACTGGAAACTGAAGGAATGCCCATCAATTGGAGAATGGCTGAATAAATTATGGTATATGAATGTTATGAAATATTATTGTTCTATAAGAAACGACCAGCAGGATGATTTCAGAGAGGCCTAGAGAGACTTGCATGAACTGATGCTGAGTGAAATGAGCAGAACCAGGAGATCATTATACATGGCAACAACAATACTATATGATGATTACCTCTGATGGACATGGCTCTCTGCAACAAAGAAATGTATCAAACCAGTTCCAATTGTTCAGTGAAGAAAGCCATATACACCCAGAGAGAGGGATGTGAAATGTGGACCACAACATAACATTTTCATGCTCTCGATTGATTTTGCTTACATTGTGTTTCCTTTATCTGATTTTTCTTTCTTGTAGATGCGATTTTTCTTGCACAACAATGATAAGTGTGGAAATATGTATACATATATTAGACTGGTCAAGTATTTTAACATATTTAACGTAGTGGATATCCTGCCATCTAGGGGAGGGGTGGGGAGTAGGGGGGGAAAGTTTGTAACAGAAAGCTTTGTAAGGGTTAATGTTGAAGAACTACCCATACATATGTTTTGCAAATAAAAAATTAATTAATTAATTAAAAAATAAAAAAAATAAAACTGTGAGGTAGGTTTTATAATGCCTATTTTAAAGCTTTAGACCTGGATGAGATCTTAGGGACAATTTAGTTCAATTCTATTTTACAGAGGAAAAAACAGAGATCCAAGGTGTATATAACTTACTCTGGAGTCACATAAGTAGTAAGTGGCAGGGCTGGGATTCAATCTCAGGTCTGTAACTCCAAATTCAAGTCACTAAGGACCTTGACAGTTACTAAATATCTGACTCTGGGAAAGTCACTTAACTTTGTCTGCCTCATTTTTCTCATTTGTAAAATTAGCTGAAGAAGGAATGGCAAAACACTACAGTATCTTTGCCAAGAAAAACCCAAGTGGGGTCCCTAAGTGTTGGACAGAACTGAAACTGAACAATTGAGCAACAAACATGAAAAATATTCCATACAGAACCATACATATAATTTTAGCCATTTGAAACCTAGAAACCCATAAAATATATCTTTTCTTTTTTCTTCCATGGCAAACAAGATCAATCAGAAAATTTCTATTGATGGCTTCCACATTCAAATTGCAGGGGGCTGGAGATAGGGCACTTTCCAAAAGATACCTGACATAGGAATTCTTCCTCCTTCCAGTCTCCTACCCCACACCTCTTTTCCCCTATCCCAAATTTATTGATTTTCAGACAGAATTGATATTCTTGTTCTATCTCATCTAAACAGACAAGGAAGAACTGAACATGGAAGATATTTTTTTTCTGCAAATACCTGATTTTATTAAAATGTCTGTGTAATACTAGAAAGATGGCTATATGGAGTACATCGAATAATAATTATGGCTTACAATTCACAGGATCATAGAATGATAGATTAGTGTAATTTTTAATAACTTACTCATGGTTCCTGAAAGGTAAAGTCAGAATTCAAATTTAGGTATTCTGGTTCCAGAAATTTCTCAAGCAATTAAATTAAAAAATTGAAACTGTATTCTTATCCATATGCTCAGCATCTTGATTTGTAAAATCCTGAATTTTTATATGGGCTCTGTCACTTATTTAACTCTAGTCAACTTAACTTTTCAAATTTCTAGGTTTTAGTTTTCCATCTGTAAAATGGGTGGGTACAACTAAATGATCTCTAAGGTCCTTTCTATTCTAAATCTGGGATCCCATGTTCCCATGTATAAGCAGCTAAATCATTCATTGGATAGAGAGTGCCCACTTGCCCTGGAATCAAGGGGACCTGAGTTCAAAGGGATGTGCAAGAATCTTATGGATCACTTGTGACCCAGTGCATAGAATACCAGCACTAGAGTCAGGAAAACTCATCTTAGACCTCAGACACTTAACTAGCTGTGTGACCCTGTGCAAGATACTTAAACCCTAGGTTCCTCATCTGTAAAAAAAAAATGAGTTGGAGAAGAAAATAGCAAACCACTCCAGTATCTTTGTCAAGAAACTCTCAAATAAGGTAGGATTTGGGGAAGATGGCAGATGATTCAAATTCTACCGATTTCCCCCACAAATAGAACAAATTTGCACCACAAGATGAACATAGACTAGTGAAAAATCAAGAAGATTTGAGGAAGAGCAGGGGTCCTCTTGATACAACTGGATAAGATCTGTAGAAAGACCCTGGGCTGGAATTAACCTGTCTGAAGTGCAAACACTTCTGGGCTAGTTCTGCAAAAACTTCAAATAGGGATACCTTGGGTTAGCTGGGTATGGCTGGAGCCTCAGCAGGAACCACAGACACTTTCACCTCCTGGATTATTTATCCAGTAGAGTTTTGAGAACGGGAAGACAGTGAACCTCAACTGATTGGGAAAGCCAAACCCAGCTGTGCTTCCTAGACATGACCCTGGGAAAGAAGGAACCAGTGCCCAATGAGTGCAGAGGCAATGGGGCAGGGATGCTGCTGACTGTGGGCACTTGCAGGAGGGTGGAGCTCTTGGTTTGGGGTTCCTGCTCAGAGTGGAGAGCTGAAGGGAAGCTTGAGGTGCCTACACATTAGTGTAGGCACTACACTACCTCTTATTTTTAAAAAAATGAATTGGCAAAGACTAAAGAACCCCACCACTGAAGCATATTATAGGAACAGGGCAGACTGGAATTCATCTTCAGAGGATACTTTAGCAAAAAAAAGTTTCTACCCCAAAGAGTAACACAAAATGGCTCCCTGCCCAGAGATAATTTATTAGATGATCTCAAAAAAGAATTCAAAAATCAAATGAGAGACACTGAGGAAAAACTAAAAAAAAAAAAAATTAAAACCATCCAAGAAAAACAAGATTATGAAAAAAAAAGAAGGTACAGAGTCTCAAAGATGAAAATAACTCTGAAAATTAGAATTGGACAAGGGGAAACCAGTGAAGCTATGAGAGACCAAGAAAAAACAGGTTTATAAAGAATGAGAAAATATAATAGAATGTGAAATATCTCATAAAAAACTGATCTGGAAAACACATCAAGAAGAGAAATTATAAGAATAATTGGACTACCAGAAAGTTGTGACCAAAAAGAGAACCTTGACACAATAATGCAGGAAATAATCCTAGAAAATTGTCCTGGAAGACAGGAGGGGAAAGTAGAAATAGAAAAAAATCCACAAATCACCACCTCAAAGAGATCCTTTGTGAAAAAACACAGGAATATTATTGCCAAATTTTGAAACCCCCAAGTTAAAGAGAAAAATTTGCAAGAAATAAGAAAAAAATAATTCAAATACCCTGGAGCTACAATTAGAATTGTATAAGATTTAGCAGCAATTACAATAAAAAACTGCAGGTCTTGGAATCATATCCACAGACAAGCAAAAGAACTAGGTTTGTGACCAAAAATATTATATCCAGCAAAATTATCTTTTCAATGAGAAAAAAAATGTATATTCAACTTGCAGATTTTCAGGACTTTCTATCAACCATACCTGAATTTAACAGGAAATTTAACATTTAAGAGCCAATATCAAAGAACAATTTTAAGAAACTCAACATGGACAAACTGTTTAAACATGAATAAATTATGTTTGGGTTTTTTTTTATGTGGGAGGTGTATGTTTTATGTCTAAGCTTAAAAAATAGGTAAGCTAAAGATTGCTGAGTAAAGGTAAAAACAGTAATCATGTTTTATAAATGAGAAGCAGAGGAAGAACAGACACAGAGGCATTAGAGGGGGGAGGAGGGCTAGTAGTTTGAAAACCTACTCATATTGGGAATGGGTTCAATAGGCAACATTACATATATACTATAAAGAGTTTTGAGAACGGGAACACAGTGAACCTCAACTGATTGGGAAAGCCAAACCCAGCTGTGCTTCTAAACTACTATAGACTTCTATACTTCTATACTACTAAAGAGTATAACATCCTCCAAAATCTATAAAGGGAGGAGGGATGGGCAGATGGGTAATCAAAGGGTGAGGGAAAAAGACAAGGGAGGGATCCTTGGGTGGGGGGAGTTTAAGTAATAGTAAGCCAAGTTATAGAGCAGAATTTAATGAAAGAGTCAGCAGGGATAGGAAAGACTTGTGTACTTGGGGTATGTGCATATGTATGTATGTATATATCTACATAGGTATACATAAGTAGGTATGTAGTAAGGACTACAATAGTGGCCAAAAGTTCCTTTGCCCCCTGTGGAGGAGGAGGAGGAGAATTAACAATTAGCAGCTAATTCCATAAGTATCCCCTCAGCATGAATCAGAACCATCCTCACACCCTTCTTTAATATCTGATCCTACATGACTCAAAAGAGGTACTTATCCAATTCCCCCAGACTTTGTTGTTTTGGGTGCTCCCTTTCACCAGGCATCCCAGTGGATCTGATCTGTTTCCTTACTCCATAACTGCCCCTCTCTCCAGTACTGTCAGCATTTCCCTCAGTAAAGATGACTTGCTTTATTTTCTTTCTGCTAGATTCTGACTTTCTTTGTGTTGTATTTTGTGGGGCTTCACCTCGTAGTCACGAGTTTTCTGCTTTAGAAGTTATTTGCCCTTGACCAGGACTGAACTTAATAGTCTTAGGACCTGCCCATACTTCCCAAGCTGTGGTAGCCATGCCCTAAAATAGGACCTCCCTACTTTTCCCAGACACCAGGGCCATAATTAGGAGCCTGCCCTGAACCACATGTCCCTTAAGAGCTCTTTCCTTAACAACACAAATGGCTTGCAATGCATTCTGGAATTCCTAACTTTGCTCAAACTTCATGAATACAACGTTGTAATAATTCACATGTGAGCTATGGACCATGGTCTTATACCTAGGTATATAAATATGTCAACCAAACTCACGTGGACAGATCTAATCTAGATAGCCTAACCTCCAAAGTGGCAGTATCTCTCTAGTTTCACCTGGAGTACTTTGGGGAAACCAACAAATATATTCATGTCATAGGTGTTATTTGAGTTTTCCCAAATGTGGGTCCCCAATTTCCACAGATATTCAATGTACCAAATGCATTTTTGTGACCCAATAGTAATGCAAAAAATGCAAATGACTCACAGGTGCCCATGTGAGCACCTCAGGACCCAAAAGAGAACTGAATTTGGGGTTGACATCAGGGCAACATCCTTACATTCTCCTTCATTATAATGTGAACTCCTTGAGGAAGAAAGTACTTAGCACGTATTAACCACTGAATAAATGCTTGTTGTTCAACTAACTGACATGCTGGTGAAATCCCTTTCAGACAAATTGCACTTCACTTGAATAGATTAAATTTATTTTATCTTTGTTATACCAGAAGATTGACTAGCAACTCATGAAGGCCATCTTACTATGAATGAAATTAATCAGTAAACATTTATTAAATACATACTATATGACAGGCATTGTGCTAACCATTGGGGGATATGAAAAGAGAGAACAGACAATCCCTGTCCTCATGAAGCTCACAGTCTAAAGAAAACACAGATATTTTGTAGAATTGATACATACCTTTAATGTATGACACTATAAGGTTTTAAGAGATGCTCCAGTTTTAACAATAAGTGATTTATAACACTTCTTAAGGTGCTTTATTTGGAAAGCAGGTAAAGTCAACCATTTCACAAATTGTAGTGCCGTTTTAAGCTTTAAGAGTATCACAGTGCACTAGGACTTCTGGGACACTTTGTGGTGTTCTTTCTATGTGTGTATGCTACTCTCTATCTCTTTCTCTCCCTCCCTTCTTTTCTTTCTTTCTTCCTTCCTCCCTCCTTTCTTCTTCTTCTTCTTCTTCTTCTTCTTCTTCTTCTTCTTCTTCTTCTTCTTCTTCT
>JAJPUD010000399.1:534123-553654 GCA_023553655.1 Myrmecobius fasciatus | reverse complement strand
CTTTCTTCTTCTTCTTCTTCTTCTTCTTTTTCTTCTTCTTCTTCTTCTTCTTCTTCTTCTTCTTCTTCTTCTTCTTCTTCTTCTTCTTCTTCTTCTTCTCCTCTTCTTCCTCCTCCTCCTCCTCCTCTTCCTCCTCCTCCTCCTCCTCTTCCTCCTCCTCCTTCTCTTCCTCCTCCTCCTCCTCCTCCTCCTCCTCCTTCTTCTTCTTCCTCTCTCCCTCCTCTTCCTTCTCCTTTTTCTTCTCCTTTCTTCTTCCTTCTTCTTTCTCCTTCCTATTCCTTTCTCTCTCTCTCTCTCTCTCTCTCTCTCTCTCTCTCTCTCTCTCTCTCTCTCTCTCTCTCTCTCCCCCAGTGACTTAAAATTTATTTTATTTTATTTATCCTAGGAGCTCAACCCTTCAAGTGTCTGGCAATACTCCACTAAACTAACTGCAGAAGTATTTAGGGCTGTTTGAACTTACATTAAATAGCCCAAGGCTGCTTTAATGTTTAGACCTTTTGTCTAAGGTGTTAAACCTTTCTCTAGCTTTTCTGTCACCCTTTGATGCTCCCAGTAATTCAGCTGCAGTAAGCTTGTCACTTCTTAGTAAACTTACTGTCTACCCTCAGCAGCCTTCCTGCCTTGTTCCCTGCTTTACTGCTACTATGTGCTTGGGAACCAAATGTCAGGCTTGCTCAAAAAGACAAATTCAAAGTGAAAGCCTTAGGGCCTTCTCTGTTTTCAATTTCAGTCATTTTTCAATTGTGTCCAACTCTTCATGATCCCATTTGAGATTTTCTTGATAAAAATAGCGGTTTGCTGTTTTCTTCTTCAGCATATTTTACAGATGAAGAAACTGAGGAAAAAAGAGTTGAGTGACTTGCCTAGAGTCACACAGTTAGGAAGTATCTGAGGCCAGATCTGAATTCAGGAAGATGAATTTTCCTGACTATAGTCTTGGCACTCTATCCAATGCACCATCTATAAATAAGTGATATATAAGAAGAGTTTTGGCACTGGAAACTCTTTCATATCTCTCTCAGCTTCTTTGAAGCTTTATTCCTTCCATATCTCCCTTACTTCCTAATTATCTACAGCATTTGGCTTAATGATTTATTGTAATAGAAGGAACACCCAACTGGAATAAAAACAAAACACTGGGTTAGGACCTTGGGCTAGTGATCTTGAATTCTTAGTCTATAAAATAAGGATAATTAAAACTTAAATTACTAATTCTCAGGGTTGTCCTAAGAGTGGTGTTTTCTAAATTGAAATATCACTTAAGAGCAAACTGTTTTATTATTATTATTGTAGAAAGGAATTGGACAAAAGTACCTTTTCCTATGACCCAGGAAATTATCAATTAATCAATTATGCTTGTAAATTAGTGTCAAAGTCACCTCTCATCTGTACTACAACAATAAGACTAATTAGTATCCCGGCCTCTAACCTCTTTCTATCCATTCTCCACAAAGCTACAAAAATGATATTCCTAAAGCCTTGTTCTGACCATGTCATTCCCCCTTCCAATAATCTCTAGTGGTCCCTTTTCTTTCTTCCAAGAAAAAGTCTTTTACCATCTGTCTTCCAACTGTATTTCCAAGCTTTTTGCCCATTGATCTTGTTCTTATACTCCTTGGTTCAGCCAAACAAGCCTCCTTGATATTTCCTATAAGCCATACTTCAGTCTCCCATTTCCGTGCCTTTAAGACAGTCTGTGGCCCCATGCCATGGGGCCATGTCCAGTCATTTTGATCTGTATCTTGCCACTGGACCTAGATGGCTCTGGAGGGGAAAATGAGATAAGTGGCCTTGCACAGCCTTCTCTCACTTAAATCAAATTCATTGCAGGTCATGCCATGACCTTCCTGATTTATGATCCTCTTCAAGCACAAGGGACAAACAACAAACAATCACTTCTGGAGGGCACTCTACCCTCACATTTCAGCTCAAGTAATTAATCCTGATCTTGCAATTGGTGAGTTCTCTCTACACCTCCTACCAGAAATTCCTTTGTATTTACTTTCCTGTGTAAATGTTGTTTCTTCCCAGGAGAATATTAGGATTTAAGGAACAATTTAGTTTTTGTCTTTTTATCTCCAATGACTGGCACACAATAAGCAATACTTCTTGAATAAAATGAAAGTCCCTTCCAAAATCATAGTCCACCATATAGTTTCTACTCTCCTACACCCATGTAAACAATTTTTGGGAGCTATTGAACAAATACCTCTTGCTTTAGAGGTATATACTCTCCCAATAAATCTGTGACTTTGCTCTCCAAGTAAATGTGGCACAGGAATTATATGTATAATCTACTTCTTTTCTCCAAGGAGAACAGTACATCTCCTTAGAAAGATCTGAATGCAAGTTCACTTAATGTTTTTATGTTACTTACTTTTTATGGTTTTGTTTTTTGCAAAATGACTAATATAAAAATATGTATTTCATGATTTCACATGTACAGCTGAAATATTACTTGCCTTCTCAATGGGTAAGGGAGGGGAAGAGGGAGAGAGAAAATTTGGAATTCAAAAAAAAATTTAATGAATGTTAAATATAATATTATATATATGTTTATATAAATATATCTCTTTAAAAGTCCTAGTACCTAGATTCTTAAAATCAAAGGCTCTTAAACGTTAACTAATTTGTTAGTGTTACTAACAAGGAACTTCTAAAACTGGGATTGTCACTTTGGACTAAGAGAAAAACCTGTCTTCTTTTACTATGTGCTTCTGCAAGAATCTCTTTATAACCATGGCTGATGTCATCTTTTGAATGTAAAAAGCCCACTTATAGAATTTCTCTTTTCAGGCTTTGTGCAGATGCATTTCTACTACTCTCTGTGTCTGATCTCTCTAGCTGAAGTCAATTGTTCCTTGAAGAAGAAAGAAATCTCCTACTACCAGCTTTAGAACTCTGGAAGAAGGAAGAAGGGAAAATTCAGAAACCCACAGTCTTTATTTTATTTTATTTTTGGTTTTTTGAGAGCAATTTATTTATCAAAGAATCATTTGATCTTTTTTTTATTGAATGGTTCATTATTAAAAGCCAGTAGACATTACATATTGTGATGTATACAAAGTACAACATGGCCATCCATACCTATTCATATATCAAGTAAATTTACAGTTCAAATACATTGTTTAAAATACATACCCAAATCACTATATTATAAAACATGATTAAGTCATGACTAAGTACTAGGTGTTTCCTAAATCCTATCAGGAGACAGAAATGTAAGATAAAATGTGATCTAATAAACTGGCTTTTTTACATGTATAAACATTTTAAACATATTTACATATTAGTTCATGTTGTAAAAGAACAATTAGAACAAAAGGAAAAAACCATGAGAAAGAAAAAGCAACAAATTAACAAAGAAAAATGATGAAAATGATATGCTTCGATCCACATAGTTCTCTCTCTGAATGCAGATGACGTTTTCCATTGCAAGTTTGTGAGAGTTGTCTTGGATCATTACATTGCTGAGAAGAGCTAAATCTATCACAGTTGAACATCGCATAATTTTGCTGTTATTGTGTACAGTGTTCTCCTGGTTCTGCTCACTTCACTCACCATCAGTTCATGTAAATCTTTCCAGGCCTTTCTGAAATCATCCTATACAACCTTGATTTTACAGAAGGGACAGGTGATTCTCAATTAGACAATCATTAGAACTAATAGAAGTGATAAGATCATAGATTTATAACTGGAAGGAACTTCAGTGGTGATCTAGTCCAGTCTCCTTGTTATACACATAAGGAAACTGAGGTCCAAAAAAAGATTACATAATTTGCTCAAGGTCACAAGGTAGAAAGAACCAGACTTAAAACCTAGTTTCTGGAATCTAATCTGTTTGGCTACAACAGTTGTCTCCAACAGTCATTCCCTGGAAAAACATCACCTTGACTATGGAACTGAAGATGATCAATAACTCCCTTAATCATTTTTCTTATACATAGATACACTGGATCCAATAATAAATATGAGCCAAGGGTTCTATACTTCTCTATTCAAGGTTATTTCAAAATAAATCAAAATTTCTGCATGTGCAGGGTTGACAAAAATCAAAGGTAAAGCAGATATTGCCATGCATAGTATTGCTATACAAGAATAAAAGCTATAGATTATATGAAAGTAACCTTGAGAACATAGGGTAACTGAACAGATCAAAAAGAACTTTTGCTTTCAACTTTCATTTTCTAGCTCCAGGTAAACACAGTCTTTTTTTTTTTAATTAAAGCTTTTTATTTGCAAAATATATGTATGGGTAATTCTTCAACATTGACCCTTACAAAGCTTTCTGTTACCAGGTAGACACAGTCTTGTTCAGATCCTTCTCCATGAGGGCTGATTTAAATATATTGTCCTTTCTTTGGAAAGAGAGGGAGATTATATCATCTCCCAAATTCCCTTCTGTCCTATGATTTAATTTTTTCCCCTGAGGCAATTAGGGTTAAGTGACTTGCCCAGGATCACACAGTCAGGAAGTGTTAAGTGTCTGAGGTCAAATTTGAACTCAGGTCCTCCTGACTTCAGGGCTGGTACTCTATCCACTATACCAACTAGCTGCCCCTGTCCTGTGATTTTTACATTTCAAATTTTCATTCTTCTGAATTAATACTTTTCTCTACATCTTAACTCTAATTCAAAGAACAAGAAAAAAAATCAAAAAAAATAAGCCACACTCATTGTTAGATAACCTTCTTCTAAGGTGTTCTTTGGAGGACACAAGGCAGAATAGTCTTTTGATTTCACTGGCACTGGAAATTCATGGAGAGGAAGCAGACTCTACCAACACAGATTAACAATTTATAGTTTTTAGCAATTTATAGTCTTAGAGAATTGCCTTCAGAACTGAGATCCAAAGGCACTATGTCTCAGAGACAGAATTTGAACAAAGATCTTCTGACCTGAAAGATCAATTCTATATCATAATTCATTTCAACACAATCTTATCTTAAAAAGAAATATCTATATATTTCTATAAGTTCAGTGTTATGCATATATATATGTGTTTCAGTTAGTTTTTAATTGAATTACTAGGTTGAACATTAACTTGTTATAAAAGGCTAATGTCCATTCTTACATAGAAGATCAAAAGATAGTGCCATATTAAATCTTGCATTATTATGCAATGTCTTTCATAGCATTTCTCACAAGAAGGTCATAGTGGGCAATTTGCTACAGCCTTCTTACACTTGTCATGCTCCCTCCCCTCCCATTTTCATTTGGTCACTTACAATATTGATTATTATGTGATCAAAATATTTCTGTCTTCTCTTCTGTTCTCTTGTCTTCTGTCTGTCTCTGTCTGTCTCTCTGTCTCTGTCTCTCTCTCATTGTCCCTTCTTCACATGGTACTTAGTTACAAAACCAGTATAATCCAAATGTGATTATTTTACTATCATTGTCAAGGAAAATAGAACATTTTAAAAAAACAAACAAAAAGAACATAGCAGATGTAACATTTCAGATATTTATTGTTCTTTTAGTTTTAGTTACAAAAGTTCTTGTGATGATCTAGCTTACCTAGGTCTGATGCCAAGATATTTAAAGACTCATTTTCTATTCAATCTCTTTTTTCTCTTTTATGACATGAAGATGATCATTTTCTTTGATTATCCTCCACAATGTTTTCTAGGTGAGTTTTTCTTCCAAATCACTTTTGTCATTGGCTTCCACATTTCTTTATTTGGCCAAGAGATCAAGTATTTGTGAGATAAACTTGTAACAGGAGTCTTATGACCTCCTAGTTGAAGTGACTCTTTTGTATCCATTAAATTTCCCTAAGAAAAAAGTTATATAAATAATATCTTTAATTTTGTCCATTTCCCATCAATAGTTTATTGAAGTAGATTGAGTTGAAGCTGTTATAATTCCATGCTCTCTGCCTTCTTATATTTATAATTTCTTCAAAATTAGTATTGATTTTTGTTTCTATTCTAGTCAATGATTTGACTATATACAATTCATTCTAAAGTGATTGCTGTAGTGGTAAACCATTACTTCTTGTCTAGATAAAAACACATTCAATTTTATTTCTTGTGATTTTCATTTCTTATGTTAGCAATAATAGTAATGATTCACATGAAGATAAGACATGAAAAGTTTACAAAATTTTTATATATGTGATCTCATTTGGTCCCCAGTGTCTTCCAGTGATCTTGTTTTCTTGAAGACTATGCCAGCAAAAGATAAGTTCTAGTATTTTTAACTGTGATGGAAAGATTTCATCTATAAATCCAACAATTAACTGCCTCCAAAACAGCCTAGTTAAGTACTGAGAGGTTTACCATCAAAAAGTTGATCATTGCATGATGAATTCTTTTGACCAGTGAAATTATAAAATACACACACACATGCACACACACACACACACACACACACACACACACACACACACACATATATATATACTCAGTCCTGTGTCAGGGTTGTCCATTTCCACAACCAAAGTGACAGTGGTCTAAAGGGATGCCAAGAATCAAACCATTTTTAGAGCATCTACAAATATTAATAGAACTGCCCTTACTCAAAATCTGGGATCTTTTTTCAACAACCAGTGAGTCAATATATTATTGTAGGAATCATAACACTGCAGCATTGAATTCTTGTTATAAATAAAACCAAAAAAAGTAAGAAGTTTTAATTAAAGAAAGGACAACTCACAGCTTCACATTCAAAGAGGTAAACAAAGGAATTGACAAAGTTCTTTTCATTATATGCCCAAAGTCTATAAATGGCATCATTTCATGGAAATTTGGTCATCTCATTTTTCAGTACTCATAATGAGAATAAAGGAACCACAATAAAGATAATTATAGCTTTTATGCCAGGACCCATTGCAAAGAATCAAGAAGTCTAGAAATTCTAGGCAGAACTTGGCAAGATTCTCTGAACTGTCAATGTCTAATTCATGACTCAGTGACTGCAATGCAAAGGTGGGCATGGAGGAGGATGAAAAAACAATCCTATCTACAGTGGAAGATATTGTTCAGAATCAAGAAATGAAAAAGACAAAAAAAATTAAAGGCTGCTCAAAAGTATTCATTATGTATATCATAACCCCAACATGAACCATAGTATTTAAAACAGAATCTTCCTATAACATGTCCTTGGAGTCCATGTCATGAAATCACCTCATGATAAGTTCAATTGTTCCTTCAATAACTAAATCTCTCCAAATGAGGTCCAAGGAAGTTCTTCCTAATATAGAATTCTTCTCTTTCATGTTTCCCATGGATTGTACACATTTAATTGAGCTTTATCTATTGCATTTGATACCACTTATTGCCCTCTTCTTTTGGATCTCTTTCATCTCTGGATTTGTATATTTTTCTCATCTCATTCTTAACCTACCTTTATAATTACTTTTTTTTTCATATTCATTTGCTAGCTTACCATTCACATGACAAGGCTCTCTTTTCTTTATACAATCTGTTAATGGCTTTATCAAGTCCTGTATATTGAGGTATCATCTCTAAGCTGATGACTCACAGATATGTACAACTAGTTAACTGAGTTTCAGTTCTACACCACCAATTGCCTCTTGACTATTTCAAACAAGAGGTACCAGAGATATCTCAAGTTAAACGTGTCCAAAACAGAACTACTTTTTTTCCAACCTTCTTCCAATCTGACCTATTTTTTTAAAAGTACCACCATTCTTATAGTCTCTCAGCTTTGTGACCTCAACATCAGTTGAACTTAAGTTCAGCTTAGTCCACTCAGTTACCAAATCTTGTCATTTGTACCTCAACAATATCTTTCACATCTAATTATACAAACACCATCCAAGTTCAGTGCCATCACATCTCTAATGTAGATTTTTGCAATGGTCTCCTCGTTGCTCTCCCTAGTATAAGTTTCTTCCTACTACCCTCTATTTAACACATGCCTACCAAAGTTATTTTCCTTTTTTTGACATTTCAATCACTTTTTATTTGGGTTTTTTTGCAATCATATTTTTATTATAACTTTTTATTTCAAAAAACATATGCATAGATAATTTTTAACACTGACCCTTGCAAAACCTTGTGTTCCAAATTTTTCTTCCCCTTCTCCCCACCCCCTCTCTTAGATGTTAAGTAATCCAATATATGTTAAACATGTTAAAATATATATGTTAAATCCAATATATTATATGCATATTTATACAATTATCTTGCTGCATAAGAAAAATCAGATCAAAAAGGGAAAAAATGAGAAAGAAAACAAAATGCAAGCAAACAACAAAAAGAGTGAAAACACTATGTTGTGATCCACACTCAGTTCCCACAGTCCTCTCTTTGGATATAGATGGCTCTCTTCATCACAAGATCATTGGAAATGGCTTCAATCATCTCATTGTTGCAGAGAGCCATGTCCATCAGAATTGATCATCATGTAATATTGTTGTTGCCGTGTATAATGATTTCCTGCTTCTGCTCCTTTCACTCAGCATCAGTTCATGTAAGTCTCTCCAGGCCTCTCTGAAATCGTCCTGCTGGTCGTTTCTCACAGAACAATAATATTCCATAATATTCACATACCATAATTTATTCAGCCACTCTCCAATTGATAGGCATCCATTCAGTTTCCAGTTTCTAGCCACTACAAAAATGGCTGCCACAAACATTCTTGCACATGTGGGTCCCTTTCCCTCCTCTAAGATCTCTTTGGGATATAAGCCCAATAGAAACACTGCTGGGTCAAAGGGTATGCATAGTTTGATAACTTTTTGAGCATAGCTCCAAATTGCTCTCCAGAATGGCTGGAACTGGTTGGTGGACAGTTCCACCAACAATGTAATGTCCCAGGTTTCCCACATCCCCTCCAATATTCGTCATTATCTTTTCCTGTCATTTTAGCCAATCTGACAGGTATATAGTGGTACCTCAGAGTTGTCTTAATTTGCATTTCTCTGATTAATACAAAGTTATTTTAAGAGCAAATTTAACCCCTCCTCTCTACCGTTCCATCAATTACAATAACTTCCTGTTGCCTCTAGAATAAAATATAAATACCTCTGTTTAACTTTTAAAGACCTTCACAACCTGGTGCCAACCTATCTTTTCAGACTAAGTGTATATCACTGCACCTCCCACACTTTGCAGTTAAAGCAAATTTGATTTCTTCCTGTTAATAGCTCTTACACTCCATGTCCTGTTTCTGTGCATTTACAATGACTATTCTCCATACCTGGGATTTACTTCCTCGCCTCTTCCAACATGACGCAGTTCAAGCATTACTACATGAAGTCTTTCTTCATGCCCTCAATTGCTAGGGTAATTGCCAAAAATGAGTTTATCTTCCATATTTTCACTCAAATGGTAGATAAGAATATTGAACAAAATAGAGACAAGCACAGAGTCCTATTGCATGCTATTGGAGACTACTATCCAGGTAGATATTCATCAGCTTTCTTTGGGTAATTTGTATAAAGTTTTTTGATCAATGCTTAGTGAGTTCAGGAGACCTATGAGACTGGCCCATAGTAAATGCTATATAAATTTCAGATGTTATTATTGTTATTACTAATGCCTTTTAATTTGTGCCAATATTGGATAAGGCCCTAGAAACAATGTTTTAAATTTCACTTTTGCTTCTCAACTATTCTAGTGCATCTAGGCCATTAATGGAAAGACAAAAAGCAACATATTAGAAAGAGTACTGGTCTGCTTTGTTCAGGAAACTAGGGCTCTAAACTTGCCTCTGCCCCTCACTATATATGTGTGTGTGTGTGTGTGTGTATTATATTTATATATATGTATTATATATATATAATGTGTATGTATATGGGAATAGATGGAGGGGTATTCATCATACATATGAATGCATATATATATATATATATATATATATTTGATGAACTAGAAATAGTTCATTTAAGTGTCTCTCTGTTTCAATCTGTTCATCTATAAAATGAGAGTATTGGCTTATATGATCTATTGGGTCCTTTCTAACTATAGTAGTCAAGGCTTCTCTAATTATAAGGTCACCCTCATTAATTGACTTAATCTATTTTTGTGATGCATTCATTCGTTGTCTGCTCTAGAATTGTCTCATTAATGTACGTGTTGATGTTTTTTAAAAATATAATAATAATTACAATGGAGGCTTCTGAGATAGGGTTCTGGACCGAGACTATGAATTCACTTTTCAGAACTCAGTAAATGGTCTGCCTGTAAGGCCAGCTGGTCAAGCTAATCCTTCTTTGGACTCATTTACAAATGAGAAGCAAGCAAAGCTTTTCTCACTATTACATTTTACCCCAAGCTGGTTCTAGCCCAGGAAATCTTAGCTGCCAAGTCGGTACCCTCTGTCTTTGCAATTTGTACTGCATTCACCCACCCACACTCCTCCTTACTCACAGTGACTGAATCCTTTCCTACATGACTGAGCACAGCTGTGTGAGCAGAGATGATCACAAAGACAAGCCATGCTCACTGAGGCAGAAACATATAAGTCCCAGACCTCAGATTGCATCAATTATTCTATCATCGTAGGATGGTGAGCCATGCCTCAAGGAGGTATGCAAATTATTTCAGCATGTTATCAACTCCTAGGCTAAACCTACAATGCATGTTCAGAGAGATGCCCTACTAAAATAAAGAGAATACATTAGCCTTCATTGGCAATGCTGCATATATCATTGACTTTAAAAATAATAAAGTGCAGAAGATGAGTATTTTACAAGGCTCTCATATGGTACTTTGACCTGTTTCAGTCATAACTCCACCTCCCTAGGGTAGGTTCCACTTTCAATTCAACCTTTGAATGTTTACATCTAAAAGGGTGTTTGGGAGTATGGGACATCTTTGACCACGTTTGTCAGAGGCAGCCAGGGGTGAGTGTACTATATTAAAGATTTCACAACCTGGCTAGTGTTCTAATGAAAAACTGAAGCTTCTCTCCCTCTGGGCTACTCTCACCGGACCCCATCTCACTGGAAATAAGAAGATAATGGCTTTTAGTCATCTCGTCTCTCCTCTTGGCAGAGACCTGGGATTAATAGCCAGAGGGAATTTAGTTTTTCTCAAATACAGTATCTGAGCTAGAGACAGGCTTCACCCTGGCCCCAGAACAAATTCATCTCCTATTAATCTGTGGGATAAAAGTACTAATCTTGTTCAGTGACATCCTTCCAGATGACCAGGTGGAAGGAAACATTACAATCATACCATTTAATATAATAGGCCTATTATAAAAAATCAACATATTACTTTCATGTTAAATACTCTCCTATTCTCTATCCTTCATCCCTTAAAGGAAAAGTTATAGTGAAATTCTAATCAAATTTGGGGATTTACTTCAATGTTCATAGAGATCAGTGATCTCATTGAAATTGAAGTGATCTCATCAACAAAAGAGATTGCAGCCTACACATACCCGTCCATCTTGTACAATTATTTTCTATTTTTTTCCTCAGAGGTCCATCCAACATCCTGAGGGTCTTTCAGTTTTTGTATTTCCCTTGACACTGCAAGGATACCAGTGGAGCATACAACTATTAATCAGTTATCTCTTCCATTGTGATTTGAACAGACCATCTTCTCAATTATTCACGTTTTAAAAATAAATATTATTGAATTATGAAGAAGTTTTTCTTCTTTCTATCTCTATCACCTTAAAAAAGGCAGGGTATAAACAATGCTTGCATCAAATGAACAGTTAAACAAAATAAACTACCACATTGGCCACATCCAAGGATGTGTTTCCTATTCTTCTTATTAAACAATCACCTCTTTGTCACGAAATATCATTAGTCTTCTAGATTCATGATTAATCATGGTGTTGATCACAGTTCTTAAATCTTTCAGAATTGTTTATGTGTTACAATATTTGTGTTATAGCATTAATCATTCTTGTTCTGCTCACTTCATTTTGCATCAGTCCATGTGCATCTTCCCAGAAGACTCTGAAACTTCCTCCCCCTTTCTTTTAACACAGTGTATTCCATTACATTCACAATGTATTCAATTATTGAATTCAGTTCATTTATTTCTTTGAATTGAATTCCATTCCTTTAATTACTTTGGTGATGTCTTTTGTACTTTGTTATTTCTTCTGTGCCATGTGCCTGGTCACATTCACCAAATGCTTCCTCAATGCACTTTGGGTAATATGGAAAGTTTGCTAAGGCAACTTTTAGGCTCTTTTGGTTTCCTTGTTTTGGCATTTGGATTGTATTGGATAATTTCTGAATGAAATGATTTACTCTGTGTCAATGTTTTTCTAGCTACCCATTTTCTGTTTTTCAACATTAATATGTTTTAGTGGGTCAAGTTTAGAGTTGGTTTAATTTATGCTATGTCTTTTTCTCATATTATTATATTTTATTTTTTATATTTTTCTCATATATATATTTTTTCAATAACTCTCCTCACCTAGTCCCACCTTTGGATTATTGTCAATACCAAAGCATATGCTGATATAATTTGGAAGGTCTTCTCAAGTTCTTTATATTTCCCTGTTTTCTCATCTGTACATTCGACAACAGATGATGCATATGTAGTGATAATAATAATAATAACCAACTTTTATATAATTCTCTAAAGTTCACAAAAATATTTTGCCTATATTATCTCATTTGATTCTCACAAAACTCTTGTGAAGCAGATGCTATTATTATACACATTTTACAGGGGAGAAAACTGAGGTTAAAGGAAGTTAAATGACTTGACTAGGGTCACATAGTTACCTCCTCATGTAGGATTTGGACTCAATTGTCTTGCTGCCAAGTCCAGCACTTTGTCTGCCACACTATTTGACAATAGACTGTAATCTAATAGGGGGATTTCAGGATTCATGAGAAAGAAAAAAATTTGGAATTTAAAATATTACAAAAATTAATGTTGAAAACCATCTTTGCATGTAATTGGAAAAAATACTATTTAGTGTAGGGGGGAGAGAAATAATGAGTAGGATGTTCTCAGAAAAATTATTCTATGAATGATTTAACTATTCTTAGCAATACAATGGTCCAAGACAATTATGAAGGACTTATGATGAAAATGCTATCCAGAGAAAGAACTGAAAGAGTCTGAATGCAGATTGAAGCATACTTTTCCTTTACTTTATTTGGGGGGGCGTGTTGGATTTTTTGTCTGTGTTTTCTTTCACAACATGTCTAATAGGGAAATATGTTTTGCATAATTGTACATGTATAAAACATAAATCAAATTGTTTGCCTTTTCTTTAAGGGCTGTAGGAAAGGAAGGAAGGGAGAGATATTGAAATTCAAATTTTAAAAAATGAATGTTAAAATATTTTACATGTAATTGGGGGAAAAATAAAATATTAAATTAAGAAAACAATAGCAAAAGAAAACAGAATTGGAGAATTCTTGCATGATGACAAGATCCAGGGTATAATAATCTTCATGTGTGTCTGAGGTGAAGTAGAAGATTGTACTAGTCATATGAAATGAGTAAGTTGAGGAACTGTGAGATCAGGTTATTTGAGGAAATATAGATATTTATATGTATGTTGATATCTCCTCCTATGAAAGCAGGAATTGGGGACAAAAAAACTCGTTGAGGAAAGAAGAGGTGCATCCTAGAAGTCAGTAGACAACAGCTACTGGATTTTCCTTTGGGTGGTAGATATGGAATGAATGAATCTTCAAGAATGAGAGATTCCTGAATAATGGTAGTACTAGAAGACATGGATATATCAACAGAGAGCAGTTGTATTCCAACTCCCCACCTCAACCAATGAGTAAGGGGAAAAGGATTAAATTATAATAAATTCTGGAAAAGAAAACCAGCAAGGCTGCAGCATCAGAAGAAAGGTGCATCTCAGTGAGAGCCAAAAGATAGAAGGAGTAGGAAAGAAAAAGATTTAAGAGGAAAGCAAATTTGTTGCATATGGAGCAAACATTCCATAAAGCTCAGAGAAAGGGATGGGTAACTTTAAATTGGGACTTTGTGAGGGTGAGGGTAGAGGTAAGGGAGTGAGGAGAATGGGAAAAAGAGATCAGCCAGTGGAGGATAAGAGAATGAGTTTTGAATGATAATGGAAGGTTCAGCATCAAGGGGATGGGGAAGGTCAAATCAGAGTGTCCCTAGTACCTAGGACAGTGGCCAATAAATAATAAGTGCTTAATAAATGCTCGTTCGATTGATTAGATGTTTTTCCTGCCTTCTCTCTGGGATAAGTCCAAGATTTAAATAATTTAAAAATTTCCCTACTTTTATCAATTAACTGCTCTGAATCCCAGTTTCCACCTGGTCTTCTCTTCAGCAATTTTCCAATAACTGGAATCCTGAGTTAGTACAGCACTTTCACTGCAGGGATTATTTTTAAACAGCTATTCATTCTCAAGCATCCCATGGTGCTGAACCTGGGGCAGCTGCACAGCTTCTGCCTCTGCCAAAGCAATGGAGATGGCATACTGCTCACCAATTAAAGAAGGAGCTTGATTCTCCTTAGCATATGAATCAAGGCTTCCCATAGGAATATTTACTTCCACTGTCTGCCTCTTCCAGAGTAAATACTACTCAGACTCCCACCTCTCTTCCAGAAACCACTGTTAAGACATCCACATGCTGTTTCTAGCAGCTGCCCTTGGCAACTGTCCCTTCCAAGCCTGTGTCCTTCCTATAGAGCCAAGAGGACAGTTACTCAGTAGTTAGACCCAACAAGTCACCAAGTTAGTTATCCTATGACAAATGGAAATGTGAAATCAATATTAGTAAAAAATTGAGAACTCAGAAAAATTCCATGGATCCCCCATTACTCTAAAAAATTATTTTAATGAGGGGAAAGTGAATAATATTTGCTTAATACATACTTATTTAAAACTAAATATAAAATAATAAAAATAGACAAAAAAATTTAATTATCATGTGCCCAGCAGAACACCAGGAAGAATTCAAAATATGTAACAATAAATTTCCATTTCAAGAAAGCACATATAATAATAGAAGAGATTATATTCATGACTGTCCATCTTTTCTTTACTTCCTTGTAGTGTTGTTCTCTTCTTTGCACTTTTTCCTTTATTCTTTTTTCTGCTTTTCATTCTCTATTCCCCCTTCCCTCAAGAAGGTTACAGTTAAGTACAGTATATTTTATATACATACATATATAAAAACAAATACATATTCATACACACATATATCTATATATACAAACATACACCTACATGAATGTTTTTTTGAATGATGTAGTAAGGTACCACAATGATAATGAAATGTTGTGATGCTCTTTGGCTCTAGTCTACACTAGTATAATGGCAAATCAATGTAAAAGGATGTATATTAAAATTAGTGAGGGGGAATGAAGGCAACATTTTAATTTGCTACAAAATTATGTTCCTATGAATTAAATCCTACACAGCAATTCTCAGCTAGTTCAATTTTAGAAGTTTTGAGATGACGATGTCCAGAACTAGAATCAGCCTTTCATAGACTGAGGTCATGGAGACTGATGAAAGATATTCCTTTTTTTTTTAATCAAAGCTTTTTATTTGCAAAACATATGCATGAATAATTTTTCTATATTGATCCTTGCAAAAACCTTCTGTTCCAAATTTTCCCCTCCTTCCCCCCACCCTCTCCCTTAGATGGCAGGTAGTCCAATATATGCTAAATATGTTACAATATATGTTAAATCCAATATATGTATACATAATTATACAATTATCTTGCTGCACAAGAAAAATTGGCTCAAGAAGGAAAAAAAAACGAGAAAGAAAACAAAATGCAAGCAAACAACAACAGAAAGAGTAAAAATGCTATGTTGTGGTCCACAGTCCTCTCTCTGGGTGTAAATGGCTCTCTTTTCATTACTGAACAATTGGAACTGGTTTGAATCAACTCATTGTTGAAGAGAGCCACATCCGTCAGAATTGATCATCTTGTAGTCTTCTCGTTGCCATGTATAATGATCTTCTGGGTTCTGCTCATTTCACTTAGCATCAGTTCATACAAGTTTCTCCAGGCCTCTCTGAAATCCTCCTGCTGGTCATTTCTTACAGAACAATAATATTCCATAATATTCATATACCATAAGTTATTCATTCTCCAATTGATGGGCATCCATTCAGTTTCCAGTTTCTTGCCACTACAAAAAGAGCTGCCACAAACATTCTTGCACATGTGGGTCCCTTTCCTTCCTTTAAGATCTCTTTGGGATATAAGCCCAATAGAAACACTTCTGGGTCAAAGGGTATGCATAGTTTGATAACTTTTTCAGCATAGTTCCAAATTGCTCTTCAGAATGGTTGGATGCATTCACAGTTTCACTAACAATTTATCAGTGTCCCAGTTTTCCCACATCCCCTCCAACATTCGTCATTATCTTTTCATACCATCTTAGCCAATTTCAGAAGTATATAGTAGTATCACAGAGTTGTCTTAATTTGCATTTCTCTAATCAATAGTGATTTAGAGTACATTTTCATATGACTAGAAAGTTTTAATTTCTTCATCTGAAAATTGTTCATATCTTTTGATCATTTATTGATTGGAGAATGACTTGGATTCTTATAAATTTGAACTAACTTTTAGAAATGAGGCCTTTATCAGAACCCTTAAATGTAAAAATGATTTCCCAATTTATTGCTTCCCTTCTGATCTTGTCTGCATTAGTTTTGTTTGTACAAAACCTTTTTAATATAATCAAAATTATCTATTTAGTATTCAATTATGAGTTCCTTCTTCACAGATCTGAGAGGTAAACTATTCTATGTTTCTCTAATTTGCTTATGATATTACTTCTTATGTCTAAATCATGAATCCATTAGATCTTATCTTGGTATGTGGTATTAGGTGTGGGTCAAGTCCTGATTTCTTCCATACTAGTTTAATGGAAAATATTCCTAACCTCTTGCTATCCACCGTGGCATATTTTTCCAATAAACATCTGCAGATGAGACAAAGGACATTTAGCTCAATGAAAGGAAGATGGAATTTGTCTTTCCATGTCTCTCAGCATGGAAAATTCTTTCAGAGATTTAAGTTTGCTTTACTTGGGATATTGAGTAAGAGAGCAGAACCAAAAATAATGAGAAGTTGCAGAAAGGAAGATTTAATCTGAATTCAAGAAAGATCAGACAAAGGATATCAACAGACAAATTTTCAGATGAAGAAATTAAAACTATTTTTAGTCATATGAAAAAATGCTCTAAAACACTATTGATCAGAGAAATGCAAATTAAGACAACTCTGAGATACCACTATAGACCTCTCAGATTGGCTGAGGTGACAGGAAAAGATAATGATGAATGTTGGAGGGGATGTGGGAAAACTGGAATACTGATACATTGTTGGTAGAACTATAAATGGATTAGACCATTCTGGAGAGCAATTTGGAGCTATGCTCAAAGGGCTATCAAATTGTGCATATCCTTTGATTCAGCAGTGTCTCTACTGGACCTAAAGAGATCATAAAAATGGAAAAAGGACCACATGTATTAAAAAATGTTTGTAGCAGTCCTTTTTTATAGTGGCAAGGTACTGGAAACAAGTGGATGCCCATCAGTTGGGGAATGGCTGAATAAGTTATGGTGTATGAATGTTATGGAATATTATTGTCCTATAAGAAAGGATCAGAAAGATGATTTCAAAAAGGCCTGGAGAGACTTGCATGACCTAATGCTAAGTGAAGTAAGTAGAACCAAGAGAACATTGTACATAACAAGATCAATGATCAATTCTGATGGACGTGGCTCTTTTCAACAGTGAAATGATTCAGGCTATTTCTAATAGACTTGTGATTGTAAAAGCCATCTGCACCCAGAGAAAGGAGTATGGGGACTGAAAGTGAATCACAACATAATTCTTTCACTTTTTGTTGTTATTTGCTTGAATTTTGTTTTCTTTCTCATTTTTTCCCTTTTTGATCTGATTTTTCTTGGGAGCATAATGATTATGGAAATATGTATAAAAGAATTGCACATGTTAACATATGTTGTATTACTTGCTGTATAGGGGAGGAGGTAGGGGGAAGGGATGGGGGAAGGAAGGGAGAAAAAATTTGGAACACAGGATTTTGCAAGTTTGAATTTTGAAAATTATGCATATGTTTTGAAAATAAAAAGCTTTAAAAATGAAAGAAAAAGAAAAGAAAGAAAAAGAAAGAAAGAAAAAGAAGGAAGGAAGGAAGGAAGGAAGGAAGGAAGGAAGGAAGGAAGGAAGGAAGGAAGGAAGGAAGGAAGTTCAGCTTTGTTGTTTTCCAGGAGGTATCCAGCACTACATACTTTCATCATCTATAAGAAACATTAAAGATAATTACTTGACCCTACCATTCCCTCAGGTTATTGTCCTATATCTCTCCTCACACTATTTCCACCTCAGAGCCTCCAAATTCCTAGAAAAAGGTGCTTATGCCCATTATGGGCATTTCCTGTTCTCTAACTCATTTCTTAGTCCCTTGATATCTGATATCCAACTTCACTTCTCTCTTTAAAGTAACTATTGATCTCTCAATCGCCAAATCCATTGATCTTTTATCAGTCTTTATCTTTCTTGACCTCTCTGAGATATTTGACACAACTACAATCCCTCTCCTTCTCTGTACTCGTTTCCTGATTTTCATAATGCTTCTGCTCTCATAGAGAGCCTAAACAAATCTTTTAACCCTATCTCAGTTTCCTCCACTGTTAAATGGTGATATTGTTGTGAGGATAAAATGAATTACTATTTGTAAAGAGCTTAGTATAGTACCTGGAGCATAGCAGGATCTTAATAAATATGTATTTCTTTTCTTCCTTCTCCTTCCCATCTTGCTATTCCTTCTCAGTCTCCTTTGCTGACTCATTTTGCTCCCTAACTACAAGTGTTTCCCAAGAATTTACCCTAATCCCTCTTTTCTCTTCCTCCATTCTCTTTTAGTGACCTTAGCTCCAATGAGTTTGATTAACCCTCATAGGTATTTTGATTTAACCTCAAAGACTAAATCATATTTGAAATTTGATCAAGTTTAAAGAGTATTTATGAAGAAAATTCACAAATCAATATATCTACATCCCCATCCTTCACCTGATCTCCAGATCTACATTATTCACTGCCTATTGGAAATTTCCAGCTGGATCTTATAGCCATTCCAAGTTCAACATATCCAAAACAAAATTTCTTATTTTCTTCTTTCCCTCAAAACCCACCTACATAGTCTAAGCTTCTCTATTTTTGTTGAGGACACCTCAGCCACACTGATTCACAACCTCGGAGTCATCCCTGACTCCTTTGCCTAAACCATCCTATCTATATAATCAGTTTTATAAATCTTACTGATTTTTATTGTTCAATCAATGAGTTATGATCATTTTGTGCCAATATTATCCATGGGGCTTTCTTGGCAAAGATACTGAAAAGGTTTGTTGTTTTCTTCTGCAGTGGATTAAGGCTGACAGAGATTAAGTGATTTGTGAAGGATCACACAGCTAATAAGTATCTGAGGCCAGTGACCTGGGGTCTAGGGTCTTCATGACTCCTGCTCAGCAATCTATCCACTGAACTACCTCCCTGTCTTTTTACTAATTACAATATATTTCATTGAACCAATAATTTATATATATATATATATATATATATATATATATATATATATATATATA
>JAJPUD010000399.1:513645-534113 GCA_023553655.1 Myrmecobius fasciatus | reverse complement strand
ATATATATATATATATATATATATATATATATATATATATATATATAATGTTCCAGGCATTGTGCTATACACTGAAGATACAAAAGATGATCCCTGCCCTCAAAGAGCTTATGGTCTAAAGAAGGAGACACATGTAAAGAAATACATAAAAAGCAAGATATAAACACAATAAATAGGAGATAATTAAAGGAGAGAAGGCACTAGAATTAAGAAGGATTGGGGAAAACTTTTTTCTAGAAGGTGGGATTTTATTTGAGACTTAAAGGAAGGCAGGGAGGTCAGGGTAGAAGAGGGAGAGTGTTCCAAACACTGAAAACAGTCAGAGAGAATGCTTGAGATTGAAATATGGGTGTTTTGTTCATGGAATAGCCAAAGGGCCAGTTTTACTAGATCAAAAAAGGTGTCATACTTAAATGAACTGATGCTAAGTGAAATGAGCAGAACCAGGAGATCATTACACACGGCAACAATAAGACTATATGATGATCAATTCTGATGCACATGGCTCTCTTCAACAATGAAATGCTTCAAACTAGTTCCAATTGTTCAGTGAAGAAAGCCATATACACCCAGGGAGAGGGATGTGAAATGTGGACCACAACATAACATTTTCATGCTCTCTATTAATGTTTGCTTGCATTACGTTTTCATTCTCAGGTTTTTTGTTTTTTTTTTGTTTTTTTTTTGGTTTGTTTTTTGTAGACCTGATTTCTTTTGTATAGCAAGATAACTGTATAAATATGTATACACATATTCGATTTGTCAAGTATTTTAACATAATTTACATGTATCAGACTTCCTGCTATCTAGGGGAGGGGGTGGGGAGAAAAAGGGAAAAATTTGTAACAGAAAGCTTTGCAAGGGTCAGTGTTGAAAAATTACCCATGCATATGTCTTGCAAATAAAAAGCTTTAATTTTTAAAAAAAAGTGTCATAGAGTAAGGTATAAGAAAACTGGAAAGGTAGGAGGGAGGAAAGGTAATTATTTTGAATGCCAGACAGCATTTATATTTGTTCTTTGAGGCAATAGGAAGCCACTGGAATTTATTGAGTAGGAAAGTCACATGATTTTACTTGCATTTTAGGAAAATCACTTTAGTGGCTCCCATCTGTCTCCTTCTTTCCACTTACACTGCTACTTCTATTTCTCATCACCTCTTATCTAGATTATTATGCTAGCCTCCTCATTGATCTCCCTGTCTCTAGCCTTCCCCCTCCCATTTCAATCTATCTTTCACCCAGCTACCAAAGTGATATCCTTAAAGCTCAACTCTGACCATGTCACACTCTTGCCCAAAAAAACTTCCAATGGCTTCCCAATGTCTCTAGAATTCTTCTCCAGATACCTAAAGCCCTTCAAAGTCTTCTTCCAACTACACACCTAGATTTATAACACATAATTCCACTGCTTCATGCACTTTACAATTCAGTCAAATTGGTCAATTTGCTATCCTTCAAACACATCGTTCCACCTTCCATTTTGGGGCCTTTCTGATGTCTATTGTACTGTCTCCAGTGGCTTCTTATTTTATTTCTAAGTCCTTCAAAACCTGTCCCCCTATCCCCTAATTTTCTAGTCTTCTTATATCCCACTCCAATCTCCAGACACCGGGCATTTTCTTTATGGCCTACAATACTTTTCCCTCTTTATCTCTCTTTTTTGGATTCTCTGACTTCCTTCAACTTTCACCTAAAATCTTACCTTTTGTACGAAATCTTCCTGATCCCCCTTCATTCATAATGCCTTCCTTCTCCAATGTATGATAGGTAGGTAGGTAAGTAGGTAAATAGATAGATCTATTTATCTGAATCTATATCTATAGCTATCTGGTTGGTACATAGCTGTTTGTATGTTGCTCTCCCCTTGAGATTGTAATTTCCTTGAGAACAGAAGCTTTCTTTTGTCTTTCTTTGACTTTCCAACACTCAGTACAGGGCCTGGAAGGTAGTAGATACTTGATAAAGATTTACCAATCAGCTAACTGTCCCTCATGCTTGGAATGCCCTCCTTCTTCGTCTGCCTCTTAAATGATCAAGCTTCCTTCAAGCTCAGCTCAAGTATGTCTTCCTGAAATTTTTCTGAATCATTTTATATACAATATAAATTAGTTATTATCTATTAGTATTATCTGTACCCTAAAATTGCTTTGTAATTTTAATTTATGTATTTTTTAAATCTACTTAAATATAAATTATTTCCCCTGACCAAATGTAGGTTAATGAAGAGTTCTATTGTTTTTGTCTTTGTAATCCCAATAACTTGTACAATAACTGACAACAGGCGGCACCTAAGAAAATGTTGGTTGATTGACAATCTTCCCAAGGGGAATTTTTCTTTGTGGCTTTTGTTCATCTGAGGAGCAAAATGGGGGAGGGAGAGGGTAAAAAAAAAAAAAAAAGCAAACCTATATACAGTCTGTAGTTCCTGACTTGATCATTTTCTTACTGCACTCTCAAATAATTATTGATATCTCTATTCTACTGACAACAAACAGTAACTACTGGACTGAAGTCAGGGACACAAGAAATAAAGAAAATGGAATAAAAATATTGGGTGAAATTAACACAGGCTAGGAAAGTTATGCTATGGAAAACTTGGTTGAAGAAGAGTTTGATATTAGATGGGGTAGAAAAAAGGAGTGCAAAGATGAAATTTACAGCCCAGGTGAAGGCACTAGAAGGACTTTCAAAGAAAACACAACACGCTTATTGAGATCTCCTTTACTAGCAGTGACAGGAGCCCACACCAATTTTTTTTGTGCCTTACTTCCAGTTTCCATACTTATTTCTGAGTCTTCCTTATTAGACCAACTTCCTTGAGTCATGGGATCATAGATCATAGATGGAGTGCCTGAAGGTTAGGAGTACAAACTTTACAGATAAGGAAATGAGGCTTAGAGAGGTGAAATAATAATGACAACAATAAAAGCCAATGTTTCCATAACATTTTAAGGGTGTGTATGAGTATATAATCACATTTGATGCTCACAACCACTCTGGGAGATAGCTGCTGTTATTATCCCCATTCTATAGATGAGGAAACTAAGGCAGAGAATATTTGGGGTCACATAGATTAAAACTCTGAGATGGGATTTGAAGTCAGGTCTTCCTGATTCCAGGTCCAGTGGACTTGCTCATTGTTCAACCGAGATGCCTAAATGACTTGGCCAAGATTACAATTTGAACATCTTCCTTATAAGCCAGATATCTATATAAGGCTCAGTCTCAAGGGTATTCCTTCTCTCTGGGCAAAGCTTTGACTCAATCATGTCTCCTCTCCTTTCAGTGCACAACAGACTAAAGGTATGAAAGAAAAAGTTTAATATCCCCGGGGAAAGAAAGAAGATAAGATTTTCTTAGAATAAAAATCAAGTTAGAAATATGAACCTTACGGCAGTCCCAATTTCTTTGACTAGTCACATTTCTATTAACAGTTCAGATGAGAAGCTGAATCACACTATCTTAGAAGGTAATCAGGCAGTAGCTCAGCAGCCTGAGGGAGTAATTTATCCTTGGTATATTTATCTGGGACATAGGAAAGAACAGCAGCAACCATCCACCTTAGTAAGCTCCGGCATCCTGTTAGCTAGACATCATGAGAATTTACCCTTTAACCAGGATAGGGTGACTGAGGTTGTATCATGAAATACTTTAGCCCTATAGAAACAAGTCCACAAGCACTTATTAAGTACTTACTATGTGGCAGGCCCTGGTTATTACTGGACAACAGATCTTAACATTTAGTGAGAATAATTCATTAAAATAGGAAGCTAACATATTATGAATAAGAGTAAACTTCTCTTTCATAGCCCACTCCCCAATCCCACTAAAATGTGTGCACTTCGTGCCATTTTTTTTTTCAAATGGGAACCTCAGGCTAACTATATACACGTTGATGGTATTTGTGTAAAATACAGGAATTTCTAACTATGATTCTGTTTTTGTGGGAATCTAACCTCCAGTGGAAGGGCAACTAGGTGGTATTTTGGATAGAGCACTGGGCTTGGGATCAGGAAGTTTCATTTTCCTGAGTTCAAATCTGACCTCAGACACTTACTAACTGTGTGACCCTGGACAAGTCACTTCATCTTGTTTGCTTCAGTTTCCTCATCTGTAAGATGAGCTAGAGAAGGAGATGGCAAACAACTACATCTCTGCAAAACAAAACAAAACAAAACAAAACAAAACAAAAACAAAAACAAACCCAAATGGGGTCATTAAGAGCAATATGTGACTAAAACAACTCGACAACAAACTTCTGGTGGAACAAGTCACAAATATTTTCCAAATCCATCCCTAGTTTATCTGTCTTAACAGTTCATATTATTTATGAATTTTCACAGTAACAACATAACAGTCAATCCTTCTAACTTTGCTGTGGAGTCAGTTGTTTTGTTTTTTTTTTTAACTATGTTCTAATATTTTTTTTAAATTTTAAATAGCATATAATGTTATGCCCAAATACAAAGCAAGCTAGTATTATTTGCAATATTGCAAAAAAATTTTAATTACTAATAGTTTTTTGTAGCATCAATGAAAAATTATAAAGATACCAAACTAGGAACACCTAGTTAGTGTGGTAGATAGAGCACCAACCCTGAAGTCAGTAGAACGTGAGTTCAAATCCGACCTCAGATATTTAACACTTCCTGGCTGTGTGACTCTGGGCAAGTCACTTAACTCCAATTGCCTCAGGGGGGAAAAAACCCTAAATGCTAAGGTTTTTCGCCCCCAGAATTACTTGTGTTAAGAAAGACATAGCCACAAACTCAAGGATTCTGCAAAGTATAGACTTCAAAGCAGTTATAAAAAAAATATTTAAAAATGTATTGACTATCATTTTATGGAATCATATATTTAAGGCTGGAAAAATCTTTTAAAGAAAGTAGAAGAAACTCCTCATTTTGCAGATAGGAAAATTGAGACTTAGAGAGACTGAATGACATATGGATAGGAGTTTACAAAGAAAAGATTTGAACCCAAATCCCTAAATCCAGAGCCAGTCTTCTTTCCACTACATGACACTTCCTTCCTGAAAAAGCCTTTATCAAACCATTTACCATGCAGTGATAGTCCTTTTCCTAACTTGCTTACTATTATTGACCTACTTCCCACCTGGTTTCCTAATCTATGCCTCTTCTTCACCACGCTACTTCCTATTCCAAAGTTGTGGAGAAGAAACTCCAGGGCTTGTTGAATAGAGATAAATCTAGAGTACCAGCTTCTGTGAGTGTTTCCTTTATCGTTAAGAGGTAGAATTTTAATAAAGTAAAAATTTGGTAAATGTTTAGATTTTAATGAAATGCAACTTTTAGAAGCTATTCACATACTTGATCTCTGTCTCTATCTTATATCAATGCTTGTTTTGCCAATTGTTTTAAAGAAACAACTACATTCTCCATCAATTTTGAAGTCTACTGTATACCCCTAGATTGGCCCTCAAACTAAACTTAAGATACATTTTAGTGCTTTCTAATGGCATCCAGAAATGGTCACTAATGAATTCAGAGAGCAAATACTAATTAAGTGCTTACTTATGTAGCTCAGTGGATAAGAGAATTGGACTCCACCCTGAAGACTTGTGTTAAAAATCCCACTTCAGATACTTACTAGTTGTATAACCCCAGGCAGGTCATTTAACGTTAATTTCCTTACCTGTGACATCGGGATCACATCCCATTGTTGGTGTGAAGATAAAATTAGATAGTGTAAAACACTTTGCAAACCTTAAAGTGATATTTAAATGCTAGTTATTATATTATTATTATTATTATTATATCCAGAGCATAATGTTAAGTAATAAAGTAAATAAAAGTTCAGATAAAATTGAATTTGTCTTTATTCAAAATCAGTCAACTTCTCCAGAATCAGCTTGGAGCATAGTGTCTGATACATAGAATAAACATATTATGCATATGTTATTAGCATATATTAGAAATACATATATAAGTAAGTACTTATTGAAAGAATAAATGAAATATGGAGGGGTTAAACTATAACGGACACTTTATTTGAACAGCTATGCAGCATATTACCACTGATGACTACAATAAATTTAGGTATATTCGTGGAATTGAAAGGCAGATTGCTGTGGGAAGAAGGCAGTAAGGATAGGAAGTTTACTCTAGCTGTTAGGTATATCTACAAATTCCTCTATATAAAGAACATGTTTCTTTGATGCTGGTGATCAAGTATCGTTGGTATGGTGACTGAGAATTGCACCCTGAATATGTTTGTGATCAAATATGGATTAATTTATTGAAAGAGTAAAGTGTCAGAATAGATAGAAGGGGAAGGAGAAGAGACAGAAAAAAACAGAATCAGAGAAAAAGCGTGGTGATCAATTTCAGCACAAGGAGAATTAGAGTGGAGGGTGCGGTCCATATGGATTCAGACATTTTCAGAAACTCTTAACATAAGGGGCCTGGGCAAGAATATCTAAGTGTGGAAATCAGGTTGGAGTTAATGTTATAGGCAGACATTTTCTGCTAGTGCTTCAAGCCCTGAGACAAGTTATAGCTTTGGGTTTCAGCACTGTCCCATGCAAAAGCATCAGCATTTGAAAAATAATGAGGAAAATAATAATGAAGAAGAATGTGAAAAGTAATGAAGAATACTCACTGAAATAGTACACTATTGGCATATTTCTGCATGGGAAAAATAAAATAACTCATTCAGGAAGAAGCCAAAGAACCCAGAGGCTAGATGTGAGAGTCTGTTGTCTGAGTCCATGTCATAGTTTTTATTTGGGAATTGCTACCACATCAACGTTATTTTGTCCTTTAGAACTATAGTATTTACTTAACTAATGTTTACCTAATGCTGAAGGCTTCCTGTTTGCTTTAACCAAAGCCTAAAAATGGAAGCAACTTGTGCTAATCAACATTGAACTTCCAATCAGATACATTCACACAGCAACTTGGTTCAGCAGAGCAAACAAATGAGCTTTGTTTCCAGTCATGGTAAGAGGGCAAGGTCAGTCATGAGTTTGTCTACCCTGCTTTTCCCATTCATGGCAATCTTCTGGCAGGATGCTTCTGCAGTGAACAAAATGGCATTCTCTCTTACAGTTATGACCTGACCTCACCGCATACCCAAGCTTAGGAAAGTCTGCTACTCTATTCTCTCATTTACATATGGTAGGGGGAGCTTTCCTGGTGCTGTTACATAGCCGACGTACCACACAGCTGAGATGTCAATCTGGTCTTCACCAATTAATTCTGTCTCTATGAAACATGCTTTGTCTGATAAATCTTTCTGTTAAGCCCTAGACTCAGCATGCTAATTAAGAGTTCCTGAAAACCCAGAACCCAGCATATTGTTTCTGAATTAGAAAAAATGAGTGCTATATACACATTACCCTGAAAAGAGTGTCACAGCTAAACATAATTCTTCAAAATGAAACATAAAATAGCATACATTAATCTTTCCCTGCTTTTAAAATATGCTCACTGTGCTCAGAGGTATTTGATTTGAATATATTAATAATGCCTTTCCCTTTGTCCCCATTCTCCAAATTGCAGTTAGTTTACATAAAAGAATTCCCATACATCATACATTAAATTAGAAGGACCAGAAATGTCCTTGTCATATTAGAAGTAGAGAAAGGTTGGAGGGACTCAAAAAGCAGAGGTTATTTGTCCTGACTCTTACAGTTAGCTCCTGCTTCCTTCCCCAAAGACTGGACACTAGCTGTGAAGGAAGTAAATGCCTCAGAAGATGCTCTGAGGGATGTGCTAATCAGCTAAGCCTCGGGTCCAATATCCATCCTAAGCAGTTTCCATAGTGATCATAACTAATTCAACTTGTTTTCCTAGCTCACTCCCACAATTCACAGCCTTAAAAACTAGTGGAATTTCCCCTAGAAACCTCAACTCTCTAAGAACACATAGATAAGGAAGAACCTAAAAGACGGAATCCATGAAGAGCCTTAAAAGTCACAGAAGAAGCAGGTAAGAGACAAGACCCAAGTTATCCCAGTGACTGCAGAAACTATCCTGTTTGCTCAAACTGGCCACATCATCATGCCCCAAATAACTTTGTTCTTTCCCTCTTTTCATGTTTCTTTATGCCTTTTACACTGTTCTGAATAGTTGTCCTAGACACTATCTGAATTTCATCCTTCTTCAAGATCTAGCTTAAATCATTTCAACATAATAAAACCTTTCCTAGCAACCTCTCCACATAGTGGTTTCCTCCTCCTCTTAATTCCCATGGCAAATATCACCAGTACCTTAACTGTGATTTTTTTTTAATTTAATTTTGTGATTTGAATTTTAAAAAAATCTTTTGCCATATTTATAGTTACAAACACCCTCTTGTTTGCTTTAACCAAAGTCTAAAAATGGAAGCATTGTAAGCCCTTATCTTTATAGCCCCACAGCCTCATACATAGCAGCTCAGTAGGTATTTGTAGATTGGCTGATTGATAATTTTCTATTCTTTATTATTTTAATGTACCAACTTTGACAATAATTTAAATTATCTCATCTGGGAACTGGGACTTTTTGACCCTGTTGGAGGATTCTGTGATTCAGGACAAAAAGTACTAAATCTGGAGTCAGAGAATTTGGTCCACATTTGGACAGACTTCATTTCCATTTCATCATCAATAAAATAAAGGAGTTGGACTGGATGATTACTAAGATTCTTTCTAGTTCTAAATTCATGATGATAAGATGTACATATGGACAAGAGAGATCCAAGGAATAGTAGAAGAAGGAAATGGCAAAGCATTCCAGCATCTTTGTTAAGAAAACACAAATGGAGAAACAAAGAGTTGAACATGATTGAAAATGACTGAACAACAACATTCTCCTTATATTCTATGATAGGGTATCAGACAACCATCACCTTCCCTCTTCCCACTCTTAGTATGGCTAGGGGTGTAGAGTATAGAATGTTGACCTTGTAGTCAATATAGACCTGCATTCAAATATTAGCTTAACATGTCATTTAACCTTCTTCAGCCTTTTTATCTATAAATTAGGGAAGATATTTCCTTTCAGGATTGTCTTGAACAATGAGATAAAATGATACTGCTTTGCAAACTTTAAGACACTGCATAAGTGCTAGTTCTTATTAGTATTATAACTTTAGATTGCTATTGCTTTTTTATCCTCATGTTGAACTTACCAAATCTGCCTATAATAGAAGCTTATCTCCAGTCATCTCAAGAACAAATTCTATATTCAGGGTTTCAAGACTTCTGGCATTTCATCCCATTCTATCCACTCAAACTTTTCTCCAACTGTTCATAAATATGAATCCCATGTTTCAGCCACTTTCAATACCACCATATTCCATACTCAATTCTGCCCAAGTCCAACCTATTCTTTAAGATCAACCTCAAGTCTCAAGTCAAGAAGTCTTTTTCACCTACTTCAGCACGTGCAAAATTCTCTTTTTTACTCTCATTGAATATAAGAGTCTGGAGCACAAAATTCAGCACCAATTCCAACTTGTTCTATATTGATTTCACAAGTAGTAAGTCTTGTCTACCTCCAACAAAATTGTAAATTCTTTGAGGGCAAAGATTATGTTATGATGTTTTTATATCCCTAAAATGTAGAGTTGGGTATGCAATATGTTATATTTTATAGATCATAGAACCTTGGAAGGGACCTTAAAAATCAGCAAATTCAATTGTGCCATCTTACATTTGGGGAAAATAAATCCAGAATGATTAAATGATTTGCCTACGGTCACACAGATAGTGCTAATATAAGCTATGATCTGAACTCAGGTCATCCTCAACTTTAGGTGCAGGGTTTTAACCAATAAATCATAAAGGTTATTTAATAGTTAATAATAAAAGAACTGATAAATAGATGTACTTATAGAATGGTTTTATCAAATTGTACTTAATTGTATTTCCTGGAGGAGATAGGAGGAAGGGGAGAAGAAATGGGAAAAAAAGAATAAAATTAAAAGTGCACAGCAGAGTACAAATGGCTTTAGACAAACACACACATACTTGTTTCTAATGGCAGCCATCTCTAGGGTGATGGGAGAGAGCATGGAGGAAGAAAAAAAAAGGAAAAATGTTATATGATAACTATATTATATATTTAAAAGGAATGACAATAGACTTGCAGTTTCATTTACAATAATCTTTTTTTTTCTATTTTACTATGCAATGGAAATGTTTGTTTTATTTTTTAAAGTTCAGAATAAAATTAATATTTTTAAAAAGTCATAATAATACTTAAAATACTTTTCTCACATTCTATAAAGTTTTTAAAAACTATTTTATTTTTCCTAATTGTATGTAAAAAGAATTTTTAACATTTGGTTTTTAAATTTTGAGTTCCAAATGTTCTCTTTCTTTCCTTAGCCTTTTCCCTCCTGGAAAGCAATTTGATGTAGGTTATACATGTTAATGCTAGTATGATGAATCCTATTTTTAAATATAAGGAAAATGATTTTAAAAGATGTAAAGTGTCACATAACAAAAGAAGCTCATATTTATATGCTACTTTAAGGTTTGCTAAATTCTTGATATACATTTTTTTTCATTTGACATGACAAGCCTTTGAGGGAGATGTTATTATTATCTCCATTTTAAAGATGAAGGAGCTGAGGTTGAAGGAAGCTGTGTCCATAATAAGAAAGTGACTGAGGTAGAATTCCAATCCATGTTTTCCTGATTCCATTCTAATGCTCTAACCCTTACACATGCTGCTATCCACCACTACCATCACCATTATCATTGTTTCATTCATTATCATGGTTATAGAGCCATCTCACACACATGATCTGATTTGATTCTAGGACAACTAACAAGCCTTGGAGCTGGGGACCACAGCCAGGTCTCCTGATCTCAAATCCAAATCACTTTCCACTATCACACGGTATGTACTCAAAATAGCCTCTCAACAGAAGAGGACTGATGTTGAAAATGTCAAACCAAAATTGGACCAAGGATTGAAGGTGAATGGGGGATGGAGGGCATCAGAGAGTGTGGAAGGAGAGAGAGTAATACTCAATGGTGTCCGCAAGGGAGTACCAGATGTCTTGATAGCTTTATACAACCCATGTGATGTTCTAGCTGGCTTGCCTCTGATCAGTTCAAATACTAGTAAATACCCCAGTAATCCCCATGTGATGGTCATGTGGTAGTATCAGGCTTCCACCTTCAACTTCACAGCATCAATTGACAGCATGTGGCCAAACGCTCACAGCGGTGGCAAACCTGGCATGTGGACACAAAACATGTGACAGATTCTTTGTACTTTTTCCCTGAATAAAAATTTTAAAACTTGGAAAATGGATTCATTTATTCATCTGGGTAACCATTAGTCTAGCTGCACGTGAGGAGTGAGGAGCATTATTCCTTTATATAAAAATAGGAACAAGCAGAAAGGCTGTGCAGTTTCCTTAATAAATGAATCTCTATGCTCACCCCTCTCCCTTTTTGGCTCAGAGATAAAGGAAGATAAAAAAGATACAGCAGATGTCCTTTCTTGGCATAAGCTTTTTGCTCCAGTTTGCATGTTTTTTTTTTTATTGAAATCACCTTTTTTTTTTTAATGGCTCAAGATATGGATTTCATGATTAAGTGAGAAGCAGATTTCTCTCCTCGATGGGTGAGAACAATGCCAGTATGTTACAAAATTAACTTGGATATATCATTCCATGGATGGTCAGAATTCCTGCTGCTTGGAGGTGATAGTCAAACATGTCTTAGGCTTTTCACCACTCTAGGTAGTTACCTGTAAAACTTGCCTGCCCAACACTATGAGATTTATTCAAAAAGGACACAGAAGACACAGCTGGCAGGCTGGAGGTTTGCCAGGTGCTTTGGACTTTCACACATATCTATAATAAGTCAAAATCTCTTTTGAAAGCATGGATTCCACAAATTCACAGATTTATAAAATCTTAGACTAGGAAAGGGCTTTGCAGGCAATCTGACCTAATCTCATTCAACAAATGAATAAACTGTGAAATGAACACTGGTTTTACAGTTTGGAACCTGAGTTCAAATTCTCCTTATGATACTTAATGTTTGTGTGACCCTGAGTAAAGCCCTCAACTTCCCTCAGCTTCAGTTTCCTCAGATGTAAAATACAGTGGATGGGCTAGGTGACCTCTGAGACTCCTTCCAATTCAGAGCCAAAGAAGTGGATTGGTTTGACACAGTAGAAATTGCTTTGATAGGATGGGGAAAAAATGCAACAAACCTAACTTACTGTCATATCTTATTTATGCTTATTAGGAAAAGCAGAGCATCCTATTCATGTATTTGTTCTGTGGAAGGCTTTTACAGGATAGAGAGAAAAATCACTTCTCTTATTTTCTAATGATTTATTTATTTAAAGTTTAAATACAAAGTAGAAAAAGAAAAAATGCATTGTCATATGCACAACGGAACATAACAGAGGATTCAAAATATGAAATAAATTTCCATTTCAAAAAAGTTTATATAATAAATACTACATATTGTGTTCAGAACTGTCCATCTTTGCTTCCTTGTAGGTTTTCTTTTGTTCTCTGCAATGCACTTTTTGCTTTATTCTCTTTTTTCCCTTTTCCTCCCTTCCAGCTCCCCCAGAAAAGCTACAATTAATTAGGTTTATATTTATATAGACAAAAACACACACATGGGCTTGTCCAATTCACTTCAAAACTAGTGCAGAGTATATCTAGCTGAAAAGTTCTTCCGAAGACCCTTCCTAAAAAGCTAGGTGGTGCACTGGTGTCTTGGAGACAGGAGGATCTGAGTTCCAATCCAACCACAGACACTGCTACTTAACCCTATATACCTCAGTTTCCTCATCTGTAAAATGAGCTGGAGAAGGAAATGGCTAACCACTCTAGTATCTTTGTCAAGAAAACCCTCAAATAGAGTCCCAAAGAGTCTGACATGAGTGAAACAACTAAAAGCAAGAAGATTGTACCTTACTAGGGGAACAATGAAGTAAAACACTAATGATAAAAATGGTAACAGTGTTGTAATTGAATGAGTGAGGAAATCTCTGTAGGAAGAGTTACCTCCCAATATTCTCCCACCTATGCTCTCACAATGAACAACTACCCAATCATTCCCATTTAGATTCTAAGATTCAGAGTTTCCTGTTTCTTAGGATCTTTTCAAGCAGTGTTGAATCTGCAAAACATAGAGCTTGGTGGATGACCCTGAGTCACCCCACAGACACCCACACACAGCACCAAGGTTGGAAGGAAATGAGACAAAAGGAGGGAATCTTGAAAAGATTAAATTTAAAATCTGAAAGCAAAACAAATGCCAACAAAAATCTCTAAACTCCAGCATCAAAAACCAATGTGAATTAAGGTAGTGTCAAATAGAAGAAAATCTTGTGGTGATGAGTTTGTTTTGTTTTGTTTTTTTCTTTAAAAAAGGAAAAAAAGAAAAAAATCACACAAAATAAAAACCTATAAATAACTATGTAGGTATTAAGCAACAGCCTGTTGAAAAGGGGGAAAAAAAGGAGAACTGACTGAGAGCAGGCTACAACAGATGGATCCATGAGGTAGTTGCTTTCTAGCACTCCAAGAATCAAGAACATTTTCAGAAAAATCAACTCAGAAATCTGGGATGAAGAATTAGAGGAAGGAAAAATATAGGGAAAGGTCTTGATGACAGCATGTCATCCTAAATTTTATTTCCAGCTTTTAAAAATATTCTTCTTGAAACTAAGTCCTGCTTGCTTAATATTTCCATGCTGATTTCCAACCAATCCACTACCCCACACACATTCAGGTACACACTCACCCACACATACATACCCTGGGACGTCTTTCAACAGAAAGCTCTACAAGAGTAAAAAAGAAACAAATTCCCAAGTAGTACTACTCTGCCTAAGGCCCCTGTCAATTTTTAAAAGAGAGAGATGGATAACCTTGCTTAAAAAGATTATTGGGCACTGTGTTATGTCTTCTTGGTATGATTTATGTCATGAGCTGTAAATCAAAAGTATATTTTTTTCCCCGTTGAATAAAACAATCCCTCTTTTCACTTTCACTCTTTGGGAAACAAATGGGCATCTGTCTTGACTATGCTGTCAGGTATCTCTGTGAGAATGTCTTTATGTTTCTTCTCTAAAGGCATATGTGCTGTTACATGAGTCACTTTCACATGCACACATGTTCATTCCACATGTGGACTATCGTTCGAGCCAGATTTCATCCTTATTGATAATGCTAGGGAGCAAGAATGTCTATTAGAGTACTAATGCCAGCACACAAGGCCAGGCTCCTTCCCCATTTTTAGTGGTCAGACTGATTAGGGTTAGTGCTTCATGGGATTGAATCACCGCAGTTTCCTCTCTGACGGGGCAGATGGCAGCTGAGTCTAGGGCCTGAAGGGAATCTCATCCTCCTCATTTGTATGTGACCTAAATAGTCTGTGAATGAAGTGTTCTTTGGCATGAGTGATATTTGGTGTCTGTGGTTCCCTCTTCACAATTTACAGAGGTGGTTTATCTTGTAGATTCAATTGCATCCCATACATTCATTCTTGAATGTTAATACTAGGTTGCAGCTGTTCGATGTCCCAACCTGGCTAACACAAGAGAGGAAAGGGCTTGTTTCTGGGTTGTGATGTAATCAGGCAGCAATTAGGTCACAGGTGTGAAATGAAGCTCTCTTTTTTCAAGCACAATAGAAAAAACACAATAGCTCTAACTGTGGATGGCAGGAAGCCTCTCAAAAGGCCAGGTTCCTTGTCTGCAAATCTCAACTTTTTGTTTCATTTCTGGTAAAGTTTTTGCCACTGCTCTCTCTCTGACAGGAATGTTGTGAAGATAAATGAGTTTTCTAAAGAAAAAAATAATAAGTGTTTGCTTTTCTAATTTGCAAAAATGATAACTATTAGTAATAAATCACCTACTGACCTTATTTCCTGGGGGGGGGGGTGATGGAGAGGAAGTTACAATGGATTAAGACAAAAAACCTGCTTTGCATTCCTGCTGTTCCACATTCTATTGGTATGACCTTGGGCAAAGCTCTCAATCACTGTGGGACTCAGTTTCCACATTCACAAACTGGGAATAATAATTCAGGGTTTCCCAAAAGTCTCAGTGCCAGTTTAAGCCTTAATAGTTTAAAGAGGCCTTGGGGTCATGGGCAAAATTTTGGACTCCAGTTCCTTAGCTATAAAGTAAAGGTGCTGGACAAGATATTAATTTAGGACTGGGTATTCCTATGAATTAAAAACAGACACATATATAATGCTTTATAACTTACTATATGCTTTATGCGCATTATTTCAATGGTCCTTCCTAATAACTCCGTGGAATAGATGCTACAAATACAGGTGTCCCAAAGTCTCAGTGCCAGTTTAAGTCTTAATAGCTTAAATTAAAGTTTTAATAGCTTAAACTGAAATACAAAGAGGATAAATGATAAACCCATGGTCTCAGAGGTAGTAAGTGGAGAACCTAGATTCAAATCAAGGCTCTTTGGCTTCAAATCCAAGGCTTTTCTCACTGTTTTACACTGCCTTTCATCATTATTGCCATTGCTATATAATGGGGACAAGTTCACTTGTAATGCCTCCCTCCTCAGGTTGTCTTGGCAGGAAATTATCTTTATGTCAAATTCCTCATAACTATACAAGACTATATAGATATGAATGAATCATTAATGTTAATGAGTTGATAATAATTTATCAAGTGCCCACTATATTCCACTCTCAGATTGATAGTTTGTCCTTTCTCAAAGAGAACAATAACATCAGGGAAGTGATGCCATGATATGCAAGTAAATTGGATTTAAATGAGTGAGGGCTGTGCAAAATTATCAGTCTTTCTCCACCAGTCATCTGGGTCCAGTGGTCAGACGGAGATCAGAATGAAGGGAAATGGCCCAGGGTGCAGTGGGAGATGTTGGTCTAAGGTCTTTCCCAGGTCTCAGTTTGACTGAAGCAAATGCCCATTCAGTGATTAAGGTTAGGAAAGAAACAAGGCAGAAAATGCCCTCTTACATTTAGTCAGAAAAAAAGAAAAAAATACATCAATATGGAAGGGCAAGACCCTCAGGATTTTGATCGCTGAAACTGCAAGATTTGGGGATTTGCTGGCTAGTTTTCTTTCTCAAGGACCATGCCTTCAACCCAAATCATTGATTGGCCAAAAATAGGTCACAGGCTCAATAGCCACTGTTCATTATTTGCTTTCTTGATTGCCTCAAAGTGAATGTAAATAGCAATTGTTTTTGTTTTGGCCAAAAATCCTGAGTAGAGTTACAGTGTGTCCAACTGTGGCTGATCAAACCACTAAGCTTGGAATGCCCTGTCACAGGTTGGACACAAAAAATCCATATGAACATTTGGGATGGACTCTCTAACTTTGCACATCTTGTGTTTCTCCTGGGCTTATTGAATTCCTTTGGGTAGAGGTAAGGGAAGGGGAAGAAAAAAGAAAGAAAAGAGAAAAGAAAAGGAAAAAGGTCTGTTGCCCAACTAGCCAATTCCAGTTGGGTCCCCAGTAGGGCAATTCCTACTACTACTCACAAAACTTATTGTTGACCTTTTATTCTTGAAAAGGACCATGACATCAGGGAGGTGATGCCATAATAAGCAAGTAAATTGGAGTTAAGGGAGGGAGGGCTGTACACCAGTCTCACTTTCTTCTTCAAAGCCATCTGGGTCCAGCGGTAAGATGTAGTTCAGGACAATGGGAAATGGCTCTGAATTCCAACCTCAGACATTTACTGCCTTGTGCGATCCTACACAAGTAACTTAAGCCTGTTTGCCTCAGTTCCTTATCTTCAAAATGAGCTGGAGAAGGAAATAACAAAATAGCAGTATATTTGCTAAGAAAACCCCAAATGTAATCACAAAGAGTTGGATGTAACTGAAACAATTGAATGACAACAACAACATTCCAGAAATAAAGGTTTGTTATACTGAGAGTAAAGTCTTATTTGGTTTGATGCTATGGTACTCTAGCAGCAATTAGGTAAGAAGCAAACAGCATTATTTTATAACAAAACAGGATCAGATAGAAATCTTCCTGGCATTTTGACCTTGGTAATAGTCTTTTATTACCACTTAAAGGTTTAAGATATTTTTCACCAAAGGCTATCACCTCCGAAACAAGGTGGGTGCCCACCAATTGGTAAATGACTAAAAAAAATAAAATAAAATAACTACAGAATGAGTGACTGAGCAGCCTGGGAAGTGTTACCAATGAAGAACTAAAGGAGATCAGAAGTAAAAGATGTCATTGAGAAAGAGAAGATAGGTTGGTCACAATATGAAAATGAGGGATGAGTGTGGGTGGATGGAATGGAAAATCATTGTTCTAAATGCTGTGCCAAGGACTGGGGTTACAAATAGAAAATGGAAACAGTCTTTGCTCTCAAAGAGCTCACATTCTATTGGGGTTAAGGGACATGGAAAGGCAATAAAAGTACCAGAGCTGATGATAAATCCCAAAGGGTCTTGGAGAATAATGGCAAAACAGTTGATCCCTTATTAAGAGTACTTCATTGATATCTTCAAAATTTCATGAAAAATTGAGGAAGGCATTCAATACATTGGATGTGGTGAATTTATGGGAGGACATGACGAGAATTTTCTAAAATAGACCAACATGAATGGGTTGCAATCTGTATCATGGCAGAAAACATGCAGATTAATGAGTTTGTGGGTCCATCTAAGTGCTGAATATATTAATTGATTGGAATATAAATGTACATTAAGAAAAAGGAAAGACAGCTTGGCTTAGTGGCTGGAAAGCTAGCCTTGACATCAAGAAGCAATGGATTAAAATTCTGCTACACACATACATAGACCATGTATGTGATCCTAGATAGTTACTTAACCCACTCAGTGCCCATGGCAACTCAATAAGGTTTGATTTGCAAAAAAAAAAAAGGGGGGGCTAATTTGTATTGGTGGAGGGAGTCTTTCACCTGCAAGTTCCCTGATGAAATCATAGGTCCAATTATTTATTTGTTTGTTTGTTTGTTTTAATAATAGCTATACAGAAAGGAAAAGGGGGGAGGGGAAGTTTCATAATAACTTTATTATATATTTAAAAGAAATAGCAAGTTGTATATAATAGATTTGAAATTTCAAGGGCAATTATCTTTTTTTATTCTACTATATTTATGGAAATGCTTGTTTACTGTCTTCAGTTCATAATAAAATAAACAAAATTTTAAAAAAACAAATAAAAATTTTAAATATGAGGATTTCAGAGAAATATGGGAAGGCTTATATGATAAATGTTTCCTTCTACTCTTGTATTTTCTAATGGTCATTAATCTGTTACACAAATCATCTACTAGTCTCAGTCATATTGGACATGTAGATTCTATTAGACATTGTTTTGCTGGACACATTATATCTACCCTAGATGGTGTGGCTATGCCAGGCAGGTAAGTACTGCTCAATTTTTTGTACTCTATTCTGCTGGATAGTCCCTATTATCTCCAGCTTCTACTTCAACAAAAACTTCCAACCATCTCTTCCTCAAGAAAAATCATACTATACTTTCTTAGTTTATACATTAGGTTTTTCTCAGGATTTTAGAAAGGCAGAATGACCAATGCCTTAGGGCCATTAAAAAGTATAACCTACCCTATTCTCTTTCAATTTTGGCTATTGAGGAAAATTCTCAGCACCAGCCACCAGACTCTCTAGAATAAAGAGCAGGGTCTTCCCAGCTGGCTACTGCCCATAAGCTTAGCTTTTTTCTTTGAATTAAACCACTCAGCCCAAAGCATGTGCCCCTTAATCAAAGACCTCCTTCCTTAAAGATCCACATATGCAAAAATATTTGTAGCAACTCTTTTTTTTTGTGGTGACAAAGAAATGGAAAATGAGCAGATGCCCATCAATGGAGGAATGACTGATTAAATTGTGGTATGAAGGTAATAGAATATTATTGTTCTATAAAAATGATGAACAAACTGATTTTAGAAAGGCCTGGAAAGAGTTATATGAACTGTTGCTAAGCTAATCAAGCAGAACCAGGAATGCATTGTACATAGTAACATCAAAATTATGCAATGATCAGCTATGAAAGACTTGGTTCTTCTCAATGGTTCAGTGATCCAAGGCAATCTCAATAAACTTTGGATAGAAAATGCCATTTACATCCAGAAAAACAACTATGTAAATTGAATATAAAAATCAACACATATCTTTTTTTTTCTCTTCTATGGTTTTTCCCTTTTGTTCTGATTTTTCTCTCCCAACATGATTCATAAAGAAATATGCATTTTAAAAGTTAATGCATGTATATATATATATATATCCAGAAGAAATTAAAACAATAAAGAAAAAAAACTTTCTTATAGCCTAAAATGAGCATTCTTTTTACTTTCCCATTATAATCTGGGAAGGTAGATATGATTATTGCTTAATAACTACCTACCTACTTAAAAGTACAAGAATTTAGAAGTCTCCAAGTTTCAAACCCTTTGCCACATTTATTCTCTCATGTAAAAGAATACATGAGTTAAAGCAGAGGGATAAGCTTAAGTCTAAGGGACAAAGTAATTGTAACTTAGGTAAGAAAAGTCAAAATAACTTGCCTGAATTCACCCAGAAAGATCAGGGTAGAATAAGGATTTGTTCAGTCATTTTTTTTAAGTTGTGTCCAATTCTTCATGACCACTTTTGGGGTTTTTTGACAAAGATTTTGGAGTGGTTTGTCATATTTTCTTTAGCTCATTTTACAGAGGGAACTGAGGCAAACAGGGTTAAGTGACTTGACCAGGGACACACAAATATCTATTGAACACAGGTTTGCCGAGCTCTAGAGCCAGATCTCTAACCACTGTGCTAACTAGCTACTCTAGAACAAGAATTAGAACCCAGTTTTTCTGAGTCCCAGTCCAATGTTCTTGTTCAATTTTAGTACAAGGGCTTATTTACTAAAGGGTATAGAGACGTAGGGGCAGCAGGGTGGTATAGTGGATAAAATGCAAGGCCTGGATTCAGGAAGACACATCTTTCTGAGTTCAAATCCATTTAGACACTTAGTAGCTGGGTGGCTCTGAGCAAGTCACTTAACCTTGTTTCCTCATCTATAAAATGCGCTGAAGAAATCGCAAACCACTTCAGTATCTTTACCAAGTAAACTGCAAAAGGGTTACAAAGAATTGGCTATGACTGAAATAACTGAACAATAACTTAGAAATCTAGAAGGAACAAAGCACTTCTAGGTACAAAGTGACATTCTAAACTAACCTGGAATTTCTCTTTCAATTTTTTCTTTCCTTGATTTTGTTATCTACTGAAACATCTCCCCTACATGGCCGTTGCCCACTTTTAAGAGTTTCCTAGTTGATACGCTTTCTGGTCAGTTAATATGATCACTCCCAGTTGTCATTTCAGAACTCCAGCCTGCAGCAAAACATGCTATCTATTTCCTCTAAAATTTTCTCTTTATATTCTTGATTCGTACCTCCCATTTTGTAATCAGCACACTAGAGGTAGACAGATAGATAGATAGATAGATAGATAGATAGATAGATAGATAGATAGA
>JAJPUD010000399.1:487506-513635 GCA_023553655.1 Myrmecobius fasciatus | reverse complement strand
AGATAGATAGATAGATAGATAGATAGATAGATAGATAGATAGATAGATAGATAGATGATAAATAGATCATTTGTTAAGCACTTATATGCGAGGCACTGAGTACTATTGATTAAGAGACTGAAGATATAAATACAGGTAAGAAATATTCAGGGAGCAGAGTATGTCTGCATACACTCCTCTGAAGCTCATTATTAGGATAACTTCATCCAGTGTGCTCTATATAACTTATAGTTATAACTCCACTTTATCATTCCCCTCAGCCTCTCTAATTGGAGGCTAGGGCCATGAATTCTGCACCCATGAATAAGGACAGAGCTCAGTTCAGACTTCTTTACTCACCTGGTGATGAAAGACATCATATAAAGGGGATCTAGAAAGCATAGAGATGGTCAGAAAGTGGCAAGAAGGTTTGCTTCCAGGTAAGATAAGAAGGCTCACCTAGCTGAGCCCAGGCCTTCCAGGTTCCAAGTCCAAAGTTAAAGTGAAGTTGAGGATGATGGCCTACTCCCTTAAAAAATTAGGAAATGGATTTCCTTCACTTTATTCAAGACTTATTATTTTCTTAGTTATCAATCAACTTAAGTCCAAATTTACATTGATGTTACTTCCCTCACTTTTCCCCTTTTATTGAAGGAGAGAAAGTAGAGTACCCAACTCTTCCCAATGCCTTCCTTTATAAAAGGCAGAAATTTGACTTTTGGGGACTCACTACACTATGTAGTGATGCTGATGGAACTTTATGGAACAAGATGCTCCTGTACTCCCAGCCTTGCACCCCACTTTCTTGTCTCCTTTTTTGTGTGTTGCCTTTGCCTATTAGATTGCACGCTTCTTCAAAGTGAGGATTACCTTCCTTTTTGTTAATTTATTCCCAACATTTAGCACAGTACCTAGTATATGATTGGTAATATGAGGAATGATCTATTTGGACTCCTACTCTAGTTCAATCAGCATTAATCAGTTTGATATTTTACACAAATGATATAGGGATAATTAGATAAGTTCTTGCTTTCTCATAAAGTCATTAACATTCCATTTGCTCAATTTTAATTTTCAAGGAATTATTTTCCTTGGTGAACTTTTGTATCTCTTTTCTTATTTGGCCAGTTTTGCTTTCTAAGGCATTCTCCTCATCATTAGCTTTTTGTATTTCCTTTTGCACCACTATCAATTCTCTTCCCAATTTTTCCTCTATCTCTCTTACTCAATTTTCAAAATCCCTTCTGAGTTTTTCCATGGCCTGAAATCAACTCTTATCTTTCTTGGAGGTTTTGGGTGTAGAAGCTTTGATTTTGTTATCTGCTGAGTGTGTGTTTTTATCTTCTTTGTCACCATAGTAATTTTCTCAGAATCTTTTTCTGTTGTTTGCTCATTTTACTAGCCTATTATTCAGCTTTTAACTCTTTATTAAAGCAGGGCTCTGTTTCCAGGGTGGAGGGTGCACTATCCCAAGCTTCAGGGATTTTGTGCAGCTGTTTTCAGAGTTTCTTCTAGGGATCAGATCACAAACACTCTTTTCTGCCCTGAAACTATGAGGAGTATTTCTACTCCACTGTGGCTTTAAGTTCTAGTGTAGTTCTAGTTAAAGCTATTTTCCTCAGTGCTAGCAAAGACTTCCTGTGAGCTGAGACCTCCAGAAGCTACGATTACCAGTGCCATCCAGGACCACTTATGGCTTTCTGGCTTCCCAAGGCCCTCTCACCCTACCAACAAACCTTTTCTGCTGACCTTCCAAGTCCTCTTTGGTGTTTCTGGTCTGAGAGGCCTAGAAATAGTTAATAATGCCAGTGATTCTAAGGCGAATTTCTGCTGATTCTCATACTGGGTCCCTGGCTTCACTGTAATAATAGCCTGTGCTAGAACTGGGCACTGGAGTCCCATCTGGTGCCATCGACTTTTCCCACTAATTTTCCAAGTTGTCTTTGGCTGGAAAATTGTTCGAGTCTGTCTTTTTATGTGTTCAGATGCTCTAAATTTTCTTTAGAGTCCTTATTTAAAGGAATTTGAAGAAGTTTGGGAAAGAAGTCAGTGAGTCCTTGCCCTTACTGTGCCAAATTGGCTCCATTCCGATAAGACAGGTTCTTATAATAGGCCTTTATAGAGTCTCTAACTTTAATGTAGCGTTCACTACTGTTTATCAGTTATGAAGCTCACTTGTTCAACCACAAGAATGCTGACAAAGATGTCTCCATCCTGTTTTGCTCAAATTCCAAGTCCAAGCCCAGCATGGGTAGGATGCCTTGATTCTTTGGAAAATCCCCTAATTTATTTTTGTACCTCCAGACTTCTATCTCTTGTCTGACATAAGCAGGTGACCATCTTATAACCACTTAGTCAGCAGGAATGTCCTGTGCTTTGCCCAACCCTTGACTTGTTACTAATAAGACATTTTGGGCCCTCAGGAGTAAGATTTATCAACCATTGAGATTCTATGTTTTATCATACTTCCTTTGCATATTTGTGTATCAAATCCCATAAAAAAAATTTTCAGAAAAAGAAACGTCCTGGGGACCAGGAACATCTCAGATTATGAGGGAAGTATGGACCCTTTAATAAAGTGCTACTGAGTTGGAGTTCTGCCTCAGTGGCTTTTCTTGCATGCAGATTGGGCTCTACGTTATTTAATAAATGTTTATTGGATTGGACATTAAATCAATTTTCTATTCTGTAGCAATATATAGTTTAAGATAACAATTCACAAAAATTGAGGTGCATTGTATTTCTTCAAATGTCTTAAACTCAATATTCAGGTGGCTATGTGGATGAATATATCAACTTGCATGTTTCCTTCAAAGATGAAGATCACAATTCATCCATGTCTGCCCATTTTGTATTATTCTCATTAGCGACTTCCCTTTTATTTGTCATACAAGTCCTTCTAACATGCAAGGATAAAAAATTGAACTCTCTGAAATTCTACATATTATCCTTTGGCCTACCACATGACCAGTCCAGTTTTTCTTACTATCATCCATTTTTCTGATGACTCCCTTTCTGGAGTATCAGCATGGACTCTGTGAAAAGGTCCTTTCATCACAATGGCAAGTACCTTTGAAAAGTATTCATTCCCATGTTTTTACCTGATATTTATAATCAGATGATAATTATTCAATAGGCTTGTTTTTCTTGTTATATCTAAAATAATAAATTACTTTGATGTATGTCTATGAAGTATGTTCACTCCTATCTCAATTATTAAAGAGGACCTATATATCTCTATTGAATCAATCTAACTATCCTCACTTAGAGCTGAGAGAAACAAAGGGAGCTTCAGGATTCACAAGGATGCTGACCCTTGAGGCACAACAGAGAATTATCCTCACAGGGAATATCATGAAGATTCCACAAAGGAAGAAATGAGTATCTAGTAACCAGGAATTGTGAGTTATCTTTTTGCTACATGTGCTCATTAAATGAGTCCACTTTATCTATGGACTTTATGGAAGTGAGTGTTACAGAATTTGGAAGAAATTATTTTTTGTGTCAGCTATCTTTGCCTCAACATCTTAGCAAATACCCCCTTCCATAACCTAATTAAGTCTGGTTCATAATTGATAAAAAGTACAATGGATGGCATTTCTTGAGTGATAGTAATAAAAATCCTACCCCCTTTGGAATACTTGTAAAATCCTGAAGGAAAAGGTGATCATTGCTTCCTGGAGACCTAACCTATCAGTTAAAGTGAAGAGTACTATATGTACATGGAAAATGCCTTGTTAGAAGAGAACCTTAAAGGCAGTGCTTTGCTATACTGAATGAAAATGATTTTTCATAAACACTAAATAACAAGTAGAGAAAAATCTTATATTTCCCACATTTTTCAATCAATTGAGAAATTATAAAGAGATAGTGTATCATAAAACACTTCAGAAAGCCTTCAAATACCTCATCATGGATACCCTTGATTTATGTGTAGATGAATCTCGTAAAGAGTTTGTATAGATTAGAAACAAGTTATATTCTTTGGGGCTCTCCATATCTATTTTTTCCAAGAAGCCATTTATAAATAAATGAAAAAAAAGCATTTATTAAGGACTTACTTTGTGCCATGGGGCAGCTATGTGGTACAGTGGATAGAGCACTGGACTTAGCATCTGGATGACTTGAGTTCAAATTTGCCTTCAGACACTTAAAGCTGTGTGACCCTGGACTAATCAACTGACTCTGTTTGCTTTAATTTTCCCATCTGTAAAATGAGTTGGAGAAGGAAATGGCAAACCAGTCCAGCATCTTTGCCAAACAAACCCCAAATGGCATTATAGAGTCAGTCAAAACTGAAATTACTAAAGAACGCCAAACATTGTGCCAAGTTAGAAATCCAGATGAAAAAGCAAAGACAGCCCCCTTTCCCTCAAGGAGTTTACATCCTAACTGGGAGTAATGGCCAGGAAGGGGCACTTTAGTTCAGAGAGTTACAATGAATGAATAAAAGAATGGAGAAAAAAACGGTTATGGGTTTCCATTGTGCTAAGTCCTGGGGATACAATGGTTATGTCTTTCCTGAAATAGAGGTCTGGAAAAGGCAATCCATTTAGAAGAGTTTCTGGTTTCTGATGTGGGCAATGAAGCAGTTGGCAAGGAAGGTATGGAAGATGAAAAGACTTGGGGCCTTTAAATAAATACATCAATAAAAAGAGACCAGGTGTTCCAGTGATACAGCTAATGGAAATCAGGAGAGATGGATAATCTCAAAACAACCTGAACTTTTATGGTAATGAATTGCCCCTATTAACTGTTATGTGTTATTTATAGCTCTAAAATGAAATTATCCAGACATCCCCAAACTTATTTTACTTCATGCCATTCAGGACCCAAATTGGTCTTTCTCAGTCACTTTATCTATCATTAGACACATATTAATAGCATAAGATTTTCTCATAGAAAGAAGACTCATTCTGTAATTGTTGAAAAAAATGATTTTTTCTTCATTCCCAGCTTAAATTAGTTATTTTGACATTTTCTTCAACAGTGATTTTTCTTGCCTATTTGGATATTTTTTCTGTTCCACTGCTACCATCCTCTCCTCCCACTTTCCAGTTTTGAGTTGCCTGTTACACCATGACTTATAAATGCTATACCAGGATTTGCTTCCCAACAATCCTAAAGTTCTTTCATTGAATTCAAACATGCATTTGAGGAGTTGAACAATAGTGCCAGGACCTTCCAAGTATGTGTAGTGTTCCTTAATAATAGCACGCCATCTGCACAATCTAGAGGAGTATTTTTAAATACCGAAAATAGATCATGAGTGGTTCACAATGCCATGAAGAGTTGTTTTAAAATTGCTGTATGTATTAAACAGAGTTCTCAGTTTAAATGAAGCTCCAGATTGGAGAGTTTTTTGGTCTCTTCAATTGAGTTGAATGCCAAAATTTAAGGGGCTTTCAAGCCTAAAATACAACACAATCTGATAGCTCTGGGTATGAATAATAGACTGACCTCATGTTTGTATCCTTATTACAAAAATAAAATGGGATTTCTATGTGATATGCAATTAGATGAACGGCCTCTACAGAACATCTATTAGAATACATACATTAGACAGACACTATAAACAGACAATGAGTTCAGTGTAAAATTAAACAAAAGGAGTTAGATGGCTATAAACCAGAATAGAACAAGCTAGATGGCCTTTAGGAAACTGCAAATTCTTGTCGTGACTCTAAGCAACTTCCTGAAAGAAAGGTCTGCCTTTTTAATACCAATATTCTTCTAGTGGCTTTGGATGGCTGCAAGTTAACTGAACACAAAAGTCTCCAAAACAATTAAGTTAAATATCATCCAAAGGTCAGTGGAGACATATATGTGGGTGTAAGCAAGCTGAAACTCATTACCAAGAAGGAATTACAAAGAAGAATCTGGAAAAGATGTCATCAGAGAAATATATTGTCAAAAAAAAAAAAAAAAGACCATCATGTAGCAATAGCCATATTTCATTGATTCTTTATAATGTCCAAGTTGGGTGAATCTCTGGGACAAATTTATAGAAGGTCATGAAGAAGAGTAGCACAGAACAGGAAGATTTTGAAGGGCTATGATTAATATTGTTGAAAGGAATCCCTATGTTGATGAAATCACAGATCCCTTAAACAACGTCCAAGTAACTAGATCATTCCCCTCATCCCCATTTCCCCCACATAATATGCATCTTCAGCTCTGAATTTTTCCCTAAGTTAAATCTATTCCCACAATGACTTTCTTATTTCCCATCATCAAGTCCTCTTGCAATATTCAAATATATCTTGATATGGTATCTAGAGATACTCCCCCCAAATTATAAAGTGACATGTTAGCCACACAAGGCTACTAAAGATTCAAGATGCTGTATTGGTCATTAACATCTCAAAACTCAGGAAGATCCACCTATAAGCTAAATAAATAAACCGAGATGCACAACAAATTCAAAACAAAAATGAATTATCATAGTAAAAAAAGTACCAATAAGATATTTCTTCCATAAATCTGGGGCACACCCACAATACAGTATCACTGGAAAATGTAAATACACATAAGGAACATTCATGAAGAGAGACACAAATGTAGGGAACAATACGTCCAGCCAAACACATAGAAGTAGGAAACTCATACCTCCCCTACTTCAAAATTTCTAATGTCTCCCAGTGATATTACTACACTATTTCTACCTGGCCTATTCTTTTGAGTATATATATTTAATATATTTTATATATGCATATATATTTTGCATATTCAATAATTTTATTGAACATATTATCTTTATTGGATTCTGCTTCACTAAAAGCATTATCTCTAGAGCCAAGTATGGCTCCAATGGGTTCATGTTTGTGAAGCTTCACTTGGCTTCTGCCTTCTACCTTCTGTTGTAGTGCTATCTTTTCTTCATGAGAAAAGTGGGCTAGTGTCTTTTTAGTTTAAATCTTTTCAACTTTCCATAACTTTTTGGAAAAGTAGCAGCCCTTATATTTACTTATGGATACAGCAAAAATTTTCTATAAAGAAAAATAAGCCTTCTCCACTTTTTTCCTCCACAAAAAGTTGATTGTCTTCTTCCCTTTAAAGTAGTGTCTAGGTAGAAAACTTTTCATATTCAGCAGAAGATTCATTACCCCAAAGATATTCCCAGGTAGCTGTGAGAGCCTGCTGGCTTAATCTACTGTTCAACCAAATTTATGATCAATGATCTTGGACTTCACTGTCACTTTACAATTTAAGGTAAGCATTCACTCTGCTTCCACTTGTGTTTCTGATAGCTAGACTACAACTAGCTAGCATTCACTCTAGAAGCTATTTTAACATGCTTCCAAAAGCTCTGTGGTTCAGGATTTCTCAGTTTCTCAATTCTAAACCCCACATCACTCCTTTATTTTTGCCTAGTCATTTTAATCATGTCCAATTCTTTATGACTCCATTTGAGTTTTCTTGGTAAAGACACTGGAGTGGTTTGCCATTTCCTTCTCTAAGTCATTTAATAGATGAGGGAACTGAGGCAAACTGAGTTAAGTGACTTGCCCAGGGTCACACAGTAAGTATATGAGGCCAGATCTGAACTCAGAAAAATGAGATTCCTAACTTCATAGCAGGCAACTCTGATCACCTAGGTGTCTCTCTAAAAACTTCTGCCATTCTCTAATTCAGATAAATAGATGAAGAGTGGGAGATGGGACATAGAGCCAAAATCAAGCCCAAGAAGCCAGGTTTTTATACTCCCTCCCCACTCTAGTCACATTCCAGAACTCATTAAGTAATTGTGATAAGCAATTATTTAATGCATTTTCAGGCTTTTAGCTCCCTTACATGGAAATCTCATTTCCTATTTTCTCTAATTATCAGAAGGCAGGTAATGATTCCCCTACCAAAATAATATTCTTATAACTACATATTAGAGGATTTGACAGAAAATGCAACAAGGTGTAATGGAAAGTATATTGAAATTAGAGTCAGAATATCTGGTTCCTCAGAGATCACACTGCTAAGAATATACTCCAAGGAGGTCAAAGACAAAAGAAATGTCCCATATACACCAAAATAATCATAGCAGCACATTTCACAGGAGCAAAGACCTAGAAACAAAGTAGATATCCATCAAGTGGGGAACAGCTAAACAATTTGTAGTACATCAATGTAATGGAATTACTGCATTGTAAAAAAAATTACAAATATGATTAATTCAGAAGAGCAAAGAAAGCATAAGAGTCTGTTGGCTAGTGAAATAGGCAAAACCAAAAAAAGAATATACACAATGATTATAGAAATATAAATTAAAAAAAAAATTTTAATGAAACTAAACACATGACCAACCTTGGCCTTGGAGACAAGCTAAGAACCTCCTTCTCCTTTTTTTTTTTTAATTTTTAAATGTTTTTTTTATTTTTTTTTAACCTCTTTCTCCTTTTGCAGAGGTGGAAGACTATGGAAGTAAAATATTATATATACTGTCAGACATGGCTCATGTAATAGTTCATTTTACTGAATTCCTTTTTTCCACCGTTTCTTTTAAAATCTTTGTCACACCCACACCTAACACTGAATACCAAGATAAGATCTAAATGGGTTCATGATCTAGATATAAAGAGTGATATTGTAATCAGATTAGAGGAGCATAGGATAGTTTTCCTCTCAGACTTGTGGAGATGGAATAAATTTATGTCCAAAGAAGATCTGGAACTCTTAACTGAACACCAGATAGATAATTTTGATTATATTAAGTTAAAAAGTTTCTGTACAAACAAAACTAATGCAGACAAGATTAGGAGGGAAGCATCAAATTGGGAAATCATTTTTACATTTAAGGGTTCTGATAAAGGTCTCATCTATAAGATATATAGAGAATTGTCTCATATTTATAAGAATTCAAGCCATTCTCCAATTGATAAATGGTCAAAGGATATGAACAAACAATTTTCAGATGAGGAAATTAAAACTATTTATAATCATATGAAAAGGTGCTCCAAATCACTATTGATCAGAGAAATGCAAATTAAGACAATTCTGAGGTACCACTACACACCTGTCAGATTAGCTAAAATGACAGGAAAGGATAATGATGAATGTTGGAGGGGATGTGGGAAGGTGGGACACATTGTTGGTGGAACTGTGAACAGATCCAGCCATTCTGGAGAGTAATTTGGAACTATGCTCAAAAAGTTATCAAACTGTGCATACCCTTTGACCCAGCAGCATTTCTATTGGGCTTATATCCCAAAGATATCATAAAAGAAGGAAAGAGCCCCACATGTGCAAGAATGTTTGTGGCAGCTCTTTTTGTAGTGGCTAGAAACTGGAAACTGAATGGATGCCCATTAATTGGAGAGTGGCTGAATAAATTATGGTATATGAATGTTATGGAATATTATTGTTCTATAAGAAATGACCAGCAGGATGATTTCAGAGAGGCCTGGAGAGACTTGCATGAGCTGATGCTGAGCGAAATAAGCAGAACCAAGAGATCATTGTACACGGCAACAACAAGACTATGTGATGATCAATTCTGATGGACATGGCTCTCTTCAACAATGAAATGCTTCAAACCATTTCCAATTGTTCAGTGAAGAAAGCCATATATATCCAGAGAGAGGGATGTGAAATGTGGACCACAACATATCATTTTCATGCTCTCTAATGATGTTTGCTTGTATTGTATTTCCGTTATCTGATTATTTTTTTTTTGTAGATACGATTTTTCCTGCACAAAAATGATGTGTGGAAATATGTATACATATATTCAATTTGTCAAGTATTTTAACATAATTAACATGTAGTGGATATCCTGCCATCTAGGGGAGGGGTGGGGAGTAGAGGGGAAAAATTTGTAACAGAAAGCTTTGTAAGGGTTAATATTGAAGAATTACCCATACATATGTTTTGCAAATAAAAAGTATTAATAAAAATAAAATCTTTGTCACAGGGAATGGCTCACTTTTTGTAGCAGGGATAGGGAGTAGGATCATTAGTATGAAGATGATAAAAAAAAAAGCTATCAATAAGAAAAATAAACATAAAAATAAGACTCGAGTCCTACTACTTCCTAGTTTTGTGACTTGGAGCAACTATCATCTTTCTTTCAACTGACATTTACTAAGCATATACCATGTGCCAGGCAGGGCAGATATCTGATAAAGTATATAGAGTGATGGCTCTAGAATTCTTGAGTTCAAATCCAACCTCAGACATTTACTAGCTGTGTGACTCTGGACAATTCACTTAATCCTGTTTGCCCATGGCAAAGTACTCTAGTATCTGTCAAGAAAACCTTAAATGAGGTTATGAAGAGTTGGACATGACTGAAAAAATCTTAACAATAACAAATACACCCTTTATTTCAAATTCCCCTCATTACCAATTTACCTCTCCACTCTCTTATTCCCCAAACTCCTTTTTTTTTCCCCTAGATGAAAACAGGTGATTTTTCTCACACCCTTTATCCTTTTTCCCTCTCTTACTCCTTTCAGTCATCCTCTGGATGAACTAAATTGAAAGAACCTTCCAAGATAATGAATCGCTAAAGAAAAAGGTGTCAATCTCTTTGGTCTGTTGAATTCTGGATGCCATATTTTGAGGAAGGATATTGGCAAGCTTATATGTGCCCCTAGAAGAGGACAATGAAGATTATGAAGGAATTTTGAGACAACATATTAAAACCAGTTGAAGGAATTGAGAATGTTTAGACTAGAAAAGGAATTAAGAGGGGCAGCTAGGTGGCGCAGTGGAAAGAACACCAGCCCTGAAGTCAGGAGGACCTGAGTTCAAATGTGACATCAGACATTTAACACTTCCTTTTAACACTTCCTAGCTGTGTGACCCTAGGCAAGTCACTTAACCCCAATTGCCTCACAAAAAAAAAAAAAAAAGGAATTAAGGGAACACTATAGCTGAGGTAAAATAGTTGAAGGACTGTCCTGTAGAGAAGCATTTAGATTTATTCTCATTAGCTCCAGAAGATAAAACTAGGAAATGTGAATGGAAGGTAAAGAGAGGCAGGTTTTCCTGGGTGGAAGGAGAATGTTCCTAACAATTAGAATTGTCCAAAAGCAGAATAATATCCTTTAGAAAATAGAAGGAACCCTCTCCTGAGGTAGTTCAGTCTTTGAATGTAGTAGAAGGGAATCCATAGACAGGCAGAAGTTGGATTAGATAGCTTCTAAAATTCAAGGGATTCTGATGCTGGACTCAGGTTATGTCTTGATTTAACCCTGACATCTTCAAATGCAGAATCTTGTACCTTTAAGCTGCTTAAGTCTTTGAGTGATTAACTGAGTAGCTGCAGGTGACAGAGATTCAACAGCTCTGAAGGTTGTTGATGGTCTTTATCATTTTTTTGGCTATTTAAAAATACATACTATTTATAGGACTATATTTAAATATTGTCCTAATAACATTTTCCTAATATGTATTTTTAAATTAGCTTTATTGACGCCTTCTGCTTTTTCTCACAGTCATTTCCAAATATAGTTCCTCATCATCACCACCACACTTATATGCAATTAACCCATTCCTTTACTCAAAAGAAAATAGTTAAGCAAAACCAAGTCACAGTGACAGTCCAACAGTATACATACATAATATGACACACCTCCCTGCTAACAGACAAGCTCTTTTAATATAAATGTGAAAGAATATTTTTATGTGTATTCATTAGCCCCATAAATTCTAATATAATGTTTTGTTGATATGCTTACTCTTTAGTCCTTGGAGCCCTAAAGAATTAAATAATTCATTTGCACATAATATTTCCTTATATTTTTTTAAATTTAATATTCATGACCCTATTATTAGTCTATGTCATAGCACATAATCTCCCCTAATATAAGGACTGTGTTAATTTTCTTTTCTGATTGAGCCTAATACTGTACAGATTAAATACTGTACAACTAAAATAACATTTGGGAGTTCAAGTTGGCTTTTTATAGATTTTAAGAATCTACATGCCAATTTTCTTTCTTTATTTTAAACTTAAATATAAAATGAGGAAAGAAAAAAAATCTTACCATGTACATAGCAGACCATAAGAGAGGACTCAATATAAAATAATAAATTTCTATTTCAAGAAACTGTTTTTCAAAGCTGCCCATCTTTTTTTTTTTTTTTTTTTTTCTGGTTGATTTTACTGTTTTTTTGCAGCGCACATTTCATTTTATTCTTTTTTTTCTCTTCCCCACATTCAAAAAGGTCCCATTTAAACACAGACACACACACACACACACACACACACACACACACCTATACATAGATATCTATAAATTTTAACATACTCATATACATATTTGTAAGACTATACTAGCCTTATTTCCTTCTATCATCTGTTTCTTTGAAAGCGGACAGAATCTTCTTTCATAGGTACAAATCTTTCATTGTTTTTCTAAATCAGCCAGGTGCATCATTTCCTGCACCACAGCAATATTCCAACCCAATCATTCTGAGAGATTATCTAGGAAAGTTTTCTCACAATTTCCTGCATTCCTCCTATTGCTTATATATGTTTTATTTATACAAAAAAATTTTAATTTAAAATAACTAAAATTATCCTTTTGGTTTTTTTTTTTTTTTTTTTTTTTTTTTTTTTTTTTTTTTTTTTTTTTGCTTTCTGCTGAGGCAATTGGGGTTAAGTGACTTGCCCAGGGTCACACAGCTAGGAAGTGTCTGAGATCAGATTTGAACTCAGGTCCTCCTAACTTCAGGGCTGGTGCTCTAACCACTGCGCCACCTAGCTGCCCCAAAATTATCCTTTTTGTATTGCAACAATGACTCTCCCATATAATATAGTTTAAGGTTTGATATTGTGGAATTTATTTCCTTTACATTTTTTTTTCTGGTTTCTTTGAAGTCCCTGACCTTTTGCTCCTCTAAACAAATTTTATTATTTTTTTTAACTCAGGGAAATAATTTTAAAATTATATTGCCTTTACCTACCTATGAACTATAAATATTACTGCAATTATTTAAATTTGAGTTATTTGTATAAAAAGTGTTTTTTGTTTATGCTCATATAGTTCTTGAATCTGTTTTGGCAGGCAAATACCCAGGTACTTTATATTGTCTAGGTATTTTAAACAGTCTTAAATACTGAATAAAACTGCTGACACATAATTTCTGTTTTTTACTTTTGCTTAAAGTGTTTCAACTTTAATTTTTTCTGAACTCATGATTACTATTCCTGCTTTTTTTACATAATAAATTCTACTCCTGCCCTTTATTTTATCTTGGTGTGTATCTCTCATTTTTATGTTTCCTGAAGGGAACATATTGTTGAATTCAAATTTTTAATCTGATATTCATTTCCATTTTATGAGTAAATTTGCCTCATTCATTTTCTAAGCTACAGTTAGTTGTATTTTCCTCCTTCCTCTTTTTCCTCACTATTCTTCTCATCCTATTTGCATTCTCTCCTCACTTCTCTACTTTACTTCTACTCATTACCTTGTTACCTATTTCTTAATGTTACCATTACCTATTTCTTAACCTATTCACCCCTCTAAAAATACCTCTCTTATCCTTTCCTCCCTTTGCCCTTTTATTTTTTGACTTGCATTTATGACTTGCATATCTTACTTTACATATATATGTGTACAAATACACACAAATTATATTTATATATATATATATCTATATAGTGTTCCTTCTTTAACCCATTCCCAATGAGAATACAGTTCAATCAATACCTGCCTTCCCCCTACTAGCTTCTTCTATATCAGTTTTTTATGCTTCATTTGTATAATTACTCCTTTTTATCTCTTCCTACAGTTTTATTTTTTAATATCATCCCATAATCCTCAGTTCAACCTAAGTCTTTCTTTCAAACTAACCAAATAATGACAGTGGTAAGCAGTGCTAATATTTTCACATATACAAAGTAAACAATTTGCCTTATTGAACCCTTATAATTGGTCTCTAATATTTATCTTATATTTCTCCTAAATGTTATATGTCAAATTTTCCCTTAATTTCTGGGGGTTTTGTCACAAAAATTTGAAAGTCTTTCAGCTCATTATATAGTCATTTTTTCCCATTCAGAATTATACTTAGCTTTGCTGGGTCAGTTACGCTGGGTCAGTTACCCTTGGTCATAACCCCAACTCTTTTGTTCTCCATGCCTTCTTCAATAAGAAGTTTACTCTGAATACTTGTCATTTTGTCTATAAACTCTAAAATCTGAAGACCAAAATCAATACAAAACTTCCTTCAACTATAAAATCTTGGGTTTCCTCAAAGTCAATCATTGAACAAACTTTTATTAAACACTTACTACATTACAGACACCATGCTAAACATTGAGGATACACAGAACAATAAAAGCATGGTCCCTGCCCTCATGAAGCTCACATTCTAATGGGAGAGACAACATGCAACTATTGTTCATACAAGATTATATACATATATATGTGTGTATATGACTATGTATGCACACACACACACACACACACACACACAGGAGATGGAAGATAATCTGAGAAAAGAGGAGAGAAGGTGGAAAAAGGTGATATTCAAGCCCAGTTTTGAAGAAAGCCAGGAAAGGCAATAGTGACATAGGGGAGAAGCATTGTAGACATTGAGGGCAGCTAAGTAAAAAAGCCCAAAATTCGATTCAAGGAACAACAAAGAGGCAAGTATCTCTGGATCACAGAGGAGATGTGAAAGAAGATTACAAAGGTGGGAAGGGGTCAAATTGTGAACACTAAAGTCAAATAGAGAATTTTATCTTTAATCTTAGCAGCAAGAGGAAATCACTAGATATGGTCCAAACTGCGCTTTATGGAAATCACTTGGATAGATTAATAAAGAAGGAACTAGAGTGAGAACAAACTTGAAGATCACAACTCATCTCTGTGACTATATAGAGGGTTTTAAACAGCAGCTATGACCAAAAAGGTCCTGATTCTACAACCAGTCAGTGAGTCCCTCTGAATATAGCCAGACTGGGGATCAGAAAATACATATAATACAACATTGGGTCCATACCCAAAGTCCCTCTAACTTGGCAGAGCCTTCCAGAGCATATGTTTCACTGGCAAAATCTTTAACAAACCAAGTCACCTCCACACTTTTCAATGAGATATATTTGCCAAATAACAGACTTGTTGGCTGATGTTTGGTTTTTTAATTATATGAATGTAGTTAAGTCACTTACCTGAGCCTCAGTTTTCTCCTCTGTAAAAATAGAGGGATGGAGATGGTGTTAAGGTTCCATCTAACTATGATCACATGATATTACAAAAGAGGCCTCTGATTAACAGATCTAATGACTTCCGGAAATACAAGTGTAATTGTAGTTTATGAAAAGTTTTAAGACACATAATTTCTAGGCAATTAATCATTTTATTAATTATTGCTAGTGAAGAATTAATAAAAGGGGTTAGTGGCAGTCTCCAATGCCAGAGGCCCATCATGGAACCCACTTAATGCTTATATGTCCTTGGAAGAGTCCGTGTTCTTGAAGGTAGCAATCAACTCTGATTGGCTAACAATAAGATGAATGAATATTTTAAGAAATGGACCTATCCTAATGAGGGACTAGGGAGCATGACTTTGATCGATCTTCCTTCTAAACCACTCCCAATCTTGGGCCATCTAGACAAAGGATCTACCCACCTGCCCCCAACCAAGCCTGAGAAGAATAAAATGGGTTTTTTCACTTAGATTACAGATGAACAATTGAGAAGAAAGTTAATCCAATCTCATTATCAACAATGTCTTTCAGATACTAGATTGACATAGTAAAGAATGAGCTTATAGGAAGGGAAAACTCCCTAGATCTCCCTAATAATTTGTAATTTAGTAATCATTTCTTTCATAATGTAGTTTCATAATATTATTTGTATATTACTATTATTTGCCTACTAAATGGTAAACTCCTTGAGGACTCTTGTCTATCCTCATAGCACCTAGCACAGTGCCTTGACCACAAGAGGTTTTCAATAAATGTGCAATGAATAAATGACAGCAAAAGTATTCATTCTCAGTTATCATCAAGCAAGTAACAGGTTTTTGGATCTTTACAAAACTGATTCTCTGTATCTCGTAGGGCAGACATCCATTCTGAAGTTGCTGGCATCTCTCCTTTCTTCAACAATGTCCATCTGGCCCAAGCATCTGTTCTAGCTGAAGGCCAAACATTTCACTAAAATATAAATGGCCCTAAAGCTGCTATAATAATTCTCCATCTTTTCTTGAAGAACTATAGTGGAAATGGCTTTACTTTTTTGCCTGAAGAGGCTGTTGGTGAAAATTACTCTTCTGACCATCCAAGCAATAGCTGATTAAAACTGAAAGAGAAGAACGATAAGAGAAAGTGCACAAAATAACTAATATTTAGATTTAGCAATATAGAAAAAAAGAGGTCTGTAATCTTTTTACTACTTTTTCTCAAAAAAAAAAAAGATGAGGTCAAGAGTTCTTTAACATTACTTTTTAGAATTCAAGCCATTCTCCAATCAATAAATGGTCAAAGGATATGAACAGACAATTTTCAGAGGATGAAATTAAAACTATTTATAGTCATATGAAAAGGTGCTCCAAATCACTGTTGATCAGAGAAATGCAAATCAAGACAACCCTGAGGTACCACTTCACACCTGTCAGATTGGCTAAAATGACAGGAAAAGTTAATGATGAATGTTGGAGGGGTTGTGGGAGGGCTGGGACACTGATGCATTGTTGGTGGAGCTGTGAACGGATACAGCCATTCTGGAGAACAATTTGGAGCTATGCTCAAAAAGTTATCAAACTGTGCATACCCTTTGACCCAGCAGCATTTCTATTGGGCTTATATCCCAAAGAAATCATAAAGGAAGGAAAAGGCCCCACATGTGCAAGAATGTTTGTGGCAGCTCTTTTTGTAGTGGCTAGAAACTGGAAATTGAATAGATGCCCTTCAATTGGAGAATGGCTGAATAAATTATGGTATATGAATATTATGGAATATTATTGTTCTGTAAGAAATGACCAGCAAGATGATTTCAGAGAGGCCTGGAGAGACTTGCATGAACTGATGCTGAGTGAAATGAGCAGAACCAGGAGATCATTATACACGGCAACAACAGTACTATATGACGATTAATTCTGATGGACATGGCTCTCTTCAACAATGATATGTTTCAAACCACCTCCAATTGTTCACTGAAGAAAGCCATATACACCCAGAGAGAGGGATGCGAAATGTGGACCACAACATAACATTCTCATACTCCTTGATTGATGTTTGCTTACATTGTGTTTCCTTTATCTGATATATCGTTTGTGTAGATAAGATTTTTCTTGCACAACAATGATAAGTTTGGAAATATGTATACATATATTCGATTTGCCAAAATTTTAACATAATTAACATGTAGTGGATATCCTGCCATCCAGGGGAGGGGTGGGGAAGTTGGGGGAAAAAATTTGTAACGGAAAGCTATGTAAGGGTTATTGTTGAAGAATTACCCACACATATGTTATGCAAATAAAATAAAATTTAAAAAAAAAAACATTACTTTTTAGATTCTTAGAACCGATTTAGAGGTAGAACTTTTTAAAAATTTATTTGATTATCATACACATTTGTAATAGGTCCCTCCTTCTTATTCTTCTCCCAACTGAACAATAACAAAAGCAAAACAAAATAAAACCTTTATCATAAACATTCAGAAAGAAGCCAAACTCCCACATTGACTATGCTCAAAAATGCATATTTCTCTCTGCATTTTAAATTCATCATCATATTGACTTGTAGGTAAGTGGCTATGTTTCATCTTCCATCTCCTGGTTTATCATTTCATTGATTAGAGTTCTAAAATCTTTCAAAATTGTTTTTTTTCCCCCTAATGTTATCATTATAAAATTGCCCCCTAGTTCTGCTCATTTTGCTCTGCATAGATCATCTTCATAGAGGTTTTCCCAGTTTCTTCCAAAAACCATCCATTTTGTTTTTTCTTATGGAACTATCTATCCTTTCAGTTCCTGATTAGACTGAAAAAAGTCTAGCCAATCTAGAAAATAGCATATAGCCCTGGATTCAGGGTAAAAATTTTAAATACTAAAGACAAGGGCTCAATCTCTCCTACTCTTTTCCCAGCATTTAGCAGCAATTGCTCTCTAAATGAATGGCAATATAGTAAGCATTACCACCACATTTTACATATTACCACATCATGAAGCAGAACCCAAAACACAACTTACATATTCATTCCATTAGGGTTTTTTTGAAGGACATAGTAGCCAGGTTAAGGGATAATAAAAGGGAAAGGAGGGGCTAAAATGTGACTGTCTCCTATATTTCTCCTGTGATAAGTCTTCATGTCTCTTCACTCCTATATCCAGGCAACAGTGTTCTTTGAATGTCCTGAATAATCAACACTGGTGCCTCTTTGGGAGAGTACAATTTAATATCGAGTTATTCTTATGGATAGAGAAAAATCTTACTTTTTATGTCATATTAACAAATCCTCACCTTCAATCTAGCCTTGAAGATTTGGGAAACTAAAGTATATATGGCTGAGTTTATAGACATTTTTTCTGAACTTCTGAATTATCTTACATCAATTGAATTTGAACAAATTCAACCAACTCAGTGTCTTTAGACACAGGTGGCAGTTATCTGAATGGGAGGCCTGAATACTGGAGAGTCTCTCATAATTAACTTATAAGTAATAACCACAGGAGATGGCAGTTATGTCAACAGGGAATGGCCTCCTGAATGCAGGTGTTAAAAGTTACACTGATAAAAACCCTGAAAGAAACTACCATTATCTTAGATTAAGGAAGCAAAGTCTAATAAAACAAAAAGTTACTAAGGGAATAATAAGGGAAAGAAAACTATCAATTCTTAATCTGCAAGCCTAAAATAGTTACTATACTCTATATTGAGTATAATAACTATACTCAATATAAGATATTCTATATTGAATATCTCTTCTATTCAGGAAGGTAACGTCTCCAAATGGGAGTCACTCTAACAATTTTAAATATAAGCAATAAATGGATTCAAATCTGACCCGGGGCTTGGTCCATAACTTAGCTCCACTTTTTTAACAGGCAGAAATTCATGCACCAGCAGCACCTTAAGTCACATAGGTGGGTTATGCCTCTCAATAAGGCTCTAGCCAATTTTTTTAAGCCATTCATTCTATTTTTATTTTCAGTGAATCAATAAGATTAAAAACATTTAAACTATACAAACAGGATTTGAGATGCAAAATATTCCAAGGGAAAAGTACAAGATTCATCATTGAAAAATAACAGTTGACACAAAGAGCAGAGAAACTAAACTAACAAAAGCAGAGAGACTAAAATTAAAAGAACACAGTTAAGATGTTTACTGAATTCAGCAAATCTAAGAAGCATATGATTCCTAATTATACTCTGTGTATATACATGAAAGCAGAAGGGTGAGAGATGAAAGAGAATAAGAGGGACAAAGGAGAGAACAGCCTGATTCCTCTTCAGATATGAACTCCAGGGTCCAAAACAACACCTGGTTCTTCATGCCTTCTTATTTCCATAGTCTCATGAACCAATTATTCTATGATTCCATCCACTCTTACCAAACACTAACTTCCCTTCCTCCATATCCTTCATCACAACCAGGTAGGGACTGGCTCCCTAACACTATTTCCACAAAAAACCATTATCAAAAGTTCTAACATTCTCTTGTTACTCAAGGATTCATTCATAACTATAGGCAACTATGAACCCACTACCATGTCATCCTGAATCCTCCCAAATGTCCAGCTATATCTTTTTGATTTGGATCTGGAGTCTTAATTTTCTTCCACAATCCCTCCCCTTCGTAAGACCCTACTACTACCACAAGCTTTTGGCTTTTTCTTATTTCTACACTGACATTTGGTTCCCTTCTTTTGCAGTTACTCTTTTCATTTCTGAGCTTTTTCCTGTATTCTTTCCTTAGTCCAACCCTTTCTTATATTCTCTTGATTATTTATACAGCTCTTTCTTAGCTATTATTTCTGCAAGAGACTAAATATAGCCTATTAGTAATTCTACACATGTCCTGGTGACTCCTATCTAGCCTAAGGTCAGGGAATTTAAAGTTATTTTCTACCTCTCCAAATTACAAACTATTTACTTATCCCCAGTAGAATATAAGCTCCAAGAAGACAAAGGCAATATATTTCAGTTTTGCCTTTGTATTCTTAGTGCCTTGTAGCCTACCTGATACAAAAGTCATTTAATAAGTGATTATTAAATTTAGATGAATTGACAGTCACTTCCATTATGCTAGATATAACTTCTTTGAAACTTGACAAATTTAGGATTTGTGGCTGTCCTGTTTCATCAATTATTCATACCAAGAATGTAACCCACCAAAACTCTCTAAACAGAACTTTCTCATGAACAACTCAGACTATTCTGAGTACACTCATTTTATTTCCTCTATCCTCTGCTGATTTAATTTATTTTTTGACCCCAAGTTTGGTACTTTACATTTATTTCTATTAAATTTCATTTTAATTGATTTAGCTCATCATTCACTCTCTCACTTGCCCCTTCCTAATATCCAGTGTCCAATCAATCATCAAGTCCTGTAGATTCTTATTATAACATCTCTCACATATGTCCCTTTCCTCTAACTCTTCCCCAACCCTCAACCTCTCACATCTAGACTATTACAAAAGTCTGCTAGTTGATCTCCCTTTCTCAAGTCTCTCCCTATTTTAGACCATGCTCCAATAAACTATCAAACTGATCTTTGTAAAGCTCAAGTCTGATCATGACACTCCATTACTCAAACAGTTACAGTAACTAATCTCCTGTTGGTTCAATAATCAAATATAAAATCATATACTTGATTTTTAAAACCTTCCTAAAGCTTAGCCACTTCCTACCTTTCCAGTCTTCTCATCCCATAAATCTTTTCTCCCTTGAACTTTGTGATTCAATCATACTGGCTCTATTAATATTCCACTAACATATTTCATCTCCCAACTCCAGGAAGTTTCACATTCTGTTCTGCCAAACCTGGAACTACCCCTAACTTCTCTTCTACCTAGATTCCTTGTCCTCCTTCATGTCTCAGTTAAATTCCCACCTTCTTTAAGAAGTCATCTTTAATCTTTAGTGCCTTCCCTCTGAAATCATCTTCAATGGAAGAAAGGACAAAAGAAGGGAAGGAAGGAAACAAGGAAGGAAGAAATTTTTAAAAAGACAGAAAAAGGAGGAAGGAGGGAAGAGAGGAAAGAAGGAAAGGAGGGAAGAAAAAAGGAAAGAAGATAGAAAAAAAGAGAGGGAGGGAGGAAGAAAGAAGTTTTTGGGTTTTTGTTTTTTTTTTTTTTTTTTTTAATTTCTCTAGCATGATTTGCTCTCGATAAATCAAGATCAGTTTGTGGTGATGATTACTTCCCTGTCTGAAAATGGTAAAAGTTAGATTAGGTCATAGAATGTTAGAGCTTTAAGAGGATTTTGTTTGTTTGTTTTTGCTGAGATAATTGGGGTTAAGTGACTTGCTCAGGGTCACACAACTAGGAAGTATCTGAAGCTGGATTTGAACTCAGGTCCTCCTAACTTCAGGGCTAACACTCTATCCACTGTACCATCTAGCTGTCCTGCTTTAAGGTTTTTTTAGACCTAGTCTAGTCCAACTGTTTCTATGCATAGAAAAGAAAAATGAGTTCAGAAAGTATGAGCTGCCCAAACTGACATAAATAATTAATAGGGAAAACCAGGATTATAACCTAGTCCACATCTGCTGTTTTTTTTTCTTCCTGCAATGAACATAACTAAAATTTTATATTAATTTCCTGGAGTTAAGACTAAATCTTATGTCTTTCCTGAATAAATGCTCTTAAAGACAAAAGAGAACTTTTTGGTGATGTTTTAGCTTGTACTTGTGACTCCTAGGATCATACTTTAGCCTTCTCCTCATGACTCATAGCATGACTGATGGGCTTTCAGTCATTCAAAATCCTTCAACTTGTATTTATTTCTACAGTGCAATAATGTATTCAGAAATAGCTTTTCACATTAATGGAGTAATTATCTGCCTTCTGATTATGTCTATCCTTGTTTTCACCCTTTTAATTCCCCTAGTAATTATTTACTTCGGTTTACTGGATGTGTGTTTGCTTTGCCAAAAAAAAAAAAAACAACTAAATACTTGAGGGAATTTTTTGGCTAGCATCCAGCAAAAAGGGCCTCAGAGCCCATAAAAAAAAAAGAAAGAAAAGAAAAGAAAAAGAAAAAAGAAAAAGAAAAAGAAAAAAAAAAAAAGGTTGGTTCTAGGAGGTTGTACCAATCCACACTCTATTTTATCAGTGGAAGAACTAGGGAGACTGACATATTTATACAATGTCCCCATAGCTCAGATATTTGTTAACTTCTAGTATTCAGAGAATAAGATTACTTTACTAAGCCCTCAGTAAAATACCTGGTGATCAAAAATTTTGCCCACCTGTCAAATAACATCTGGCAAGGGAGCTACAAAGGGTACTGGCAGCTACTGTTGCCTAGTCAGAGCTGTCTCTCTTCACATGTGGGTGTCCATTCTCAACAGTAGGTAGCTGTACAAGAGAGAGCTTTCTCTCTCTTTCTTACTCTTGCTTCATTCAATTCACTTTACTAAATCGGTCTGAGGAAGAAGAATCAAGGTGGTGGTAACAGCAGAGTGGAGTAAATCAGGTAGTCAAAGTAAGACAAGACTTATACCACTTAAGACTTTTACTCTTTTTTAAGGACCACTGATTTAAATAGTTGAGGGCATTTTGGTGGCCATCTAGTCTAACCCTCTCATTTAAGAAAGGAAGTGCAGATCCAGAGAGGCTGTGACTTATCAAGGTTAATTCTGAACTCAGGGCTTCTGCCTCTAAATCCAGCTTTCTCTACGTTGTATTAGTTTAGGTATTCCTTACACAAACCACAACCTCTCCACAATTTAGTAGATGTTTTTAACAGTTGCTTTGGCCAATCAACCTCATTCTTAAACAAATGGACTTATTCAATTTTTGCTCTTTGTGATGATCTTTTGTGTAATCAGTGTTTATTGAGAAGGATCTAAGTTGATGAATATAAGCCTCCCCTTTAAGAACAATCAGGGAAAGGGCTCTGGTTCTGAACTTATCATCCCTTAGACTACCAAAATTTGAGGAAGATTGGATGTAACTCTAGCCCAATACCCATTGCTTTGGTTACCTTCCTGAGAAATGCTTGCCCTTTTACTCCCTAGAATGAACATTGGTGTAGATGGTCTTTGGTTCTCTTATTCTCTACAAAGATAAGACATATCTCAAATTCTTTATATTCATGCCCCCCATGAGTCTCACTTTTATAGTTAGACTATGCATGGGAACACACATAAAAAGATAAGTAATATGCCTGCAGAAATTCAGTATATTATGTAAATACCAAATTCACTTCAACATTTATTAAGTACTACTATGTGCAGGGCATTGAGAGGCATAGACAATAAAGCTTAAAAAAGGGGAGCTATGAGTAATCAACAAAATATTTATGGAGGGATTGAGACTTGAGCTGGTACTTTAAGGGTGGGAAAGAGTTGGATAGACTGGGGATGAGGGGAGGACATTATTAACTAGAAGAATAATATGAGCATGAGATGTAGTAGTATATCTGTTTAGTGGACAATGAAATGCAATGATATGTCCTCCAAATTCACACAATATTAGTATATATAAAACTCCCCCATTTTTATTGTATTCTGAAATTTAAAAAAAAATTTAAATTTAAAAATAGTGTTATTGTTGGTTTATTTCAGTTCTGACCAATTCTTTGTGACCCCATATGGGGTTTTCTTGGCAAAAATATTGGAATGGTTTGCCATTTCCTTCCTCTACTCATTTTACAGAGGAGGAAACTGAGTTAAATAGGGTTAAATGACTTTGCCAGGGTCAAAGAGCTGAGGGCAATTTTAAACTTAGGTCCAACTGACTTGAGGGCAGTGCTAACCCAGCTGCCCTATACATTGAAATGTTGCTGTTTTATTTCTAATAAGATGGATTATAATTAAGAGCTAATATTTTCTTTTTTTAATAGCATTTTATTTTTTCCAAAAACATGTAAAGATAGTTTTCAACATTCATTTTTGTAAGACTTTGTGTTCCAAATTTTTCTCCCTCCTTTCTTTACCTGCCTACCCCTCCCCAAGACAATAAGCAATCTGATATAGGTTAAATATGTACAATCTTTTAAAACATATTTCCATAGCTAAAATTGTTTTCTCAATTTGTCCCTGCCCCTCAGAGCATCTGCTCCCTGAATGTCCCTCTTCTCAAATATTTCTGAGACCAGAAGGTAAAATACAGAGGATTATTTTAATCTTTGCCTACTAAACCTAATAGTAAATCCTTTTTTTAATCAAGAATAAGCATTTAATTCAAAGTGACAAACATTTATTAGGAGCCCATTATGTGCCTAACCATGCACTGTTGCTTGTTGCTGAGGATAATGGATAGGGGATTGAAACTGCACCATTGATTTCATCGATATAAGCAACTGAGAAAAATCCCTCTTCCAATGTTGGTAGGTATTTTCACTGCAATTTTTACTCTTAAGAGACTTGCCTCGAACCCTGAGAAATTAGGACTAATTGTCTACTAAGTCAGTTCTCAACCCATTACCCCATAGCTTTCTCAGGGGTTCTGAGAATAGAGATAAACAAAACAATCACTATCTTCAATTTGATATTCTAATGTGGGAGAAAAGAGAAAAAAAATATTTAAACACATCAGTAAATATAAAATACAATCAAAGTTATATAAAGGCATTTCAAGAGGGGGACTTATTAATGGGGAAATCAGCAAAAGCTTCATTAGGAAGTAGTAGTTGAGTATTACTTTCAAGGAAGAGATTTTAGGAGACAGAAGTAAGGAGGCAGTGCATTCTGGCATGGTAGACCCCCTATGCAACAGCAAATTATGTAAAGGGAACAACTAATGAATCAATATTACTGAATGAGTGAAGGGCAGAAATATGAATAAGATTCCTAGAAAAGTAGATGGGGTCAGTTGGGAATGGCTTTAAATGACAAATGACAAAACAACAACTTTGATTAAAGTCTAAAAGAGACCTATCTTAGAAATACAAATTGAGGGAAGGTTTTTGCCATATTCAAAGGCATAACTAAATAGATGCTAGTAGATACAGGTCCAAGCTCAAGTCTTCTCGAGAGCATTGTCCTTGGAGTTCCCAAGCCCCAAGTTAAAACCAGGAATTTTTTTACTTTACCCTCAAAGAGATCAGGGATATTCCCAGATGTTATCCTGCCATCTCTAAATAGGAGACTCTAAAAGTTGCACCATGCAACTTTTGTACTCACAAACACAAGATTATATAATTCTGATATTCTCATTAACTGAGCATGCTTCTTAGAAAGAGGAAGTCCTAACATTTGACAAGGTTCAATCTTGACATGAAAAATTCAAGCTCTTCAGATATGCTAGATATCAGTTAGTTCTCCACTAAAATTCACCTCTGATGCCTGACCTCAAGTGAGGCATTGAACTAAGCAAGATTCAAAAAATCTATGAAGCAAAGTAGAAAATTTGAAAGACCATACCCAGGGCTGGAAGGGCTTCCAATACAGGACTGGTAACAGACTATCCTCTGTAGATCAGCCTCAGAAAGTTCAGATTGGCTCATCACAAGAAGTTGGGTCACCCAGTTATAGACAGATAGATACAGATATTTTGCCATAGCAACTTGTAAAATCTTGGAATGGAATGGAAAAGCATTTAAGTGCTTAATATGTGCCAGACACAGTACTAAGTTCTAGAAATACAAAAAGAAAAGTGATAGTACCTCTTTTCAAAAAGCTTACATTTTAATGAAAGGAAACTATGTATATCTATACATGGAGACACAATACACATATATATACATATAATTTGTCATAAACCATAATTTGTATTATATATTACAACTATATATAAGTATATATAAATATGGATCTATATAGAGTATAGGTTATATATGCTGTATATAAATCTATATATAGTATTTGTATATAACCTAAACTATATACAAATATATATATATATAGTTTATATATATATATACATATGTATGTATATAAGTATATATGTGTGTGTGCGTGGATACAGTATGTGTACATATATACAAATATATATTGTACATGAATGTATGTGTATGTGTATATATAGAGATGTATAGATAGATACACATGAATTTCCTCTTAATTAAAATGTAAG
>JAJPUD010000399.1:457433-476067 GCA_023553655.1 Myrmecobius fasciatus | reverse complement strand
CATATATATATATATATACATATATATATATATATATATACATACACACAAGCTATGATTATTATCATGGGGGCAGCTAGGTGCCATAATATATAGAGTTCCTGGCATAATGTTGGGAAGTCCTGACACTTACTAGCTCTGCCACACTAGAGAAGTCACTTAACCCTATTTGTCTGTTTTCTCATTTGTAAAATGATGGAAATGACAAACCATTCCAGAATGTTTGCCAAGAAAAACCCAAATGGATTCACAAAAAGTGGGACATGATTGAAACAGCTGAACATTACACAAAGAGATGATAGTTTTGTACAATTAGAACATTGGCATTGGAGTCAGAAGAACAGGATTCAAAAGCTAATTTTTACAGTTAATACCTATGTCATCTTGGGCAGATTACAACTTCCTTGAACTTCAGTTTACTCATTTGTAAAATGAATGGGTCCTACTAAATCAGGGCTCATCTAATTACTGCCTAGTAGGACAAATCTAGCCCAAGAGGTGAAAGTGGTTTTTACATGAAAAAAAAAAAAAGTTTTATTGTATTTAAAAATATAAAAAAAAAAATAGCTTAGTAGGCCATCTACAACGAGAGAGAGGACTGTGGGAACTGAGTGTGGGTCGCAACATAGCATTTTTACTCTTTGTTGTTATTTGCTTGCATTTTATTTTGCTTCACTTTTTCTCTTATGCAGCACGATAACTGTATAAATATGTATGCATATATTGGATTTAACATATATTTCTACCATGTTTAACATGTATTTTTGCCATCTAGGGGAGGGCATGGAGGAAGGGAACACAGAGTTTTGCAAGGGCTAATGTTGAAAAATAAAAAAAATTTAATTAAAAAATAATAATAAAATAAAATAAGTTGAAAAACAAATAAACAATAATTTATGAAAAGTCTTTTATGTTCTAGACACCAGGTACACCAAGGCAGAAATGAAAGTCCCTGATCTTAAAAAGCTTACACTGTACTTCAAGATGGAAAATGAACAGAAATAAGTCAATATAAAGTATTTCTAACATGATAAAAAGTGACTTCGAATGAAAGCAAGCTTACTAAATGATAGTACCTAGGCAACACCGGGCCTATAGTCAAGAAGATCTGAGTTTAAAGTTGTCCTCAGATACTTAGGCCAAGTGACTCCAAGAAAGACATTTAACTTTTCCCTGCCTCAGTTTCCTCAAATGTAAAATGGGAATGATAATAAAATCTACTTCACAGGATCAAATGAGATAGTATTGACAGTGCCTGGAGCATAGAAATATTATATAAATGATAGCTGCTAATAATAATAATAGCCGGAGATTGGGCAGGAGCCAGGAAAGAGTTCTTGTTCCTATAATGATAGTATCTAAACAATGCTTTGAAGGAAGACAGGAATTCTGTGAAGCAGAAATGAGGAGGAAATGCATTCTCACCATAGGAGACCACCTGCAGAAAGATGGAAGGTCAAAGATAGAAGGCCATGGGAAGAGCTAGCAGGCCAGTCTGCCTGGAACAAAAAAAGAGAAATAATTTGAAATGAGACTAAAAAATGGAAAATAGGCAAATATGCTAGGTTGAGAATTTTGTCTTTTTGTTCTTATTATTAATAGTGGAAAAGCCCAGATTTCACAGATATTGGCTTAGCCCTAAATTCAAGAGGTGAAAACAGATACTAGTTTGGAAATATGGAGATATTACAAGCCCTACAGAAAAGAACATTTCCAATTACAACAAGAGCAGGCTGTTTTTGGATCCAGTTTAAAAAGAAAATAAATATACTAAGAGATATCATCACTTTTCTCTAGGACAACATCCCATTTCTGGGGAGTTTACCTTTGGCTGTCTCCTGTGGGGTGTCTGGAAGAGATAAATACTAAAATATTGTTACAAAACTACTCAAAGCACAGGTGATGATATAGGACACATAGTTTCCAGAACAATTGGTCAAAGATAATGCTGATTGACCACTGGCTGATCTAGAAATACTGCTCTTATATGGCTTGATGAACAAGAAGAGACTCTCTTGCCATAAACTCCAATCAGAATTCTGTCACTAACCATGAAACTAACTGGTTACTTACTACTATGGGTTTGGGGAGGGTAGGACCAGAAATGAATTGTCAGCTTCTCCTACATTCTTTCCTTTCTCATTGTTTTTCTTTCTTTTCCCCCTTTACCTTTCCCATTTTCACTTCATTCTTCTGCTCTTCCCTCCCTTCCAAAGAACATAATTTGCATTAAATCAGGATCCTGGGGTGAAATTTAAATTGTTCCAAAAAAAACCAAAAACAAACAAAAAAAAAAAACATCTCTTTTAGCCAATTTCCAGTCCTGAGGAAATTCCTTGATAACCTTTCCTTTTCAATTTTCTGACTTAAAAATGGAAACAGCAGCCAACTGTTTTGGAAGGAGCATTTGATCTGAAATCAATAGATCAGGGTTCAGATCCCTGTTATTGCTCATATATCCATCTCTTTGTGACTCCATTTAAGGAGTTTCTTAGCAATGATATGGAAATGGTTTGCCATTTCCCTCTCCAATTCATTTTACAGATGAGGAAACTAAGGCAAACAGATTTAAGTGACTTGTCGGGGGTCACACAGCTAAGAAGTGTCTGAGATCAGATTTGAACTCAGGAAGATAATAAAAAATTTGACCTTTGAGTAGTTCCCTATCCACTGCACTACCCAGTTGGCTGCCTCTCCTTTCTGAACAGTGGTATAAAATGAATCAAGTCAACAAGCATTTATTAAGTACCTCCTACAACACAGATACTGCTCTAAATCCGGGAGCTATAAAAAAAGGCAAGAAACAAGCCCAGTTCCCAAGGAGCTCACAGTCTAACAATGGATAATACACAAACAACCAGGTACAAACAAGATATATATAGGATATACTGGAAATAATTTCAGAAGGAAGCACCAAGATGAAGGAGGACAAAGAACAGTTTTTTGAAGGTTGGATTTTAAACTGAGATTAGAAAGGAGCCAGAGAAGCCTATTAAGCACCTATTAATGCACCAATCACTATGCTAAGCATTTTACAGATATTAGAAATAAATTTTTATAACAAGGCAAGAAGTAAGTAGGTGATATTTCCATTTACAATTGAGGAAACTGAGGCAGACAGAAGATAAGTGACTTGCTTACACAGGATTACACAAGTAAGAGACTTAGGGTGGACTTGAAGTCATGATTTCCCCAGGTCCAAAAAACTGGTAATTGTCTCAAGGTTTGTTTAAACTCAGGTGTTGCTGGCTCCAAGCTCAGCCCACCATCCACTGCACTATCTGTCCGCCTCCAGCTACATAGAAATGAAGAAGTAGAGAATTCTAGGCATGGGAAAAAGTTGGTAAAAATGCTCAGTCTGGAAACAGAATGCTGTGTGTGAGCAACTACAAGGAGGTCAGAATCATTGAATTGCAGCATAGTTATCTCTGTCACATCTCTACTTTCCCCATTATGGTTTCAATATATCACAGGTTGGCATAAGAAATTAAATGGGAATCTGGAGGGAATTTTGTGGGAGCTGCAAATGACTTGTGAAGCTAGTAGACAATACAGAAAAAAAATGTAGAACTTCAGAAAAGCATAAAATATATCTATTGTATTGTATAATTATCAACCTGTTTTATCTTTTTAATGCCATAATAATTCAGATTTCTTCTTTATAGGGAGGGAAAGAGGGCCAAAAATTTTATGCAGATTTTCTAGATCACGGGGTGCTATACCTTTAACCATGGCAATGTGGAAGGAATAATTATACATAGACTGAATAACACAAAAAAACAGTAGAAAGGCTTTAAATGCTAAATAGAAGATTTTATATCTGATTCTGGAGATAAAAGGGAACAAGTTATTGAATGAGGGGGGGTGATGGGAATGCTATGTATGAGCATCTACAAGGAGGTCATTGTCACTGAATTGTAGCATACAGTTATCTCTGTCACATCTCTACTTTCTCCATTGTTGTTTCAATATATTACAAGTTGGCATAAGAAATTAAATAATTTGGGGGGGTTTGTTTTGTGGAAGCTGCAAACAAGCTGTGAAAATAGTAGACAATACAGGAAAAAATGTAGAACTTCAGAAATACATAAAATATATTTATTGAATTGTGTAATATCAACATGTTTTACCTTTTAATATCACAATAATTCATACTTCTTCTTTAGTAAAGCGGGAGAGACAAAAAATGTATGCAGATTTTCCAGACCACAAGGTTCTATACCCTTAACCCTGATAATATGAAAAAGATAACTATACTAGGCTATAAGAACACAGGAATGGTAAAAGGGCTTTAAATGTTAAATAGAAGATTTTATATTTGATTCTGGAGGTAATAGGGAGCAATTAGAAGTTATTGAATGAGGATAAGGGATATGGTTAGACCTAAATTGACTCCAATGAATAAAAAATGGATTGGAGTGTAGAGAGACTTGAGAAAGGAGAATAATAATATTTGCATTTCTCACTTCATAGTATTGTTTTGAGAGAAGTGACATCTAAATTTTAAAGTACTATAAAAAGATGAGCTTTTTAAAAAAAACCATGCTTAAGGCATAACATGACTAACAGTATATAGACATGTAGGGTGTGTGTGTGTGTGTGTGTGTGTGTGTGTCTTAAGGCAAGGAGATATTCTGAACCTCCTTTTTCAATCCAAAGGCGCCTGAACATTTTATTTAAAATCTAAAAAAAGAAGCAGTAGTAGATTGTCTGGGGGAGGATAAAGACCCTCAGGTCACTTTGACAGAAAAGGTTTTAGTTTTGTTGTTTATTGCATAAAAAGGGTATCTAAGTACAGGAGACTTGCTAGAGCCTTTTGACCAAGGAAAATAGTCAATCTATTTACTGTGGAACAGCACTAATTTTTTTTTTTTTTTGGGGGGGGGGGGAAGAGGGGAGGAAGAAGAAGAGAGAGTGATAAAGATTTATGCACTAATAGCCCTGATGTTTTGAGACATTGCTTTGACTGGATTTTCCCCATATGAGCTTCCCAACCTTAAGCTGCCAGTGTTTTGATGAGTGTGGGTTTGCTGGCCAAACACTGCCTAGAAAACAATGGCCCAAATTCATCCCTCAGAAGCTGTGACACTCAATCCACTGTTCTCGTCCTCCCAGTATTCAAATCTCTGCTGGGATTTGGATATGACATTGTGCAACTTCCTGACATTAATGTGTCATTACCCAGGGGGAGGGAAAGGGGAGAAAGAGGAGGAGGAAGAGGAAAAGGAGGAGGGTTATTTAAATACCACACATTCATATATCTGTACCCAAAGGTCACAAACAATTCAGACTTCTCAAAGCCCAGAATTTGTACACTAAACCCTAAACTGTTGTCTTTCAGTAATTTGGATTTAATTGAGCATTTCCAAATGGTACTTCCTGGTAGGTCTTCAAAATTTGAGGAGGATTCCTCCTTCTTCCCTCCCACACTCCTCACTGGCAGGACTATCTCTTTGCAGTTCACATAAATTTAACCCAGATCTGTGCCAAGGGTGTGACCGGCATGGCCTTCCCTTCAGTGTGACCTTGGGTAGGATTCTAGTCCAGCCCTGTTGACTCTGAAAAAGCAGCAAGTTTTTATTCTATGCTCTGAGCTCCAAACACATTAAAATGTCCACATCCAGATCAAAGGGGCATGAGACAAAGGAAGGTAAATGTTCATGATGGAGTGGGGAGAGATATAGATGTAGTCTTTGGAATCTGCCATAGGCTCAAAGATGCCTAAATGCATATTTATGCACGTCAAAAAGTGATTCTATGAGCCAATACAAGTGTCTACTATTAAGTGACTACTATGTGCCCTTCATAAAATGACCCTTCTTTCCTTTCCAGTTTTCTTACATCCTTCTCCCTTCCATGTACCCAACAACCCACGGACCACAGTCCCTTGCTGTCCCTCACACAAATTTCATTACCCAACTCTTTCTCACTGGATATCCTCCATACTTGGGAACTATTTCTCACCCAGTCTATGCCTGCTGGCTCCCCTGCTTTCCTTCAAGTCTCAGCTAAAATTTCATTTTCTGCAAGAAGTCTTTCCTAGTTCTTAATCTTTAGTGCCTTTTCACTGAGGTAACCCCCAACTTTGCTTTTCTTTGTGTCCCCAGCGATACAAAGTGCCTGGCATATAGTAGACATTTAATAATACTCGTCAGTCAATGCTCTTCATTGATTGACTGCCAGATTTAGAGAAACAAGACAAAAAAAGTAACAGTCCTTGTGTTTATATTCTAAAACTGGATCACTAATATAAAACAAACTACTTCTGACTTTACCCACCTCCCTCAAAAGACAATGCACATATTCACCTGGACCACATCTAGATCTACAGTAAAATAGAAGGACTCAGTTTAAGACCAGGATCATCTCAAACTTTATTCCCAGATGGAATAATTAATTGCTTATGTCCTCCAGGAGTGCAGCTGATTCTACCAACATTGTTAGCCTTCTTCCTTTCTTTGCTTAACTTGCCTTGGCCCCTTTTCTGACCCTTAAATATGCTTGCATAGAAGATGCCTCCTACTTGCTGAGATGTCTGTTTCTCTCTTTGCCTTTCCATGGCTTTTCAGCAATCCAGTCATTTGTCTCATTCCTCCTAAATATATTTTGTTTCTTTGCTGCTGACTCTGAAACTGCATTCTTTAGCTCTATCCTTTTTAATGGTAGTACTTTTGAAACACAAATTTTTAGTCTGAAAAAAATTCCCATTCCTTCCATAAAGATCAAAGAGGAGCCTTCACAAAGTCTCTTCTGTAGGATAAAGAAGCTGGACTAAATAATCTCTAAGATTCCTTTTTTACTCTTAAGATTGTGATTCTACACATCAACAAGTAAAGAGAGATGGTGGAAATAGAGAATCTGTTTCAACCTTTCCTTGACTCTATAAAACAACCAAAGGGTCTCGTGCTTTCCTAGGTAGTAGCAATTTTTCATATTCATTTAATTAAAGTTTTGATAGTAAATGATGCTTCTTTTCTGCCCTGGAAAGGAAGAAATATTTTTTCCTAGGCCCTCTTCTCTCCTCTTAAAAAAAAAATGTCAGTGCCATTCATCACATAATTTTCCCTAAATAGCCATTTTATGTTTCGGTGCTTAGCATGGCTAGTGGGATCATCTTGATTCAAATCTTTATGACAGTGAACAAGCTTATTTCTAAGATCTAGCTAGCAGAAAAGTCTACCAAGATAAGCCTCCCTACAAAGATGACCTTCTTTGAACCTTAACACCACAAGGGTAAACATCATTGTCAAGACAAAAATGTTTGGAAACTTAAGCAGTCAGAGAAGACTATCATTTTCCTACACGAGAGACAGCTTTTTCATTAAGAAAAATAGACAACATGGCTCTAATTGATGGGGACAGGGGAGATCTGAGGATCAGAACAGACAAGTTCTCAGTAAAGCACTTTATAAACATTATAGATCCCAATACAAATGTATGATCACCCTAGAGAGAAGAAAAGGGGAAAAGAGCCAGAGGAGAAGAAGGAGGTTGTTGTTGTTGCTCAGCTCTTTTTAGTGATATCATGATCTCATTTGGGATTTTCTTGACTAAGATACTGGAGTGGCTTGCCATTTTCTTCTCCAGTTCATTTTGCAGATGGAGAAACTAATGCAAGCAGGGTTAAGTGACTTGTCCAGAGTCATCTAGCTAGTAAGTGTCTGAAGTCAGATTTGAACTCATGATAAGTCTTCTGGACTCTAGGCCTGGTATTCTGTGCCATCTAATAAATATTTGTTTATTGAGTGAATCATTTCCTTGGGTATTATGTCCCAGGGAAATTAAATAATTTGTCCAAGATCACATAAAGTCCATGTTTCTGACCTCTATGCCACCTAGCTGCCCAGAAAGGAAGAGGAGGGCTATTTAAATCCCCAAAACATACTCCCACATCTGTATTCAAAGAGCACAAATTCAGATTCTCAAAGCCCAATGTAGGCTTTTCAAAACATTACTTGTTCACTGAAGACCATTAGAAATGAGGGACACAGCAATTATTGTTTACCCCTCACAGAGTTCTTATGAGAAAATATCTTAAAGTTTTTAGCATGCCCTATTAATGTGAATGATTATTATTAATTATTCATATTAATTAACATATCAATAATTGTCAAAGGAACTAGAACTATTTGTGAAGTTCAGTGAGCCCTTAAATAGAAAGAGTATGTTTTACTTCCAGTAAACTAACAGTTTTGTTTCCATTTATATCGAAATTTTTTTCTCTTGCATGAGTTCATTTTCCTGTCTTCTTTACTCATTTAGTCAATCACTCAACAAGCATTTATTAAGAACTTACTATGTGCCAGGTACAGTTGCTAAGCACTGAGGATGAAAACAAAGGCAAAAACATGACCCTTGGCATTTTAATAAGAACAGTTCCTAAAATGTGTTGATTGGTAATGTTGCAAAGCCTAAGGTCCTTTTTTAGGAAGTTATTTGCCATTACATGATACCATAGATGCAGGTGTTAAAGAACATAGTAAATAGTCCTAACCTCAATGTCCATCTAGTCCCCTTGACTGCACTAATGTAATTGGAAGGGGCGCATGAGAGTATGGCTAGCATAAAAGAATGCTATTTTGAGTAGGGATTGGGATAAACCAGTCATTTGCCAACACTTTCTGCTAATATTTTTCAGAGTGTTTTCTGACCCAGATGTGGACTGCTGCTCTGGTCTGTTTCAGTACTCTAGCCTAGCTCTAGAGACTGGTTTGTCTCCATAAATTCTCTGAAGAATATTTTTGTCAGATCATGGTTTAGACCATGCTCTTCTTCATCTTCTCATCTGACCTTACATCTTACCCCCCAAAATTTCCTGTTACTTTATGCTTTAGAATTGCTCTTAATCAGCCATTCTCCAATTGATAAATGATCAAAAGATATGAACTATGCTCAAAAAACTATAGAATCATTCATATCCATTGACTTAATAATACTGCTACTAGACATGACTCCCAAAAAAGAGACTTTTAAAAAAAGGAAAAGGACCTATATGTACAAAAATATTTATAGCAGCTCTCTTCTAAGGGCAAAGAATTAAAAATTGACAGGATGCCCATCAATTGGAGAATGGCTAAATAAATTGTAGTATATGAATATAATGGAATATCATTGTTCTATGGGAAATGATGAGCAGGATACTCTCAGAGAAACCTGGAAAGTCTTCCATAAACACAAGCAAAATGAAATGTACTTTTTACAGAATAATAACAATGTTGTGGAATGATCAGTCAAGATTGAATGACTAATAATAATTAGCAATACAATGATCCAAGACTACTCTGAAAGACATGATGAAAAACGCTATCTGTACCCAGAGAAAGAATTGATTGTGTCTGAATACAGATTGAAGCATATTCTTCTTTAAAAAAAATTTTTTGAGGGTTTTTTTGGGGAGAGAGGGATTTATGTTTTCTTTTACAACATAACTTTTAGAAGGGAAAGAATCTGGAACTCAAACTTTTAAAAACAAATGCAAAAAATTGTTTTACATGTAACTGGGAGAACAAAATTTTAAATATTAGAAAAACATTTTTAGAAGAATTGCTCTCAACCATGATATTGGAATATCCTTACTACTGTGAAGGGTACAAAAATATCTTGTCTCCTGGTTCTAGTTCTAGTTTATCTAGACTGAAGGTCTCTCATTTCACCATTTTCCACTGCATTTTATCTATCCACATTAACTCCAAACCTCCTGTGGTCCTATTCCACTCTTTTTTTTTTCATTATGCTCACTGGAAAACACTTATTAACACGTAGGAGAGGCAATCTCAGTTCCTTTATAAGATGGGACAGCAGTATAACTAGCTTGCCAAAGTGATATGATATAGCTTCAAGGGAAATATAATGGTGGTTTTGAGGTCCCCTGACCTTGGGGGACTTCTGTTCTAACAATAAACCAGAAAACTTATTCTAGCTTTGGAATCTTCCTCAGGAAACACCAACACCAAATCTGTGTGGCCATTCTTTAGTCAAATAGCTTCTGGCCTCAGGAAACTCCCTCAGATCAAATTCCTGAGACAACAGTGAATAAGACCTCTCTTCCATTCATTGCTGACTGGCAATCTTCTCAGTGAGAACCAAATTCGGGAGACCACTCCTTCCTACCTGTGAGCCATAGAATTAGTATATCTATGATTGAAAGTTGTATAAATGTATCTCCTTGCTTCTGTTTCTCTGCTGAATTCCCTTATAATTCAACCCGCTTTGTAATGGCGTTAATATTTCAATAAAGCTTTGCCCCTTAGCTAAAGAGATGGGTTCAAGCCTGCAAATTCTTTTGAGACACCTCGTGACACCTATCTGGGACCCCAAACTTTTGGGGTCCCCCTTCCCAACCTTAACAGAGGACTAATACAGTCAGAAGTTTCTGGCTTTTCATGTATATACCCCACTTCACAATTAGGGGAGTGTTGAGGAGAACTAACCACAAAGCAGCAAAGGTTGACCATTTGGTAGACTTTAATGGGAAAGATAATGCCTGTTCTTTTCTTTCTTTTGACTGACCATTTATTCATAGTCAGACATTTTACTTTGGATGTTCCATCTTGAGGAAAGAAGTTCTTTCTTACCCTAGCAATTGGCAGCTAATTTTATATGACAGTAAAAGTATGATCATTTCTCCCTGGACTCCCTTTCATTTTCTGTTTTCAATTCTCCTTTGTGTGTTATCTTTCCTCATTAGAATGTAAGCTCCTTAAGGGCAAGAATTGTCTTTTGCATGTATTTGTATTCTCTGCATTTAGCAATTTAGCACAGGTCTGGTAAAGAGCAAGCACCTAATAATCTAATCTGGTAAATAGATCTCTCTCTCTCTCTCTCTCTCTCTCTCTTTCTCTCTCTCTCTCTCTCTCTCTCTCTCTCTCTCTCTCTCTCTCTCTGTCTCTCTCTCTCTCTCTCTCTCTCTCTCTCTCTCTCTCTCTCTCTCTCTCTCTGTCTCTCTGTCTCTCTCTCTCTCTCTCTCTCTGTCTCTCTCTCTCTGTCTCTCTCTCTCTCTGTCTCTCTCTTTCTTTTTCATCTATTCTTTCAAATCTCTACCTGCCTTTGTGTTGTATTTCTTTTACTGAGCTCAAGATATGTGGACTTATTTGGGCAGAATGAAAATGAGATAAGGATGAAATGCCTGTTCAGCAGTCCCACAGAATATTTTCTGTTTTAATGTTTTAAGTATCAACATCCAAAGAGAGTATAATAGGAATAATGGATTACCAGAAAAGGTTTTAAGTTTTTGTCAGTGCACACTTCTGAATCTTTTGTGTTTAAAGAATTTTTTTATGTGGAGGAATAAATAGAAGTCTTTACATCTTCACTATCTTCAGATCTCAGCCCCCCTCCTCCAGCCTTGGTCTTCAATCCAATGACCTCTTCAATAATCTGAGGACATATTCCAGGCTAGACTCCCTGTCAACCCACTTTCATCTCACTCCTATCTTTTTTTTTTTTTTTTTTTTTTTTTTTATCAAGCTCACACTACTATCTGTATGCTGTGAAGTGAATCTCCTGGGGGCTCATATATATAACAGCATCGTTAGCTATGATGATGGTTTTCAAGGGAAAACTTTGAATATTCAAATCATTTTCCTCTCTCAGGAAATGCATTTGTGTGCATGTGTATCTGTGTGACTCTAACAACTGACATTCTTCCTGAACTTAGTCCTCTGTGGTTAACATACTCTCATTCCATCATATTGGTCTTGAACTCCTGGATATTGAAATGTGAACTCTATTCCCTAATTTCAACAGTTCTCTCTTTTAGTCTCCAGAATGCCTATTCCCTAATTAAACTTCCTTTCATCTTAAACTTTCCTTTCTTACTATTTCTATCTTCTGATACTAACTATGGCTCCCTCCCTAATCACCCCATCCAATATTAGGTGTACGTATATACCCTGACTTGCTGGTTGGTGGGGAGGGAATGACTCCTCAGTTCCCTCTAGTATTTTCTTTTATTATTATTATTATTTATTTATTATTTTTTCCTCTTTAGTCTTTTCAAGTTTCCACCTCTTCACCATCATGTCATGGCATCAATTCCCCAATATCATAGTCTTCTTCAAAAACGAAGGACAAACAACAACAAAAACAACATTGTCAATCACACCACTGGCAAACCTCAAACCTAGATTACTTCCACTATCTACCTTATCCATTCCATAAAAGGGTGTTATTGAACACTCCTGCAAAAAGGCACACAAATGGACCAGTTTCAGTTCATTAAAAATTTATAAGATCTAACTTCATTTGGTGGCACAGTCAATAAATAATGCATTGGACCTGGTGTCAAGAAGACCTGAGTTCAAATTCAGTCTCAGACACTTACTATTTATGTGATCCTGGGCAAGTCATTTAATCCTGTTTGCCTCAGTTTTCCCATCTGTAAATAAAAGCTGAAGAAGAAAATGACAACCATTCCAGCATCTCTTCCAAGAAAACCCCAAATAGCATCAGAAAGCAACTGGAATGACTAAACAACTTCATTTGGGCCTTTGTTGCTTAATCTTTTTACTTAAATTTTTTTTTTCCTTGATTGATTTTTATTTTCCATAGCAATTATTTCAAATCTCTCTCTCAGATCTCCTACCTTCTCTAGGGAGAGAATTTCAATTCCTAATTAACTGGGGGGGAAAAAAGTTAACTGTTCATTCTTCCACCTTATTCCATACCCCCAAACCTCTTTTTATCACCTCCCATTCTTTCTTCCTTTCTTCTATTTTCTGACAGATGGGCCTTTTCATTGCTAAGACTAATTTATTATCTTGATTCTTTCCTCTAGTTTCCCTTCAGAATTTGTCTCCTCAATCATTCCTTGTATTTCTCTCATCTTCAGCCTCTCCTTTCTTGAAACCTAAAAACATGCTAAGATTTCTGCTTCCTTAAAAAAAGTCTGTACTTGGGGCAGCTAGGCGGCGCAGTGGATAGAGCACCAGCCCTGAAATCAGGAGGACCTGAGTTCAAATGTGGTCTCAGACACTTCCTAGCTGTGTGACTCGGGGCAAGTCATTTAACCCCAACTGCCTCAGCAAAAAGCAAAAAAAAAAAAAAAAAGAAAGAAAGAAAGTCTGTACTTGATACTGCTCTTCACTCAAGCTATCACTTCTTTTCCTTTTCAGTCAAATGTTTAGAGTTGGCTGTATTAGTCATTTCCATTTCTTCACTTCCTATTTCCCTGGCCTTAGGTTCTGTCTTCTAATGCCCAACCCCCACCCCCACCCTTTACTGAAATTATTCATTCCCGTGTTATAAACAATCTCTCAATTCCCCAATCCAAGGACCCTTTTCTCAGTTCTTATTTTTACTAACATCTCAATAACTTTTGAAACAGTCAAATCCCTCACACACACACACACACACACACACACACACACACACACACTCATACTAGACAGACACTTTAGCCTTCCTTGGTTTTCCTCTTAATTCATTAAGTATTCAAGTATTTTTGCTAAATTATCTCTATTACGTCATTATGTCATCCTAAACCTTGGGATCCCCAAGAATGTCCAGGACCTTCTTCTCTTTCTGTACTCTCTCCTTGGGGATTACTTCAGCTTTAGTGGGCTAAATTATCATGTCTATACAGATGACTCTTGGATGTTTATGTGTCTCTGTGTATTTTGAAGTAATAGGGTATAGTCAGATTCTGTCTATACAGCGCCACCAAAATGATGACATTAGCCACCAAATGAGGGGTATAGAATGATATTGGGATTATTGGCTAGTGTTGCAGGCAGTTTCAAAAGAATTTGTAGGCTTAGGCATCCTCCAAATCTATGGGCAAAAATTTTATTAGGCTGCTAAAAACAGGCTAAATCTATAAGTTTTTAGTGAAAAAAAAAGGGATTTTAGCAATTAATAAGGGGAAAGACAAGTTTCTTAGCAGAGATGCCATTAAAGCATGGCAAGTGGGAGATTATATGACTGTGGGCTAAAAGGGATTTAGGACTCAAAAAAAAAAAAGCCATAACAAGGAGAAATATGCCATGAGGTAAGAATATGCTATTGACTGATGGGCTAACCCTAAAATGAGTTAGCACTCTAAAAAGAGCACGGAAATTACTGTAGAGTAGATCTTTTATAAAGTATACATAATCTGGAGTTTGACATCAAACTTGGCTTTCTGATTGGATGCAGTAACTATGGAGCTATGAGATTTTATCAATGCAAGGTATTCAGCTAAGAATTCTATTAGAGACCTCCATCTGGGGTGGGGCTGTTATAAAGTTCAGCTTGAATAAAAGGCCAAATTAAAATTTAAAAGTCCATTTATAATCTTATCTGTGCTCCTCCCTGCATGCCTCAGGGAGTAGTGAGGCTTCCAGATTTATACAATAATTCAGGCTTTCTCTGCCAAAGCCCACTAGCTGGCTACTATGGGGTGTGTGTGTGTGTGTGTGTGTGTCTGTGTCTGTGTGTCTATGTGTGTGTGCACACGCGCATAGACTGTGACTATCAAACCCCAAATGTCCAAAATTGTACTTATTACATTTCCCCCCAAAACTGTCCCTTCTTTAAATTTTAAATTTCCCTATTTTTATCTGTCTTCCCAATCATGAAGGTTCATAATCTTAGTTATAATTGACTCTTCATTCTCCCTTAGTCCAAACATCTAATCAGTTGCTAAGTGTAAGAGGGAGTGTCCAGATGAGACTACAGCTAAAAATACAAGTCTGAGAGTCTTAAAAACAAAAACAAATTGAAATGTAAAGAAGATGTTTAGATGCAAAATATACTTTCTCTACCTTTGAAAGACTATGAGATTTGATTAGTTCAACAGAAAATGAAGCCAGTGGGACAATGAATTTGCCTTAAGGGCACAAGCTGTATTCAAGTTTTTAGCAATCTTTTGCATAAGACCCCAAAAAGAACCGCTCTGAGTCTCCATTGGGAGGGAATGAAAGAGAAGAAGTTTTTGGCAGTCCTATCAAGCTTAGATCTTTGTTCTAGCTGAAAAAGCACAGTAGCACCCCAGATGGGAGGGAGGAAATATTTATTAAGTACCTATTCTGTGCTAGGAGGTATGCTAAGCACTTTATAAATATTATTTTATGTCATATATTTATATAAAATGTTTATATAAATAAAATATTATTTTATTTGTTCTTACAACAGCCACTATAATTATGTGCTATTATCACCCATACTTAACAGTTGAGGAAACTGAGTCATACAGTTAAGTGACTTGTAGAGGGTAACACAAATAAAAAAGTACCTGAGGAGAGATTTTAACTTGACTTTCTGACTCCATGCCAGAACTCTGTCTATTGTGCCTTATGCCTGAAAGATTCTTCATCAATGGCCAGAATTGATGGCATGCCCTGAGAAAAACTCAGCAGCAGAACTGAGCAACCTACCTGGCCCAATTCAGCAACTGAGCTCAGTGGCTCAGCAACTTGCTGGGTCTAATCCAGCAGCAGCTGAGCCAAGTAAGGAAAAGCTCAACAGTTAAGACACCTGCTTGATACAGTCCAGCAGAAAACTGATCTATTCAATTAATCAATCAATCAATCAACATTTATGGAGTACCTGCTACATGCTAGGCATTGTGCAAAGTCCTGAGGATTAAAAAATGGGGCAAAAGACAGTTCCTGTCCTTAAGGAACTTACAATCCAATGTGGAGTGGGAGGGAAGACAACACATACAAACAAATATAAACATAAATACTAATGTATAATATAAATATATTGTGTTTATAATTCAATGAACATATCATACGTAATAGAAATATAAGCTACATATACACAATATAAACTATATACAGGATAAATAGGAAATAATAAACAGAAGGAAAACACTGGAATTGAGGGGTTGAGAAAGGTTTCACTTAAGACTTCATGCCTTGTGAGAAAGTAGGCCATCTAAGTATGGACCAAGTCATTGATCACCATTGTTCTTGCCCACAGTGAACTTGGTAATATTTTGAATCTCTGTAGTTTCAGAGATGTGAACTATCTTGGCAATTTGTATTCCCTACAGGTGTGCCTCATTAACATTGTATTTTAAGTATATGTCCACTGTTTCCAAAACCACTTTTTATTTGTAAGAGATTGTGTTCCAGGCTTTAGGGGAGGATATTTTGTTACTATTATTTATGCTGTGCAATTTGAGTAAATACCTTTACCAAAGAACCAATTCTAGGCTGATTAATAAGAGGGAGTATAGTGGTAGGGGAGTTATAAACTAGTATTAGGATGGGGCAGCTAGGTGACACAGTGGGTAAAGCACCAGCCCTGAAATTAGGAGGACCTGAGTTCGAATCTGACCTCGGACACTTAACACTCCCTAGCTGTATGACCCTGGGCAAGTCACTTAACTTCAATTGCCTCAGCAAAAAGCAAAAAAAAAGGATGACAGCCACCCTCAGGATTACACCCTAGAACCTGAGAATAATTGTAGCCCCTTGTCTAGGGACTCAACCTTTCAGTGCAAATACAAGTTGGGAACACATTTATAATATATATCTTGTCAGTTTGTGGACTTGGGAGGGGTGAAGTTAAAAGTCTTTACACAATTGTAGGGTGTCCCACAGAATGGAAACACTTGAAATCAATATTTGTCCTTTTTTATACCAGAAATGCAAGTCCCTCTCTTGATATGTAATTGTCCTCACCCCGCCTCCATCCCCCATGTGAATCTCTACCCCTAATGATATAGTTACTTCTCCCTTGGCAGTCACTTTATTTGGACATTTTTCAGTCCTTCCCCTGACTTCCTATTGAGTGAGTACTATCCTATCTGAAGAGTTTAATTCCCTCATAGGAGTCTAAATCTCCTCTGATCTTATCACCATACCTTCCCTCTAAATCTCCACCTCTAATTATATTTCATAATGTGTTTCTTATTCTAAATACCCATCACTGATTACATTCCTTTGTAAGTCTGTTCCCCTCCCCACTTACATTTTCCTTTTATTAGTTTTGTTTCCATGTTTCAGGTCCTAGCTAGGTTTCAATTTCATTTTTCTAATATGTTTCATTTCTCTGTATTTAATTTTTGTAACTCTGTGGAAACTAAACCCCCATCCAACTCTCACAAATTCATTCTCCATGACATCTTTTCTCTCTATCTTATTCACATACTTACACACTCATCAGCATTTACTTAGATTGTTGAAACAGTCTCCTAATTAGATTTGGGAAGGAAGGAAGGGGAAAAGAGGAAGAAGGGCAAAGAGAGAAAAGGAAGGGGAAGAAGAAGGAAGAAAGGAGAGAGGGAAGGCAGAAGGAAGGGAGGAAAAGAGAAAAGGAGGGAGGGAAGACATTGTGCTAAGTGCTAGGGACATTAAGAAAACAAAATCCAAAGTGATAAGATGTGTGTTCTTAAAAAAATAAAATAAAAAATTCATATTCAAATAGGTAAGATAGCAAAAATAGGGGATTATTTGCCAGAAAATGGAGTATTTGGAAAATTTCAGAAAGTGGACTGATCCAAAGGGCAGTCAACGTATAGGTCTTTAGAAGGAACAATGATAGCAGAAAAAGTTGATTTAATTATTTGGCCTTAGCAAGAGGTACAGGGGGAAGGTAGAGAACATTTGGACAAAGCAAGAATACCAAAGTAGACTGGATGAGATATGGAGCAATTTAAACTGGTGGTCTGAAGCTAGATAGATTGGTGAGCTGGTTGAATTTACTTCTACTCACTCACCAAGCAAGACAAGTAGGCCCAGGGAAATAGCTTCAGAGTTAAGCGTATTAAGAAAGACAAGGAGCATTTTTCTGAAATACATTTCGGAGATAATATTGCAAATGGTAAGAAGTGGGTGGACAGCAAGGTAACTGAGGTGAACAGATGGGTGGGTTATGAAGCATGGCTTCCTAGCTTCCATTTATTTAACTCTCCAACCTCTCCTCTATCTAATTGCCAAATTGGTCTTGGTAAAGTACAATATTACCATGCCATTCACCTGCTCAGAAATCTTCAAGGGTTTCCTATTACCTCTAGGATAAAATACAAATTTCACCACTGGACATTTAAGTCTTTTCATAATTAGGCTCCACCTTTCCAAACTTATTTATATTTTACTCCTTAATATATTCTCTATTCCAATAAAACCAGCCAACTTGAAATTCTCTGTTCACAAAAACATATCATCAATAAGATATTAGCAATGAGATTACAGAAAGTCATCCCTAGGGTAATACACTATGACCAAGTAGGATTTATACCAGGAATGCAGGGCTGGTTCAATATTAGGAAAACTATCAGCATAATCAATTATATTAATAACCAAACTAACAGAAATCATATAATTATCTCAATAGATGCAGAAAAAGCATTTGATAAACTCCAACACCCATTCCTATTAAAAACACTAGAAAGTATAGGAATAAATGGACTTTTCCTTAAAATGATCAGTAGCATCTACTTAAAACCATCAGTAAGCATCATATGTAATGGAGACAAACTAGAACCTTTCCCAATAAGATCAGGAGTGAAACAAGGCTGTCACCATTACTATTTAATATTGTATTAGAAATGTTAGCTTTGGCAATAAGAGAAGAAAAAGAGATAAAAGGAATCAGAGTAGGTAATGAAGAAACCAAATTATCACTCTTTGCAGATGACATGATGGTATACTTAGAGAACCCTAGAGACTCAACTAAAAAACTACTAGAAACAATTCACAACTTT
>JAJPUD010000399.1:361869-452433 GCA_023553655.1 Myrmecobius fasciatus | reverse complement strand
TGTGTATATATAATTATGTTTACATAGACAAATTATGTATGTAAATATGTTTACTTATATAAAAATGCATATAAATATGCAATATATAAAAACATATCATCAGTCTCCCTTCATTTGCTCAAGTACTTCCCTAGACTGGAATTTTAATTCCATAATCAAGTCAAGTTAATAAATATATATGTGCCAAATACTGTGCTAAGCAAAATGGGAGAGGGGAGAAAGACAGTCCCTCAAGAAGCTTACATTTATTCTAATAGAAGCTGAAAGAGGGAAGACAGGGAAAGCAGAATATCTCATGCAGGAGTGTTGTAGAGTCTATTAGTGATAGTCATGAAGACATGATCAATCTGGTCATCCTCCTTAAAATATAATAGAGTGAGACCACAGGAGTGTATGGTATTCTCTGTGAGTGAAGTCCAGGGAGGAGTGAGCTTTTAAAATGAATAAGCTTCTGAGAAACTTATAAGAAAGGTAGGAATATAGTGTGGAAAGGAATGAATATAAAGGAATCCATAAGCAGAGAAATTCAATAGATAAAGGAAGCAACTGGGGATGTTTGAGCAAAGAAATGATATCACTAGGTCTATGCATAAGAAAGAGTTTTCTGACAGGGATACAAGGAACAAACTAAAGGCTATAGAATGGAATCAAGAAAATGCATAAAGAAGCTATAGCAATAGTCCAGGCAAATAATAATGAAAACCTGTGTATGAGGATGGTTGCGGTGGGAATAGGGAAGTATAATAACAAATTATTATCACTTCATTGATTTTTTGTTGCTTATTGAAACCTATTTTCATAATTACTCATTAGAAATAATTTTTTTTTTTATTCTTTTCAATGACTTCCCAGTAATTCTCAGAATTGGTGCTCCACTTGGAACAAATTACTCACTAACTATTATTGCCAGGCTAGCACATGAATTTAACATTCTCCTGGCCTAAATCCAATCCTTTTAATTCAGTCTCACTATCACCAAAACCAAGATGAATGTGTTCCCTGGACTTTTCTGTGAACATTGCTGTTTCATGAATTCTATTCATAGTGCTCTGATGAAATATTCAGTACTGCATTGCACCATGGGAGAATGGACAATTGTCCATGTGCATTTTGAATCCCAGACCACGAGTTTTAGGATATGTGCTTGGCACAGTGACCATTATTAATTCTAAACCAAAACTTGGATCATATAATCTTATAGAAGATTTTTTTTTCTGATTTGCTAATTTATGTATATGAAAGCTACAAAAGTCTAAAATTAAGTCACACTTAGTAATACATTTGATGAATTAATCATCTTTACAAAAAAAATCAAAATTCAGAAATATATATTAGTGCAATATATGTGGGTTCCCCCCCCCAGTATTTAACCACTATTGACATTGATGAGATTTTGTTTTCTTTATACTAGCTCAATGAAACAATTTGTTCAGTGATTCTTTATCCTGCCCATTCCTCCTCTCTCCTCAAAAAACCTCTTTGGATTATTAAGAACAAAATGTAGTCATCAAGGACTTTTTTCTGTCTCCAAAAGGGGAAATATTATCAACTGGCAATTCCATTCATTTTAACAAACATTAATTGAAGCTGTATAATACAGAGCACTATATTAGATACAAAGCATATATATAAAACAAAATCCCTGCCTGCATGGAGTTTACCATCTAATATGGGAATATGACACATACATGTAACCTACTTGATAAAATTATAGATCAGCTTCTTAAACTTTTTTTTTATGTGATTCAATATATGTATATATAAAATAGATATACAAATCAAACATTTACTGATAACAAATCATAATTTAGTGACTTCCATATTCAGTTTCAAGCCCCCATGTCATGAACTACAGTTTAAGAAGCTGGGTAAGATGATAAAGGATGGGTAACAAAGATGGAAAGATGCTGAGATCTTGAATAAAGTTCAAAGAAGTATATATACAGTTTTCCCTTTGTTGTGAAGTCCCAGTCAAGTTTGGTGAATTTAAAGGGTGTTTACCCATCTTCTGGCAGAAGTGGTCACACCCCCAGTATCCCTTTTTAAAAAGGGGGATGGGAGAAAGTATGTGAGTTCTGAATTGAGAAGAAAAGACCATATGACAGTTGAGTTAAATGGAAAAATTTATCTCAGGAGCCCAACTGAGTGATCGTGAGAACAACATGAGAAGGGATAGGACATTGGTGCCCTATCCATAGGAGTGAATTTCCTGAGTCCTTTGGGTTCTCTATGTTTGAACTTCATCAAATTGATCTTCCTAAAGCACAGATATGATCATGACATATTTCTAGTCAATAAAACTGGAATGGCTCCCTATTATCTTCAGGATTAAATGTAAAATATTTAGTTTTTGAAACTCTTTATAACCTAACTTCTTAATTGTCCAAGCTTCTTCTTTATTCTCATGTACTTAGATCTAGTGACAATGGACTTTCTGTTCCTCAAATACATTCCACTTCCCAAATCCATGACTTTTCACTGGCTGTCTCCATTCCCCCTTCAGTTCTAGAATGTTCTCCCTTTTCATCCCTACCCCCTGGATTCCCTGACTTTCTTTAAGTTCCAACTAAAATCCTACCCCCTACAAAAAGTCTTTCTTGCCTTCCCTCCCCTCCTTCCCTTTAATACTAGTGACTTCACTCTGGTTGTCTCCAATTTACCTTCCATGTAACATTTGTACCTAGTTTGTTTGCATTCCCCTCCACCACCACCACCACCCCCATTAGAATGTGAGTTTTTTCTTTTTCTTTTGCTTTTCTTTGTATTTTCAGAGTTTAAGACAGTACCTAGAACATAAAATATAGTAGGCACTTAATAAATGCCTGTTGACTTGCTTTGATTTAACCAATCTTCTCACTGATAATATGTGTAGTTTTTGGAAAGTGTATTCCAAGTTCATGGGGGGAGGAGGGGAGGAGGAATGTTTTGTTTCTGTTGTTTTTATGATGCCATCTCAGTAAATGCCTTTGCTTTGAGCTGATTATATCCTGTAGGTAACTATTAAAAGTAAATGCATTGGTAGAAGCTTACAAGCTATATTTTTAGGAATCTGGACCCACAAAGTACCTTAAACCTGGGTTAGTTGTCCCCTGGGGGACCAGTCCAACCTGTTAGTACAAGTTGGGAGTTGGGGTAAGTCTAGAAGAGGCACTTCACATTCATCATTCTTTCTAGTCCCTGATTGGAAAAAAACACTTGTACTTAAATCTAGATCCTAAAGTCAGAGCTTAAAGAATTCTGAGGCAACAATTAGCAGAAACTCTTCTTTTAAGATGAAAAGAGGAAGTCCAAAATAACTTAGAATCAGTGGGATGCTGGTAAATGTTTAAAAATTGGTCCTTCAGGTAAAAAAATAAAATAAAAGTTTCCTTCACCACACTTTAAAGTTTAATTTGCATTCTTAACATTTTCTGCCTCTCTTTCTTAAGTCTAGACAACAAACAAAACAATAAATCAAGCTCTTGTTTGTAGCCTTTGCTGATTCCTGAGGTGTAAATGCTCACACAGAGAGCCAATTGGAGTTGACCACTGCTAAAATAATCAGAGGGAAGTCACTAGCATTAAGCAGAGATTGAGGAAAGTGGAGGTTGAAGGGGGGAAGGGAGAAGAGGGAAAGGAAAAAGGGAAGAAAGTAGAGGTTGGGAGAAAGAAAAAAGGGACAGAAGGTAAAGAGGAGAAAATTTGGGAGGGGTAGGATTCAGGAAAGGCTTCCTATAGAAAGGATTTTATCTGGGACTTGAAAAAAACTCCAGAAGCCAGAAGATAGAAAGGAAGGAGAACATTCCAGTATTGGGGGTAGGAGACTCCTAGTGAAAAAACCTGGCTATCACTTATATTTAGCTTTAAAGTTTGCAGTGTGCTTTATAAATATCTCATTTTAACTTCACAACAACCCTAGGGATAGGTGTTATTGTTATTATTCCCACTTTACTAGGCTGATAGGGGTTAAGCAACTTGCCTGGAATCATACAGCTAGTAACAATGATAATATAATACCTAACATTTATATAGCACTTACCATGTGTCAGGCACTATGATTAAGTATTTTTTATTTATTACTTAATTTGATCCTCACAATAACCCTGGGAAGTAGGTTCTATAAAGATCCTTTTTTTTACAGACAAAGAAACTGAGGCAAGGTTAAATGCCCAAGACTAAATTTGAACTCAGATCTTTTTAATCCTAGGACATGAGCTCTGTCCACTGCTCACTGTTAACTTTCACCTTAGCTAGAAGGTACTTCAGAGATTATCTAGTCCTATCTCCAGATTTTTCCAGAGAGAAATTGTATTTTAGAAAAGTTAAGAGCTAGAATAGTAATTGCTAGAGGCCACTTAATTATAATAATAATAATAATAAAACCTCAGACACTATCACACTATAGTAACACAGAGAGGAAGTAGTTAAGCCCCTATCCAAACCCAAATTCTCTGATGCCAAATCCTGAGGTCTTTCCATTACACTCTACTATTTGTGCTTTTTGTTTCAAATCTTGTTTTTTGTTTTGTTTGTTTGTTTTTTGGAATTTCAATATATGAAGAAGAAATGGGAGTTACCTGAATAAAAGATGTCATCATTGGTGAAACTGATGTCTTCTACACAAAAAGTTTCCTAATATGGAAGCTAATATCATTTCCAGATTAAAAGGGATGATCTCTCAGCACACATTCAAGTTGGGGGTAGGAGGCTGGGAAGATGGAAGAAATGTTACCAGAAGTGTAGGATTGGGATATAGTGGGAAAAGGGCGGAGTCTAGAATCAGAGTACCTCCATTGAAGTCCCAGCTTAGCCATTTAGAACCTGTGTGACTTTGGGGGGACTGAGTTTCTTTATTTATAAAATGAGGGGACAGACTAGATGACTATCTAGCTATCCAGTTTCCCACAAGTCTTAGTGCCATTTGAAGCTTTTTAATCTTTAATTGCTTAAAAAGATGTCCTAAAAGTCTTAGTGCTGAAATAGCTTCAAATGGTACAAAGGCTCTTAGGATACCTTGCATATCTGTGATCCTATGAAATGAATAAAGGACCTTTGAAATAATAATCTATCTTCTTTTACAAATGATTAAAAAGCCATTTTTTTATTTAACATTGCTAAGCTAATACCATTTCCAAATCTTATTTATAAATAAACCTCATAAAAGAATTGATATGAGGTGTGGTGAACTAGGAAGGTTTAATTAGCTTTGATTTCAAAAGATCTTTCTTGAGGATTGAGGTTTTATCTTGATCCAGACTATTCCTTGACTCCATACCTGTCTTTCCATTACACCACAAAAAGACAAGAGCTTTGCCTTCTAAATTCACTAAGGAATGCATGACTTCTTATGGAGTTAAAGTTGTAGGATTTTCATATTTCACTCAGACCAAGCTAGATGCAGAGACATTATCTTTTATTCTATGAGAAAAAGTCTTGCTTTCATCCTACCAAGAAAATATGATAGAAAAAAAGCCCTATTTTTCTACCATTTTGTCCTTACCAACCATCCCTGTAGACATTTCCTGAAGCCCCACTTTTAACAGGTAACTGTCTTTCTAAATAATTATTCCAGGAAAGCCCTATTTAGGAGTTTGTTGGAAATAGCTAAAATTGGCTGGGGAGAGTTTATAGTTGAATTTTCAGTGTGAGCATTTATAATTCAGAAATCCAAAAATGCTATAAATCAGGGATTGATTTATTACTTTGTTGACTTATAGTCTTCAGAGAACTGGTTATTAAATGTTTACTATCATACCCCTGGCTACCCATACTTCATACCACTCTTCTCTTGGGCTATTTTCTACTTTTCACTGTCACTTGTAATGTTCTTCTTGCTTTTCTTCCTTCCAGTTCTGAAAACATGAACCATGAACAAAATAAACTCTGCCTTTAATTTCTGGATAGAATATGTGAATTTGCTCCTTATGACCCTTCTCACTATGCTAACTTTCCAGATCAAAGTATCTCTTCTTGGCCATAATTCTCTGCCCTCCAATCCTGAAGACAGTCTGGCATGACCTTAGGTGAATCACGTCTGTAAAATTAGAGTATTAGAGTACATAGTCTCTGAGATTCCTTCCAAGACTGTGATCATAAAACCTTACCCCTTACCAAATGTACAGACTAAGAAGGGAGATGCCATGTAATTTCCACTATCTGTCAATTTGTTTGCACTAGTTATTTCCTTCTGAATTAAAAAAAAAAAAATGGTGAAAGGTACTGTGGCCAAGGGCATCAACAGCCCATTGGTTTTTACAATATTATCTGAGTATAGCAGTCTTACTAATAGTAAGTCATACATGTAGCAATTTAAGACTTAAAAAGGTTTACAACAACTCTGTGAAGTACATACCATAAGTATTATCCCCATCTTTTGATGAGTTATTTGAGACTTAGAGTGGTTAAGTGATTTGCCTATGATCAACATAGCAAGTAAGTTCTGGACCAGAGATTTAAACCTGGATAGCTCCTATTTGGGGACTTTCCTGAATACATCCAACTTATAATTGATCTTTTTTTATTAATTTTTTTTTAAATAGATGCCATTGATCCTTGTGGACCATCCCTAAAGTATTCTGAAACTAAACACATCAGCAACTCCAGCTTATCCAAATTCAAGTCTTTAGAAAAAACTACACATCAAAGTGAGATTTATTTATTTAGCTTTCCTGGCCTTTGTGATCATCATAATCATATTCTAATTCTAAATCTAATTTTAACCCATCTGAACTTTCATATATTGGATGTAAATTTTCAGGCAAAGTTGCACATTCCATATAAAAAAACAAAAAACTTAGCCAGTTTGGATAGATGAATTAATATGAATTCCAGAAAGCTCTGAGGGACTTTCAGTGATCCACTTTATCAGAGAGTTAGTAGAGGTTATAATTATCTCTTTTCAAGTATCAAAGATAAAATGGCCTTCAATCCTCTTTTTTTCCTTAACAACTTTGTAAAAGGTTCCCATGGTAATCAAATGACCTACACTAGACCAGAAAATAAGGAAGTGCCTGAAGCCCCAGTAATACTTGTTTCTGCTTAAATTTGAACAATGAAAGCATTAATTGTTTCTAAAAATCTAATGCAATGAGATAGACCATGAAAATGCTTCCTGTATGTTACAGAATCATCAGTCTAGAAGTAAAAGGCATTTAAGAAGTCATCGAGTAAAAAACCTTCATTTTACAGGTGAGGAAACTGAGGTCCCAGGAAAATTAAGTGATTTGCTCACACTCATAAATAGAACTGGAGTTTGGACCCAGGCCTGGGCCTTTGACTCCAGAGCCAATGTTCTTTCCATTATACCATGTTTTTCAGAGTCTGGATCATGACAATAAAAGCCAAAGCACATTTTGGGCACTTTTCTGACTCAGGCCTGTACTAAAAAGAATATGAGGCAAAAGCAGAGGAAGCTGTACATTAAAGGGCTGTAGTGGCACATGACTGCCCTCGATATCCTGGACCTTTTTAAGGGTATTAAGTAACAATACTGCAAAGCTGTTGGCTATTGATTAGAAATCAGCCTCAGTGTGGCAAAGGAAGGGGGCAAAGAAGACTGTTCTTGTAGTCAGAATGAATGGTGTGGGGAGACAAGAAGCATGTAAGTGGGTGTCAGTGTCAAAGTGATGCAAAGGGTATTCAGGACTGAATGATGTGGCACAATCATTGAGAGAGCTGGGAAAGAAGGATGAGCAATGAAAAAATTCAGTGAATGTAAGAGCCAAAGAGAGAAGACAGTAAGTGCTAAAGAAAGCTTGAGATTGGAAAGTTCTGGCTGTGCATTGAGTTATATCTGAGTCCCTGTGATTCACATACAGTATAAATGACCGCATAAAGAGAAGAGCAATGAGAGAGGTTTTTAAAAAATGTATTATTTCCTTTTACACATACCTAATTTCATTTCTGAATGTATCCCTTTACTCTCCCCTACCCGAAGATCATTTTCTTTAATAAAAAAAATTTTAAAAAGAAGAAAAAAAGTTTAGCAGGACCATTCAACTCATCAGTTAAAGCCAAGTACATACATTATACACATACATATAGTCCCCCATCTCTACAATGAAATGATAGCCATACATTATCTTCCCTCTTTTCTGGGGTCAAATTTGACCCTTAATATGCAATATACGATGTTTGCTTTTATTTTATTTTTTTTCTGTCTATTATGTTCTAGTTATATGTAATGTCTTCCTCTGTTTACTTCACTTTGCATTAGTTCATATATCTAATGTTTCTCTGTATTCTTTGTATTTGTCTGTTTCAGTTGGTTTTGCTAAATTTTTTTCTCTGTTTTATCTAGTCAAGTTTCAATGGGAAGGATTATATTTAGAAATTAATGTGATTTAAAAACAAAGCATTGACTATATTGTTTTAGATTCATATATATTCATTTCCTAATGCTGCTTTCTATTTATTGGTTCATATAAATGTTCCTATAATTCTCTGAATGCTCCATACTCATTATTTCTTATAGCATAACATAATCATGTACCATAATTTGTTTAACCATTCCCCAATCACTGAGTATCTTACTTTGTTCCAGTTTTTGCTAATCCTCCCACCTCAACCCAGAAAAAGTGCTGCTATGAATACTTTGATGAATATGAGAACTTTCTGTCTTTGATCTTCCTATGAAATATTCCTAGTAGTGGGATCTCTAGGTTAAAGGATTTAACCATTCCAGGCACTTTTTTAGAATAATTCACAACTCCCCCAGCAACATGTTATTGTGTGGGAGTATTTTTTTTTTCTTCTTTCAACCTTGAATATTTTTGTCTCTTGTCATTTGTCTATTTAATGCATGTGATATGAAACCCCAAAATTTGATTTTAGTTTTTTAGTCATATTTATTGTTAATTAGTTTAAGTAATCTTTCAAATAGTTATTAAAAATGAGCACTTCCTTCAAGAATTATTTGGTAATATACTTTAGTCATTTATCTATTGGAGAATCAGACTTGCTCTTATATATAGAATGTCTTACATTTCTTAGATATCAGTGCTTGCATCAGAAATGCAAAGAGTTTTCCCCTCTCAGTAAGTTCCCTTATCTTATCCTAGCTACATTGATTTTGTTTATGTGAAATTGAAAAATGTTTATACAATCAAAATTCTCCATTTTGTTTTTTTCTGATCCCTGTTCCATTCCTTGTTAAGAATTCTTCCTCTAGCTATAGCTCTCCATCCACTGACTGGTTATTAATCAGGTTTTACCTTATACTGCTTATCTAAATCTTTCTAGTTTTTTTTTTTTTTTTTTTTTTTTGAAATCTTCCTAGTTTTTGTTTTTGTTAGGAGTTTGTTTGCTTTTTAAAGAGAGCATCCTGAAAAGTAGGAAATAGTTATGGAGGGGGATAGGACATGTGCAACTTTGAGTAATGGTTTTGTGGCATATAATTCCCACATAGGAAATCTGGGGTAATCTCTACATGGACTGACTTCCATGCCCAATATACTGATACCAGCTTCCTACTTGCATATAGTTCAACAAAATAGAAGAAAAATGAAATAAAATAGAACTACCACCAAAAATTATTGAAAACTAAGACATCCTCCAGTCAGCAATTGCCTTTCAAAGGTCTGTACAGTCTCAGTAATTTATGAATAGGCAGGTTTTCCCCTATTTGCCCCTGCTAGCTACAGTATCTTCTCTAGTCTCTCAATAGGCTATGTCAGGAACTTCTTCCCATAGCTCTCCCCATCGCTCAGGAGGCACCATCTCTCGTTTTCCACAAGCCTCCTTTATCAGTCTTGCGACATTAGACATTATTCATCTCCTTCATAGCAGTCCCTCCTATAGCTTTTGATCAATTTCCCCAGTAGCTTTCTATTATAGTTCCTCCAGAGTTTGCCTCTGACAGGAGATACAATATCTATTCTTACCGGAATCATTGTAACAAGGCTACACTTTTCTATTACTACTAAGCATCCAGTCAGATAGAGGCTTCTGCTAATACTACTCAGTAAAAAAGTCCTGCTCTATTAATTATTCTTCCCTGGATATTCACTATTAACTGTGCGTAGGAAGATGGAGGCTCCATTCCTGTGTCACAGAGAAACTGTGCTTGGAGACATCTTAGTACTTGAATTTTCTATTCTCCTTAGAAATTGTAATTATTCTGCCAAAGATTGTCATAACAACACACTAACTTCCTTTTAATGATCAAATATTCATGCAAGTGGGGGCCTCTCTTAATACTTATATTTCTGTCTCAGCACTATCTCTGGGAAAATTGGCCTCTAACCTGGGTCTCTCTCAGCCATTGGTTTGGAAAACCTCTTGATTCTGGAATTGTTGATTGCTTACAATTACTTTGTTCTGTGTTACATTAATATTGCTGCTTAAGGACTAGATTTGGAAGCTCTATTCTAGCTACTAGTACTACATGTAGGTATATTACCTGCTGTACTCAATCATTCGAGGAGAGAAACTCTCTGCTCTCTCTAATTTAGTATCCCCGGACACTAGGCCTTTCCATAAGTAGAGGGCTTCAGCTGATAAGTTCCGATGAGATCCATATAATATGTAAAATACATAATCCCCCTCTACATTGGAATGAGATCATGGCATTGATACTGAATCTGAGTTTACTCATGTCTCTGGGAAGCTCATCATCTGATATTTATCAACCAAAAACCTGACACACTTTCCCTATTTCTCCTTTGAAAGAACAAACATATCTTCCATCATCACAAAATCCCTGAAAATGAAAGTTCCATTTAAATAATCCCCCTCATACAGCTAGCAAATTCCAGGCTCTCTTTCCCATAATCCTTGTGCCTCCTTCATATGCCAGAGTAGTAAAGGGCTATCAAAGGACATACTGTTTAGTAATTTTTGTGTGATTCCAAATTGCTTTCAAGATTAATTGTACCCACACACAAGTCCACCAACAGCACAGCAATGTGCCTATTTACCCACAACCTCTTTAATATTTGTCATTTTTCTTTTTATCTTTTGTAATTATTCTCTAAAAGTTATTAAACTGTGCTTACCCTTTGACCCAAAGATACCACTATTTGACTTATCCTCCCTACTCTTAAAAATAGACAAAATGGCAAAGGTCCCATATATACAAACATATTTAAAACCACTTTCTTTTCATGGTAAAAATAATGGAAACTAAAGGAATACAAAATATGTTATACAAATATAACAGAATACTATTATGTTGTGAAAAATGATGAAGAGGATAGTTTCAGAGAAACTTGAGAAGATTTTTATGAAACTGATTCAGAGTGAAATGAGCAGAACCAGAAGAAAAAATTTACACATTGAAAGCAAAAACAACAACAACAAAAAACCCCAACCTTCCCCCCCCCAAAAAAAAACAGACTCCCAAAAAACCTTTTAAAAGATTTAAGAACTCTAATCATTGCAGTGACTAACCCTAATTTCAGAGGACCCATCTCCTGACAGAAAGATGATGACTCAGGGTACAGATGAAAACATATAATTTTGAACATAGATGAAGGAATTTATTATGGATTACTCTGTATAAATGTTACAAGGGCTTTATTTTTCTTTCTTTTTTAACTAGAGATGGGGAGGGGAGAGGGAGAGAACATAGATTTTTATTCATAAAAAATTTATTTAAAAAAAAAAGTTTATTTTTACCTTGGACATCTCTCATTATTTCTTCCTTCTTGTATCCATGGAAAATTGTTGGGGCAGCTAGGTGGCGCAGTGGATAGAGCACCAGCCCTGAAGCCAGGAACACCTGAGTTCAAATCTGGTCTCAGACACTTACTTCCTAGCTGTGTGACCCTGGGCAAGTCACTTAACCCCAGTTGCCTTAGCAAAAAGCAAAAAAAAAAAAAAAAAAGAAAGAAAACTGTTATCCTCTAAGTGACTACACTACATTTCTGGATACTCTCACTGTTATTAAATGAATTTTCTCTCATGTCCCTTATATATTGAACCAGGAGTAGAAGCTGACATACTCTGTGTTTGACATTGCCCTTTAGAGGCCTTCCCTCTATCCTTATTACTTATCAAACCCTCTTCCTTTCAAATTCTCTCAACCTATAAATTATCTTTATCCTAATAATAATATTGATAACAAGGACTATTGCTATTATTTCTAGAGTCTTGAAATTAATAAAATACATTTGTGTGTCATAACAAAACTATGGTAGATATTATCAGAATCATTCTCATTTATAAATGAGGAAACAGACTCAGAAGTTATATGACTTGTCTGTGTCACAAAACTCATGACTGTCAAAAGTGATGTGAACCTAGACCTTCCAACTCCAGCACTCTATCTACTATACCTTAGACCATTTTTTTTTTCATGGAATTTAGTATATGTGGTTCATGGTCTTCCTTTTCATCCTAATGCCTGCCCTTCTGATTGGGGGCTTCAAAATACATACTGATGTTCCCTCAAATGTCCAATCAACCCAGTTCGTTAATTCTAAATTGAATGATCCATACTTCTTTTCTAGGGTAGATAGCATAGCAGACAGAGTGCTGAGCCCGAAGTCAGGAAAATCTGTATTCAAATCCAGCTTTAACCACTTACTAGCAGGGTGACCCAAGAAAAGTCACTTCATCCTGTTTGCCTCAATTTCCTTATCTGTAAAATGATCTGGAAAAGGAAATGGCAAAATTACTCCAGTATCTTTGCCAAGAAAACTCCACATACCAAAATAAGGTCAAAATGGGTACATGATTTGGGTGTAAAGGATGATACCATAAGCAAATTAGGAGAGCAAAAGATAGTTCATCCATCACATCTGCAGAAGGGAGGAATTTATGACCAAAGAACTAAAGAGTAATATGAAATAGACAACTTTGATTACATTAATTGAAAAGTTCTTGTAGGAACCAACACAATCAAGTTTAAAAGAGAAGTACAGACTAGGGGAAAATTTTTACAGTCAGTGTTTTTGATAAAGGTCTTATTTCTAATATATATAAAGAACAAATTTATAAGAATGCAAGTCATTTCCCAATTGATAAATGGTCAAAGGATATGAACAGACAAGTTTCAGAAGGTAAAATTAAAGCCATCTGTAGTCATATGAAAAAAATGCTTTAAATCACTTTTAATTAGAAAAAAATGCAAATTAAACAACTCTGAGGTATCACTTCACACCTCTCAGATTGGCTAAGATGACAGGAAAAGAGAATGATAAATGTCGGATGGGATGTGAGAAAACTGGGACACTAATGCTTCATTGGTGAAGTTGTGATCCAACCATTCTGAAGAGCAATTTGGAATTATTTCCAAAGAACTATAAAACTATGCATATTCTTTGATCCAGCAGGGCTACTATTGACTCTGTATCCTAAGGAAATCATAAAGGAGGGAAAGGGAGTCACATGTGCAAAAATGTTTGTAGCAGTTCTTTTTGTGATAACAAAGAGTTGGGAAATAGAAAAATCAATTGGGGAGTGACTAAATAAGTTGTAGTATAATATGATGATCAATTCTGATGGACATGGCTCTCTGCAACAATGAAATGTTTCAAATCAGTTCCAATTGTTCAGTGAAGAAAGCCATATACATCCAGAGAGAGGGATGTGAAATGTGGACCACAACATAACATTTCCATGATCTCTATCGATGTTTGCTTGCATTGGGTTTCCTTTCTCAGATATTTTTTGTTCATGTAGATACAATTGTTCTTGCACAGCAAGATAAGTATGGAAATATGTATACATATATTCGACTTGTCAAGTATTTTAATATAATTAACATGTAGTGGACTTCCTGCCATCTAGGGAGGGGAGGGGACTGGGGGGATAATTTGTAACGGAATAAGTTGTAGTATATGAAAGTAATGGAGTATTATTGTTCTATAAAAAATGATGAACAAGTTGATTTTAGAAAACCTGGAAAGATTTACATGAACTGATGCTAAGTGAAATAAATAGAATCAGGAATACAGCATACATAATAACAGCAAGATTGTGTGATGATCAACTATGTAAGACTTGCTTCTTCTCAGAAGTTCAGTGATCCAAAGCACTCCCAATAAACTTTGGGACAGAAAACACCATCTGCATCCAGAGAGAGAACTGTGGAGAATGAATGTAAATCAACACATGCTATATTCACTTTTTTTTCTTTTTCTTCTATTTTCTTTTTTTCTCATGGTTTTTCCTTTTATTATGCTTTTTCTCTCCCAGTAAGATTCATAAAGAAATGTGTATTAAAAAATAATGCATATGCATAACCAGAAAAAAAGAAAACAATGAAAATAAACCCCAAATGAGGTCATGAAGTCAGACATGACAGCAACAACACAATGCTTTTATTCTGCCTCAGCTCCCCAAAGGGATGATCATAATTTTGATTTCATCCTATATACTTAACTCTCATACCCATGATTCTGAAATCTAAAATTTCTCTCTGTGATCATAAGCAGTCCTTCTGTTTACCTCTGTCCCTTTCCCTCCTGTTAAATATATTCTTTTGCCTCCCTGCAACCTCTAGTTATTCTCTTCCTCTCTGTTCAACTAGTCTCTTACTCTGGCTTAACTTTTTTATTTTCACAGACTGACCCTATAGTGAACTAGTTCCTTTATACATAGTCCTCTATCATTGAATCCTTTGCTCCTTGGTCTCCATGTAAAAGAAATGTACCAATTTCTTTTACAGATATAGTATTGGGAAGCCTACTTTTGTTTAATGCCTTATTCTCCAGTCATTTCCTTACTGCTAAAATTACACAGTACGATGGAGGGGACAAGTATGCCTTCCAGGCATTCACTGTCAAAGATCAGAAACTCCTCAGCAAAAGAACAAGGTATCTGCACTTGAAACTCACCTCCCATCCATACACAGATGATTAACACTCCACTGACCATACTCTGACCTCCAGTTTCACTACTTATATGCACTCACATTAACTAAAGAATCTCTCTGCTCCTGAAAATGCACAGACACACACACACACACACACACACACACACACACACACACAGAAACAGGAGAAACTTCTGCACACTTAGATTCTGCTCAACATTTCATCAGCAAGCTTCAGATGACCTAATCTATAAATTATAAGCATCAGGAGAATATACTAATACTCTCTTCTGGCAGGAGGGATTAATTAGCTTTTATGCCATTCTTTTTATCTATCATGCACAGTTGTCTGACTTGAAGAATCATGAAGTGGCTAGAATGCCTTTTATGAAGCCAGGAAGACCTGAGTTCAGATTCTGTCCCAGGCACTAATTGCATGACACTGGACAGCCCATTTCACCCTGTTTGCCTCAGTTTCCTCATTTGTAAAATGATCTGGAAAAGGAAATGACATACCACTCCAGTACCTCTGCCAAGAAAAGTCCTGATGGGTCATAAAAAATCAGACATGACTGAAACAACTATTTAGACACACCAAGTCAGACATCAGCATTTCTCACATATTTAATTCAGCACAATTGAACTACTTTGAGGATTTCTTGACAGGAGATAAATTGCTCCCACAAAATCTTGGTGCCAGTCATTTTCAGCATAACTGTTTTTCATTTATAGATTACTAAACAAGATTATCTCTCTCTCAGGTCTATTTCCCCCTGCTGAAATGAATAGTCCATCTGTTCTTAAGGAATCTATGTTCTTTATATTTAAGAGGAATCAGCAACTTCTAGAGAATCATGGATAGGGAAAACATTTGCAATGTATTTTCATAATAGAATCCAACAGCAGCAGTCATAACTCACACTTATATAGCACATATGAAGAAGCACTTTTTTTCGAAGAACCCTAATGAGGTAGGTAGGACCACGTAGTATTATTCCTACTTTATAGATGGTGAAATGGAAGCTCAGAAAGAGGTTGTGACTTATTTATTCCCATTCTGATATCCTTATTCATTGCTTTTTTTCATTATGCTATTTCATTCTTTATAGAAAACTCTGGGTATGTCAGTAGCATTTCTCTCCAAACTTTAGGAGATTTAGTCCTATTCTATGTCTGTGGCCTAAGCAGATCAGTCAAGGGAAGCAGAAAAATTGATGTAACAATAGCAAAAGCATCCATCAGAAAATTCTCAGATTGCAGTCATAACCTGAGACAGGAAGAAAGGAAACTTCTTTCAAAGAAGGCTAACAGGGAGGAGAAGGAAGTGATATCCTTATATTCAAAGCAGAAATGGAAAGAACAAGTATCATGAAGGAGTGGATAGAATGGAATATCCTCAAACCTGGACCATTGTAATAGCCTGTTAGCAGGTCTCCCTGCCTCAAGTCTCTTCCCACTCTAGTCCATCCTCCACTCAGCTTTCAAATTGAATTTCCTAAAATGCAAGTCAGACCCTATCATCTCCCTCCCCAATCAATTATACTGGCTTCCTACTATTTCCAAGATCAAATTTGATTTTCAAAGATTACTTTCATTGCCTGGCCACTTCCTCTTTCCAATTTTCTTGCATCTTACTCCCCACCATGCACTCTGTGATCCAATGACAGCAGCCTTCCTAGCTGCTCCTCACATAAGATACTATATCTCCAGAGGTTTATATAGAGTGATCCTGAAGGATTAGCACCTTTGTTATGGGACTTTACCAAGACCTTTTCAGGGCAGCTTATCCACCTTTGGTATTAACCTTTCACTCAACTCTCATCTGTGGCTCCAAGGCACTGTAGCATGTGCAACAGCCTTACCCTGGTAAAACCATCTTAACAAATGGGTTAAACTAAGTTGAGGGTAACTGGTAGCTCTCAAACCCACCAGTGAGTTAAAAGGATGTCTATCCCAAGCATGTGAAGACTTCCTCCAGTGGAATGGACAGATGAAAACCAACTGTTCCAACAGCTCTGAAGGCAGGCACTTAAGCAGGCATTGTAGAGCACTTAGAGTTTAGTCAGAAGACATCAAGGTCATCCACTGCATCCCAGGCCATAGCCAGTCATGTTGACTTCTGTCCAGCTGCTGGCTGATGATTCTGGAAGAAAGAGTGAGGCTGATTTTGAGCATCTCTGCCTCACTTAAATTCAATTCATGTACAAATCAAGATATCACCCATGATGTCATTGGTCCTCTTCAAAAATGAAGGATCACCACCAATAACAAAAACAGCTCCAAACTCCAAGCCTTTTCATTGGCTATCCTGAACTACTCCCTTTCCTCCTTCCAGCTATGGCTGTGGGTACTGGGATAATAGTATTGCTATTCCCAAGTCTCCTGGGTTCAGGGAGCAGAGTTGACTCCCTTAGGTTCTAAAGGGAAATGATGGCCAAGATGGCCATGGTGCTCTAACTTGCCTGGCACATTCTGCCTCCTGTCTCTTCCTCAGGGTATCTTGCTGCTTCAGCTTGCCTGCCCTGGATAATGGTTGGTAGTCAGTAGGAGGTAAATAGTCACTTCTCCATAGGAATTGCTTCCCCAGATGATGACTGTGACAGGCTGGGTTGAAAACAGGACTAGTGATTTGAAAGGTGTTTCCACTTCCAGACCTCCTGTGTGTGTCTGACTGCTGGTAGCAATTGATCAGAAGCTGATGGTGATGAGGAAGGTAGAACAAAGAAAGACAATTTTAGACTATCTTCTGATGTTATTGGTCTTGAGGCTGGCCATATTATCTGTGAGACAGAATAAAAATGCTTCTATGTTGAAATAGATTATTTCTACAACAGATTCAGATAAGGTCATGAAACTTAAGAGCCATCTTGGGTTTCTATTTCTGCACATCCTCATGTGTGAATTGGTAGATGTAACACCTTATGGTTTCCTTCCTTGGTGTTCAGACCCCAGGGAAATTGTTCTGTCTATCTCTATTTAGGCAATGGGGAATGTTAAATCAGAAACATCTTTGCTTTTTCTATTTATAGTCACTGAGAGTGAGCTATGATTTAATCTTCTCTGATCACACTAGAAATCATCCAGTGATGAGATTTGGTCCTAATCTTAATGTCAGGACATATTTGAAACTTGGCATAATGAGTTATTATTATTGTTTTTCTTACATCATGACAGAGACTAACAAACAAGGGTAAAAGTCCTTGACATTTGGATCATAGAAACAAAGGTTTGAGTAAGAAGGAACACAACTCAGCTCTAGCCCTTTTTTTCACTCACATGGCTGCCATGTTCAGGCTGGTTCAGGCTCTCATCATCTCAACTAGATTATTGCAAAAGTATCCTAATAATTATTCTCTCTCCAATTCATAAATAGCTTCCAGAGTGATATTTCTAAAGAAAAGATCTGACCATGTCATTCTCTTACTCTAGAAAATCCAGTGGCTTTCTATTGCCTCTAGGATCAAATAAAATCTCCTCTGGCATTTAAAGCACTTCACAATCTGATTCCATCCTGCCTTTCAAGACTTATTATACATTATTCCCTCCATATACTCTACAATCCAAACTTACTAGCTACTTTCTGCCTGTCATAGATGACATTCTATCTCTCCCTCTTCTTTTCTGCCTCTTAGAATCTCTAACTTTCTTATTGCTGAGCTCAAAAGCTTTAGAATCCTAAATAGATTTAGGGACCAATACAAACCCTTCATTTTAAAGACAGGAGATCTAAGGAAACTCAGTCCTTGTTAAGTTGTTTCTTGATAATATTGTCATAACTCATTATTTAACCACATTGTCTCTAACCTTCACAAATGGAGACATATTGAATGCTAGAGGCTTTTCAAGGAAGAATAGTCATTGGAATTTCTTCCTTACTGGTGCATGTGTAGAAGCCTCAGCTATTGTACGCATTCAGTGTGCAATATCAGGCATCTCTTAAAAGAAAAAAAAAAAAAAGGCATACCCCAGTGGAATTGGCAAGATGAAAAAGCTGTTTAAATATGACATTTTATTAAAATGACTTGATATTGTTTGAAATATTTTAATGTTTCGTTGCACTTTATAGCATTTATGATTCAAGAGTTTTATTGATAAGCAACAATTTAAAAAATACACAGTAGGTGCATACCCTTTGACCCAGCAGCATTTCTATTGGGCTTATATCCCAAAGAAATCATAAAGGAAGGAAAAGGCCCCACATGTGCAAGAATGTTTGTGGCAGCCCTTTTTGTAGTGGCTAGAAACTGGAAATTGAATAGATGCCCTTCAACTGGAGAATGGCTGAATAAATTATGGTATATGAATATTATGGAATACTATTGTTCTGTAAGAAATGACCAGCAAGATGATTTCAGAGAGGCCTGGAGAGACTTACATGAACTGATGCTGAGTGAAATGAGCAGAACCAGGAGATCATTATACACGGCAACAACAGTACTATATGACGATCAATTCTGATGGACATGGCTCTCTTCAACAATGAAATGTTTCAAACCACCTCCAATTACTGAAGAAAGCCATATACACCCAGAGAGAGGGATGTGAAATGTGGACCACAACATAACATTCTCATACTCCTTGATTGATGTTTGCTTACATTGTGTTTCCTTTATCTGATGTATCGTTTATGTAGATAAGATTTTTCTTGCACAACAATGATAAGTTTGGAAATATGTATACATATATTCGATTTGCCAATATTTTAACATAATTAACATGTAGTGGATATCCTGCCATCTAGGGGAGGGGTGGGGAGTTGGGGGGGAAAATTTGTAACGGAAAGCTATGTAAGGGTTATTGTTGAAGAATTACCCACACATATGTTATGCAAATAAAAAAAAAATAAAAAAAATACACAGTAGAAAAAATCTAGCTCTGTTCATCTACCTCTTTTCTATACTGAGTTGCAAAAGATTACTGCAAAGACTAGTTGCAAAGTCCAGTTCAACTGGACTATTTCCAAGTGTCTGTTAAGATTGAACTTTTGAGAGTAGATGAGAGGAGACTATTAACCTAGAAAAGATTTTGTTTCCTGTACTGATTTCTTTGTAAGATCCATTTGGCTTGTATGTAGAATATTTGCAGCATTAATGGTATTTTTAATATAAATTTAAACTTTGGGAAAGTATTACTGTTATTTGAATTGGATGAACACAAAGTCTGTCATATGTTTACTCAATCCTGTGGTTGACTTGATTTTAATCTTTGGATGGATTCTGGGAAAAGTATTGATTGTCTAAATGTTAGGGAGTAAAGTAGTGAGAAAGATGATTCTAATCTGATTTTTTTTGGCACTTTACTTGTAGTGAATGAATGTTCTCTGTTTTGATATATTATTAATGGGCATATTATAAATTATTAAATAAAATAAATAATTTATTTAGAACAGGATCAGTTTTTGTCTGATTACCAGTTTCACATTTTAAAAAATGTACCAAAATTATTTGAAAATGCTTCTTTATGACTTATTCAACAAAAAATTTTCAAGGATTTACTGTGTGCAAAGCATAATAATAAAGATTCCCCACTCTCAGGAGCTTATGTTCTATTAGAAGAAATAAAGACTAATTAAAAAAATAAGTTTTATATAAGATAAAGTATGGGTTCTTAACCTGGAATCCATGAACTTTTAAAAAAATTTTGATAACAATACTTCAATATAATTGGTTTTTTTTAATAATCCTATGCATTTTATTTTATGCATTTAAAAATATTCTTCTGAGCAAAGATCCATAGGCTTTACCTAACTACAAAAGGAATCTATGTCATAAAAAGGCCAATGGAAAGAGCCAAATGGTACAATCTAGAAAAGTATGAGGAGAAAGAATACATTCAGCTAAGGGCAATTGAGAACAATTCATGGAGGAATAAGTTTCTAAGGCAAGTCTTGAAAGAATAAAATTTCAACAGTTAGTAATTAGAATCAAATAAAATCTCCTCTGGCATTTAAAGCACTTTACAATCTGAATGTGTTCCTGACCCCTGGAACAGCCTGTGTGGATGCATAAGGGGAGAAAGTGCTAGACAATGTCCAGGAACAACTAGCAATTATTTTCTTCAGTGAGCTTTTGCTCTTCCTTTTACATTTAACCAATTCTATTTTTAGGAAGTTATTTTCCTCAGCAAATTTGGTATACCTTTTTCCACGCATTGGCTCTTTTTTCATGATTTTTTTCCCCATTATTCTCATATCTTTTCCCAGTTTTTCTTCTACTTCTCTAATTTGCTTTTTAAAATCTTTTTTTAAAACTTTTCCTGGAATTCTTTTTGGGCATGAGTTCAAATTGCATTTTTCCTTGAGGATTCACAAGTAGCCATTTTGACACAATTATTCTCTTCTAAATTTATGCCTTGATCCTCCCCCTATCCCTATAGTAACTTTCTGCAATCAAAATCTTTTTGTTGTTGTTTGCTCAATTTTTCCTACCTTTTTTCATGAACTGCAATTCTTCTATACAAATTTTCACATTTATCACGCAGCACAAGAATAATCATATCAAAAAGGGAAAAAATGTGAAAGAAAACAAAAATCAAACAAATAACAAAAAAGATAAAAAATACTATGTTATGATCCACATTCAGTCCCCATAGTCTCTCTGGATGCAGATTGCTTTCTCCATCACATGTCTATTGAAATTTTAAAAATAAAATAAAATACAAAAAACCAAATCTGTTGAAATTGGCCTGAATCACCTCATTGTTGAAAAGAGCCACATCCATAGCAAGATAATTTGAAGTGATGAAGTGATTCTCCCAAATAATCTTTTTAGGATAGTGAAGACCCAAGAAAATTTGCTGATTGACTGGAGAGACAATGAAAGTTTATGAATAATAAATGTTTACTGATTAAGTGACTGATTAATTTTTAATGGGCAGAACCAATGTTATTGTAAAAAGTATTATCTAGATCATTGATTCCATGGAATAAATCAACAATATTTATTGAATGCCTACTGAGCATGGACTAGCTTACTGTTCGCTTATATACAAGAAACCAAAATATCCCCTATATTTAGTGAAAATTTTATTGTGGTTGAGAAGATAAGCTATATACATGTGAGATGGGGTATAGATACTTTTCAAGTAATGTAAGTGTAAGAATCAAGTAATATGTAGGTAAAGTACACTGATTTAGAATTAAAGAGAACAGAAAATTCATGAAAAAAAATAAAATTGCAGAAAGTAACAAAACTGAAAACAAATTGCCTATGTTTAAAGTGATTTTTAGTCATTTCTGCACATGAGTTCCATAGTGTGCCCTAATAAATCTGTATTTATACCCAGGGTGGCACCAGAAACTCTAAATCCCAGAGGAAGAAAAAGAAGCCAGTCATGCAGAAAATAGAATATCCAAATTACTAACAAATCAGAATCTATGAGGCTCAAATTTTTGGAATGTTACCCTTATACATTCCTGAGGTCATTTACCCTAAATGTGCCTGTTCTCATCTATTCTTAAAACTGAATGGGATCAGTACTTAGTATATCTGAGAATACAAGGTCTCTCTATCTCCAATTACCCTTAAGACCAGAAAGATTTGCATTTGAATCCTGTCTCTAATTTTTGTGTCAATTTATGTAAGTTCTGATCCATAGCTTGTTTAGCTGTAAAATAAGTTTAGGGTCTAGAACTGACATTTCTTCAATATAGGGAACTCTTAACTAAGGATATTCTCTCTTCTAATACATGTATTGCCTGCGAGGAAGGGTTTTTAACTTGTTTTATGTCATGAATTCCTTTGCCAATCTAGTAAAACCTATTGATCCCTTCTCAGAATGTTATTAAATACACAAAATAAGTTATATAATATTACAAAAGGAAACTCATTATATTTAAATTAATTATCAAATTTTTTTGTTTGTTTTGAGAACATAGATACCAGGTTAAGAAATTTGACCTTAAGAGAGCTGCCGAGAGTGCTGAGAATTAAGTGAGTTGTCCAGGTTCTAGAGTCAACATGTTATCAGAAGAAGGATTGTAACTTATGTCTTCTGGTCAGTCCTCTAGCCATTACACAGTATTGCCTTTGTCAGCTAGATATCAAAAATAGTATTTATTTTCATAGAGTTGTCAGAGAACTAAATAAGAAAAGGTGAAGGGTTTTTTTTGTTTTTGGGGTGTTTTTTTTTTTTTAACAATCTATGAAACATTTAAAATGTAAGTTATCTGGGCAGGGAGGTGTCGCAGCAGATAGAGCACTAACCTTGAGGTTAGGAGGACCTGAGTTCAAATGTGACCTCAGACACTTAGCACTTTCTAGCTATGTGACCCTGGGCAAGTCACTTAACCCCAATTGCCTCAGGAAAAAAAAAAGAAGAAAAAAAAAAGAAAAAAAAATGTAAGCAGTTGAAAGGAAGATTAAAGGAATGGAAGAAACCAGATTAGAGCCAAGTTTTAGTGGGAAAAAATAGTTAATGGATAAATAGACAAAAAATTGGTGAAGTGGAATTAGTTAGGGAGTTGTAGTAGAAATATATTTTTAAAAAAAAAAAAAAAAAAGGAAAGGAAAGAACATAAAAGAAACAAGGCACTCAGTAATTGTTATGCCCAAGCTTGGCTCCAGATGACAGATGAGATAATGCCTTCCCTTCTTTCTTTGATAAGATGGCAGTCCATGGATATGAAATGTTACATATAGACTAGGTTGATGTGTTGGTTAAAATGGCTATAAGAAGAGTGGGAATATATTTAGAAACAAAAGTATTATAAAGACAAAAGAACAATAAGAAAGTTAAAATAAAATACAGATGTTTAAAAAGAATTAAAGGAACAGGTTTCTCATTAAAACCACAACTTTAAATACAGCTATAGCTATTTCCTGTGCAACAATAACTTGACTCAGCCTAGGGTCAGTGGAGAATGAAGAAAGAAATCAAATGTCACAATTTACCTATGGACATATACTATAGAAAAATTAACTTAAGTCACCACATTTTCGTTCAGCCATTTTAGAAGAATAGGAGACCAGGACCAAGGACAAGAACAGGGATCAGATAGGATGGGAGGAGATGAGATGGAGACAGGTTCTCTATTGTCCCCAAACTGAACTAAGTAATTGTAGCAGGAGATGATTGGTGCTATAGACAAAGTCGGAATAGCAATGAGAAGCCTGTTCTTTTTCTTCCTATAGCTTAGATACCTGTCAAGGCTGTAATTCAGTCCAGGAAAGGAAGGCAGACTCCAAGCTGCACATTAACTTCAAAGCATTTTTCATTACATTGGAGACTAATGACTCACCAGCTTAGCATAGATTCACAAGGTGGATCATAGAATCTTACAATTGGAAAACATCTTAGAGAGCATGTTTTCCAACTTCCCATCCTATGAAAATGACTAGTCAAAATAGTTTTGAAAGTGTATTACACAGGGGCAGCTAGGTGGAGCAATGGATAGAGCACCAGCCCTGAAGTCAGGAGGACCTGAGTTCAAATATGGCCTCAGACACTTAACATTCCCTAGCTGTGTGACCCTGGGCAAGTCACTTAACTCCAATTGCCTAAGCAAAAAGCCAAAAAAATAAAAAATAAATAAAAGAAAGTGTATTACTCATCATAGAATCACCCAATGTCACAGTCAGAAGGGAATAGGATATCTTCCAATGGATCCATGAACAAGAATCCTTTTTACATTTCTGTTAAGTTATCCAACCTTTGCAGGAAGCCAGGGATGTGCTTATAAGTGTTTAAGTACCAGCTATCCAGGAAAAAAAAAGTATGTTGAAAACACTTTTTTATTTTTGGATGAAATTAAGCTTAAGTGATTTAACCATAGCTATATAGTATATAAGTATCCGGGGCTGAATTTTGAACTCAGGTTCTCCTAACTCCAGGGCTGGTGCTCTATCCACTGTATCACCTACCTGCCACTTTCAACCCATTTTTATTTTTATTTTTTTAATCATTATAATATTTTATTTTTTCCAAATACATACCAAGATAGTTTTCAACATTTGCCTTTGTACCTTTGCACACTTTTAACTGATGCTAAATATAGCATTATCTCTAGGCCATTCAACATTCTATTGTATTGCCCTGGTACAATAGAAATTTCTTCAGGCCAATTTATCTTCATATCTGAGCACCTCAAAGTATCAAAAGTAATTAAGGAATGTTCCCACATTTTTGATAAATCACCTCCTACTTCCCTCTTCTCCCCCCATAAAATGCTTGCTTTAACGAAAGCACAAGTCCATTTGAGTATCTGAGTATGTCATTTCCCATCATATTGTTCTTCCTGGATATACTCTGGTTATTCAATGTCTTTCCTAAAATGTGGTATCCAATAATACCATAAGCAAATTTAGAGAACATGGAATAGCTTATCTGTCAGATTTTATGGATGAGAAAAATTCAGGATCAAAGAAAATATAAAGAACATTACAAAATGTAAAATAGATAATTTTGATTATATAAAATGAAAAAGATTTTGCACAGACAAAACCAATGAGATCAAAATTACAAGGAAAGCAGAAAACTGGGGAAAACTTTTTACAAGTATCTCTGATAAAGGCCCCATTTCTCAAATATATAAAAAACGGAGTCAAATTTATTAAAAATATGTCATTCAATTGATAAATAATCAAAAGATATAAACAGGCAGTTTTTAGACAAATCTATCTATAATCATATGGCAAAAAATGTTCTAAATAACTATTGATCAGAAAAATACAAATTAAAACAATTCTGAGGTACCCCGTCCCACATGAGTGGCTATTATAAAAAAAAAAAAAAGGAAATGTTGAATTTTGGAGGGGATTTGGGAAAACTGAAATACTGATTCTTTGCTGGTGGAGTTGTAAAGTAATCTGACCATTCTGGAAAGCAATTTAGAACTATGCCCAAAGGACTATAAAAACTCCATATCTTTTGATGCAACAATATTGTTGCTAGGTCTATATCTCAAAGACATCCCCAAAAAAGGGGAAAGTGTCTATTTGTACAGAAATCTTCATAACGATTCTTTTTGTTGTGCCTAAGAATTAAATTAAAGGGATGCCATCAATTGGAAATGGCTAAACAACCTGTGGTATATAATTGTAATGGAATATTACTGTTATAAGAAATGACAAGCAGAATGATTTCAGAAAAACTTGGAAAGACTTACATAAACAGTGCATAGTGAAGTGAACAAAACCAGGAGAATGTTGCACACAGTAACAGCAATATTGTTCAGTGAAGAACCGTGAATGATTTAGCTATTCTTAGTAACACAATGATCCAAGGCAATCCTAAAGAACTAATGATGATGTTTATTATTTGCCTCCAGAGAAAGAACTGATATTGATTGAATATAGACTGGAGCATACTATTTTTCACTTTCTATCATTTTTTTCTTTTATTTGACTCTTGTACAAAATTACTAATATGGAAATGTTTTACATAACTGCACATGTATAATCTATATTTGGTTGCTTACTGTCTCAGAAAGGGACAGAATTTGAAACTCAAAACTTTAAATAAAAATATCTGGATTTTGTTTTGTTTTGTTTTGTTTTGTTTTTTTAATGTAGTACCCAAGACAAAAGACAGTACTAGATGTGCTCTGATCAGGGCAGAGTATGACCAGAAGGTATACTGTCATATTTTGCCTTTTAGATGCTATCCCTTTCTTAACACAGCCTAAGATTGTGTTAAATTTTTTAGCTTTTTCTAAACATTAACACTATCCTATATTGAATATGTAAGTCACTAAAACTGTAGCCAAATTATTCCAGTAATAAGCCTGCTGCTCCTTCCCTTCTTACCACCACTCCTCAGCTAAATCTGAGTACAAAAAAAGCCAGCATTTTTTCACATGACCTGCTATCTAGTCTCATCTTCCACATACTGTACTTAGAAAGATAATTTTTAAAATCCAAGCATTAAGAGTTTTCATATCTGCCTATTAAATTTAATTTTATGTCTTGCTTACTGTGAGAGCTTTAAAGATCTAGAATCAGTCCTCTGATGTCCTTGTTATTCCTCCCAACTTGTTATCATCTGCAGTTTGAGAAAACGGCGTTTTTGCCTTTATGCAAACCAATGATTAAAAAACTAATAATATAAATAGTATAAGGCCCAGGACATCTGTCTGGAGTACTCTAGTGAAGATATCCTCCCAAATTGACATTAAACTACTAATGATTATTCTTTTACTAGCTCCAAATCTACCTAACTTTACTATTACTCAGGAATCACTTTATGTTCCATAAAGTTTTATTGTATTTAAAAATGTAAAAACCATTCTTAGTTCTTGGGCCCCATAAAAATAGGCAACAGTGTCATATTTGGCTCTTGGGCCACAGTTTGCTGACCCCTGGTCTAGACTATCTCTCAGTCTTAACCACAAAAATAGCATGAGACAGTATCAAATGTTTTGTTAAAATGTAGACTGCAGGATTTCTGGGGGCAATAATCATCTCTCTATCTTATACATGATGTCAATAAAGCAAGAGTGATTTGTTGATGCCAGTGTGGTGTCTGTTCTGGGAACACATTATGTAAACTCATTCCCTAGTCAACCATGTCAGAAATGTATATGATATGACCAAGTAAGAGTGGGTGGATGTAATTCAATAACTGGGAGAAAACATATTAGAGTGTTTGCCTACCTGATAATAGGTCAGTTCATAAAAGAAAGCATCATTATTTTAGTGCTTAATATTGGACTCCACACTTATGTTTCATATTCTACCCATATCTTACATGTAGGTTCTTTGACAGAGCAGAAACTAGGTATTTGGTATCATTCCTAGGGCTGTATTGATCAAAATCTGATATACTTCCTGTGTGAAGTAAGATCATCTTGAATTAAGGAAAAAATAGATTAATTTATGTCTAGTACCAAAAGATAAAAATAATAATAGAAACTACTATTCAGTTATTGGTAGAGGTGGCCATGGATCACTACTGGTCAATCACAATTAATCACTCTTACAAGCCTAACTTGTAGAGACAGATAATTAATGCAAACATTATAGAATAGAAAAATAGAAATAGAATAGAAATATATTTTCTATATAAATAGAAAACTAGAAAACAGAGCTGGTTTGATTAGTTGTATACTTTTTGAAGAAGGAGTAATGAACTTTTGTTTGTGGACTAGTAACGGTCACTTTAATCTGTGTTGAAAGGCGCACCTGTTTGGGAAGGTATTAAGAGGAAAATGAGACAAACAAATCATGCTTAACTTGAAGTCCATAGGATTTAGAGGAAAGGATCATAAAGATCATCCCATTTCTCTGATTTTATTGGAAGAAGCCAGGCCCCAGTGGTTTATATCATTTGTCTAAATTTATATAAAGGTAATAAAAAGAAGAGCCAGGATTCAAACTGAGGCCTTCTGATTTTAAACTGACAAGTTTCTCATCTATAAAACAGAGATAATACTGATCAAATTAGGTCACAAAATTGTTGTGAGACTTGGATGAGATAACCTATACAAAATGATTTTCTACATGTGTCCATTAAAAATAAACAGCAAAAGTAAATTCAGACTCTTTTCCCATTAAGAAGTAATTTAATTTGCTGTTTATTAAGTACTTGTTACATGCAAACAATTCAGGCAGTAAGATTTGGGGAAAAAAAAATTAGAAACAGTCCCTGCCTTCATGAAGTTTACATTCTACTAAGGAGAACACAACTTGTATTCAAACAAGTATAAATGTTGTTCAGTTTTTCAGTCCTATCCAACTTTTTGTAAATCCATGAACTATAGCCAGTCAAGCCCTTCTGTCTTCTCCTATCACTCAGAATCTCTTCAAGTTCAAGTTTTCTAGTTCCACAACACTATCTATCCATCTTATTCTCTGTCTTCCCTTTTTCTTTTTTTCTTCAATCTTTCCAAACATCAGGGTCTTTTCCAAAGAATCCAATCTTTTCATTATGTGGACAAACTATTAAACTTCAGTATTTGAGTAGCCTGAATTAATTTTTTAAAGTATTAACTGATTTGATCTCCTTGCTGTCCAAGGGACTTTCAAAAGTCTTCCCCAGTGCATTGATTCAAAAGCATTGATAGTATGGCATTTAGCTTTCCTTATTGTTCAACTCTAACAATCATACATTGCTAATAAAAAAAACATAGCTTTGACTATATGGACTTTTGTCAGCAAGATGATCTGCTTTTTAGCATGCTGTCCAGATTTGCTATAGCTTTTCTTCCAAGGAGCAAACATTTTTGTTTTTCGTAGATCACCATCTACAGTGATCTTTGAGCCTAAGAATATAAAATCTGATGCTGCTTCTATTTTTTTCTCTCCCTTTATTTGCCAGAAAGTGATGGGACCAGTTGCCAAGATTTTTGTGTTTTTTTTGTTTTGTTTTGTTTTTATGTTAAGCTTCCAGCCAGTTTTGACACTCTCCTCTTTCACCCTCATTAATAGGCTTTTCAATTCTTCATTGCTGCCATTGGTATGGTATCATCTGCATACCTGATCTTGTTGATATTTTTCCTGGCGATCTTAATGCCAGCTTTTGATTCATCCAGTCTGGCCATATCCCATGATATACTTTGCCCATAAGTTAAATAAATAAGGTGACAATCTATATCCTTATTATAGTTCTTTTCCAATTTTAAACCAATCAATTGTTCCATGTTTGGTTCTAATTGTAACAAAGAAAATTAATGACTGAGAAATGACTAGCAAATTGGGGGATCAGAAAAGGCTTCACAGAGTTGTATTTCCGCTGAGCCTTAAAGGAAATAGAGACTCTGAAAGGCAGATATGAGTGCATTACAGGCTTGGGAGGGAAGAGAGGAGGAGAAAAAAAAAAAAGAGGGAGGATAATGGGATAATGAACCAAAGCAAGGGATCATAGGATAATAGGTCAAGAGCTGAAAGAGACCTCAGAGGTCATGATGGTCCATTAAGCTCAGGGAAACTACTACAAAGCCACTCTGGCTGGAATGTATAATCTAGCTTCTTTGAAATATCATGGGCTTTTGTTGTTGTTGTTGTTTTGTTTTGCTTTGTTTTATTTTTGGTGAGACTTGTGTCTTTAATCATAAGGGAAAAATCAAAGAATTGTGACAAGAACATTAGACTTAAGAATGCAGAGACCTAGGCTTGAGTCCTGGCTCCATCATAATTAGCTCTGTGACCCTGAGTAAGTGATTTTTAATGTGATCTATGATGTGGGGTTAGGCAGGCACCAAAAGTTGGGGTTTGGTTATGTGAAGAATTCACAATGGCCATTCCCTTTGGCAAAAGGTAGATTTATTTAGGGAAGAGGTTGTAGACAAAATGATGGGATACAATAGACACTGGGAATGGTAAATATGAAATAGAGTGATAGAGCATATGAAAGACAAGTTCTTCATGGGAACTCATAATTACCTAGTAGAAAGAGAGCACTCCATGAGGTTGGGACATTCCCTTAGCTGGTAGGCTAAATCCTGAAAAGAATTTAGCTCCCTAAAAGAGTTAGTTAGCTGTAAGGAAGAGAAGTGGGATTGGGAAGCATAGTGGAGTTAGGGGAGATGCCACGTGGCATGGGGGAAGAGAAAAGACACCACAAGGCAGAATGTTGTGGTGAGCTGACCCAAAGGAAAGTAACACCCATGGAATGGCCCACAAGTGGGTTTTATAGGGAAAATTTAACCTCAGGAACATGACTGGGATTTCTACAGAGGGTGGGTCTCTGGAGTTTGAAGTAACTTGGATTTCAGACTGGATTACCTTTAGAGGATGGGACCAGGGAGCTAAACTGGTCTTAGATTCCTTATCTATAAAATAAAGAGATTAGATTAAAGTATCTCTAAGTTTCTTTTCTTCTACCCTCAATATTCTGTGAATTTTATTTCCAGTAGAAATTTCTAAAAACAAACTTCTTCATGAAGAGAACTGTTTTTTAAATACCAAGTAAATAGCAATTTTTTTTTTAACCATTGTAATCCTTACTCTTTGACTGAAAGTTATATGAAAGAGGAGCTGACAGTTTTCTAAAAGTCAACCACATAGTTGGGTTTGGATTATGTTTCAGACTTGAACAATGAGTTTTCAGAGTTTAAAAAAAAAACAAAAAACAAAAAACAAAACCTTTCCTCTCCCTATTTAAAGGTTTTCTTTGTATTTTATTGTGTTGAGTCAGATGAGTAGGTCATTGATCTTATTCATCTGCTTATGCTTTTTCAAAAACACTTTGATGCAATAAGCTACAATATCACATAAATAATGCAATACTATTTTGCTGGATGGATGCACATCTAAATACTAATACCAATAGCAACTTACATTGATATAGTACTTTATGACAAAGGGCTCCATATTTTTAAGACCACTGTGATCTGATATATAATTGTTCAAAATTTATCTAGAAACTTGAAAGTTAAAGTGGTAACAAGCTTCTCTATCTCTTACTTTTTTTTTTTTATGAGTTTCAACCACAACTTTGATGTTATTTGCAGTCAGGATAAAAAAAAAAAGCCTCAGGTAAGTTTTCACTCCCAATTACCAAACTGAAGTGATTCTACAGAGCACACAATGAGCCCTGGGCTCCTGCTTTAGTGTAGTTCTATTCAAAAAGGCTTTCAAGCAGATCACCGGGGATCTGGAGCACCCTAGTTTTCCCCAAGTTTAGCAGGAACTCTCTGTGAGTGCTAGGTCTTTGCCTTCCTAGCTTACAAAGAAGCTCTCACTCTGAGAAGCCTATTAAAGAGGCTTGCTTTCTCAGAAGCTTTGACAAGGAGGGTTTATACCTCTTTAGGTCAGAGTGACTCTGAATTCCATTTGCTGAGAGTGGCTTAACCTGTTCTTCTGCTTATGAGATTGGCTCCTGGAGAGGTTTTCTATTTGTTTATTATTTCAGTAGTAGCTTAGGTAAGAGACTACTCATGTCCATATCCCCTGTAAGGATCTGTTTTTTGTTTTGGGGGCGTTTGAAGGGTTTGGGGTTTGTTTTGCTTTGGTTTAGTTTTTTGTGTGTCCATTTGGCTATTTCTTCCACCCGATGGAAATTGTAACTATTCTAGAACTTGGTCTCCACAAGTTGTGCTGCCTAAAAAATCCAACACCTTGATTACTTCCAATCTTTCCAAACAAGGCTGGTCTTCAGATTAAAAGTACAAAATTTATTGTTGCAAAGCCTATACTCAAGAACTTGCTGGCTTATTAAAAGCACCAAAAACTTTCCTATCCTTCCAGGACTGACTAACTCAGATTCTACCTCATCCATGAAGCAGTTGCTGAGTCTGGCAGTTGGAAACAAGCTTTCCTTCTTTTGTGATCCCATAGCACTTGATTATTTGCCTCTTAAGGCATAGGTTCTAATTTGTATCGTAATTTGTGCCTTATTGGTATAGTCTACAGAAACTCAGGGTTGCCATGATGTCATGGAACCTGGAATTGGAAGAAACCTCAGAGATCTTTTTGCCTAAACTCTATCATTTTTGCACATGAGAAAATATACACATGAACTATGAAGTATCTGGTCCAAAGTTATACAAGTCTTAGTAAGCAGAAGAGCTGAAACTTGAACCCTGGTGCTCTGGTTCCAAATCAAGTGCTCTATTCACTATCTAATATTGTCAAACTGATTTCTGATTGCTGTATACTGATTTAGAAAACCATAAATCAATATCATCCATGTTGTGTTATATTTTTATTTATTTTGTTTAACATTTCCCAATTATATTTTTTAATCCGGTTTGTAGTCTGCCTGCCACAAATTCTGTGGCTTCTAGCTAATTGAGGTAGGTTTTAAAAATTAGGCTTCAGGAGGAATGTTGGGCCTGAGCAAATTATTTTATGACCGGCCTGGTATTTCAGCTCCAGAGCTAGAACTCAGTGAGATGCTTGTCTATTATCTAATAATTAGAAGTTTGCTTAGCCATAGCATGGAAAGATTTACCAAGTAAACTTCGTTGATTCAGTTGAGTACTGTTTTCCTACTTCTGTATTGGCTATACTCATCTGTTTTTTAAAATAATTTAATTTAATAATTAAAAAGCCAGGAGGAAAGAGTTCTAACTTCTCTTGTATTGGTTTAGGCCATCAGAAAATGCTGTCAATGGTTTATCTTCAGTCCTTTGAGGAAATAAGTCTTAAAAAATATTTTAATACCTTTTTTTAAAAATTAAAACTTTTTATTTTCAAAACATACTCATAGATAATTTTCAACATTCATCCTTGCAAAACTTTGTTTTTTTTTTTTATCCCTCCCTTACCTCCACTCCTTCCCCTAGGTGGCAAGCAATCCAATATATGTTAAACATGTGCAATTCTTTTTTACATATTTCCATAATTAACATGCTGCACAAGAAAAATCAGGTCAAAAAGAAAAAAAATGTGAAAGAAAACAAAAAGCAAGCAAACAACAAAAAAAGTGAAAATACTATGTTGTGATCCACACAGTCCCCACAATCCTCTCTCTGGGTGCAGATAGCTCTCCTCTATTTCAGTACCTTTTTAAGAAAAACCAGCCAAACCTTTGTAGAGTTAAGGCTTTAGGATTTTGCTTCTACAACAGAAGTTGTCCCCATTTTCTCTAAGGAAGATTTGGATTGAGGGCCCTAACATATGAAAGTATAACTATCATAAATATTACATAGCATACCATATAGTTCAAATTTTATTTATGAACTTTAAGACTCAGAATTATATATTATATATATAAGGAACAGATCACCAAAAGAGAAATAACTAAACCAATTGGTTAACAATTAGTCTACAAACAATTGTTTCAACAAATCCTATAAATTTGCCATGTAAAGCAATGTATCATCCAAATTTGTATATAAATATCTCTAAAGAGGTATTTTATGGCCTCAATTTACCACTGACTTTTTGTTTTTTTTCACCAGAGGGATCTATAATGACATCTTAATGTCATTATAATGACAGACAATCTGTGTAAATATGGGATCTGATGAGAATTGAAGCCTGCAGATCTCTTTGTTTCTGTTGGAAAGGACAGGTTACTGTGTGTACTGGAAAGAACATTGGGTTTGTCATTAGAAGACCTGGATTCAAATAGTATTTCCTCAATTTATTATCTTTGTGACCTTGGGCAAGTCCTCTGTATCCTCAACTACAGAATGAAGGAATTGGATTAGATAATCTCTGTGGTCTATTCCGATTAGCTCTGAGGTTCTTTGATTCCCTAACCAGTAAATACAAATACCCCTCTATTACTATTTTACTGGCTTTCATCAAAATCTTTCTTTTTCTTTTTCTAGCAGTTAGAAGAAAAAATGAATTTTTGAGCTCCAGAAAGTAATTATAAGAATTTTTGGCTGAAACAAACATCGGTAAAGTTCCTTAATGAAAACAATTCCCAAAGAAGAAAAACTAAGCTGGAAGGCATTCATAATTTATGAAAGAAAATATCCAAGTATAACCTTCCAATAACTTTAGCTCTCAGGGTATTCTTACTCAATGTGTTGACAGTAGATCCCAAGCCTGATGCTAGTTCAAAAACTTTTCCATTTCCCAACTCCCACCGCTGCTTCAGAATCATGGAATCTTATATTCTTAGGCTCAAAAAGAACCTCAGAAGCCATCTATTCCAGTCTTACCACAATATGAATCCCATCAACTGCATCCCTGAATGGTTGTCCAACATTAGCCTCCCATGATGGAGGAGTAACCTCATTAGCCTTTGGCATAACCAATTCCATTTTCTGACAGCTTGAATTATTAAAAAGTTTTTCCTTGTGTCCAGACAAAATCCACTTCCCTGTAACTCTCAACTTTTGGTCACAGTTCTGCTCTCTGGAGATAACACAAAAATATTAATGTCTCTTCCACCTCCTACAGTAGAAAAATTACTGAGTTGGAATCAGAGGGTCTAAGCTCAACTACTGTCTCTTAATCTTTAATGAACATGAAAATGCTGCTCCAGCCTAATTCACACAAGTGTTAAAAGAATCAGCGAAATAATCTCTTTGAAGCAGAATTCTTAACTGCATGAAATGCATTTGCTGTTATGGTACACTCTCAAATGCTCAGGGACAAATCACAGACCCAGCTCTCTCTCTTTTACTATCCTTCATGTAGTCTGCCTTTGAGGCATTTCCTGGCTCATTGGGACCTTCAATAGAGGCTAAATAGAAAAAATAAAATAATAAGAAAACATAGCCATAAATCCCTGTTAGGTGGCTCATGCAAGATAAAAGTGAAAAGGAAAAAGAAGAAAAAAAAAATGTGAGGGGAAAAGGTAGAGAAGCAGATCTAGCAAGAAATGAACCATCCTTGAAGTAATTATAATAATCAAGTTAAAAAAATTATGCATCAAATTTCTCCTTAGACATTTGTACATTAGTTCCCCATTGGACAAAGTATATATTAAATTAAAAAGTAGAAATAGTCTTGATCTAACCACACATTGAATTACTTGCTTGAAACTTGAAAGGTATCCAAAGTCCTTAAAACTAAAGTAGATTCGGCTCCTTCAGAAGTAAATGTGATGTTTCAGATGTTCTAGATCAAGTTTGTCAAAGTTTTTCCAAAGGTCAAAATAGGTTCATGTTAAGAAAGCAAAATAACAATTTCATGGACATTCCAACTTTCAGATGACCTTCATATCAGGATTATCATCCAATCCAATTATGATGATGTCACACTAATTATACATATCAATTATATTTAGATATTTACTTCTCCAAAGAAATGCCTTTTCAGCATCTTTCAGTTGAAATCTCATCTTTACAAAATATTTGCTCAAACTAAGGACTCAAACTAAGGATACTTGAAATAGCACATACAAATTAATATGAGGTTACTTCAGAATAATTCCATTATGTACCTGTTATGTATAAGGCATGGTATGAGCCATGGGGTCTAAGTCTCTTCTCAGATTTATATCTTAGGTCAATTCCACTGAAAATTACTAATATATCTAGGTCCCAATTAGTGTGAACAATGAAAAACCTAAAGTTCACTGCATAATGAAATGAGTACTATTTAAAGTTATGATCATGTAAAATAAGCTCATTGGTTCCAGTTCAAATGAAATATATAGTGCACCTACATCAGAGGATTCATAAATCCACATTAATAGAGACCTAGCTGAATTTTATATTTAATTATGATCAACATTAAGATCTACTGTTCTTTTTTTTTATTAAAAGTTTTTTCCTGAAGTCAGGAAGACCTGAGTTCAAATCTGGTCTCAGACACTTAACATTCCCTAGCTGTGTGACCCTGGGCAAGTCACTTAACCTCAATTGCCTAAGCAAAAAAAAAAAAAAAAAAAAAAAAAGTTTTTTATTTACAAAACATATGAGTGATTTTTCTACATTGACCTTTACAAAGCTTTTTTTTCTGTTCCAAGCTTTTCCCCTCCTTCCCCCCACCTCCCTACTATTCTCTTTTTAAAATTAAAATTTCATTTCATTTTCAAATAGAGATCAACTTTCTTCCCTCCCACCCATAACTTCCCTTCCTCTTCTCCCTATTGAGAATTCAAAAGAAACAAAACTCCTATTATAAACATGTATAATTAAGCAAAACAAAATTTCTCATTGGCTATATTTTAAACACATACATATACACATCTGAGTGCATATGTATAAGCTGTATATATACACATATATGTATATGTGCATGTCTATGTGTGAATATGTATGTACACACACAAACACATACACCAAGTCCATCACCTCTCTTTCAAAAGATGATCAACATATTTCATTATGAATCCTTAGGAATTGTGCTAAGCACTGAGGATATAAAAACAATAAATAAAATAATCCTTTCTCTCAAGGAACTTGTATTTGAAAAGGAAGACACAACAAGAATATATACAAATATATCCTAGCTGTGTGACCCTGGGTAAGTTACTTAACCCCAATTGCCTCAGGAAAATAAAAAAGAATATATACAAATATACACAGAATAAATATAAAACTAAAGTAGATTCAGCTCCTTAAGAAGTAAATATGATGTTTCAGATGTTCTAGATCATTTGTCAAAGTTTTTCCAAAGGTCAAAATAGGTTCATGTTAAGAAAGCAAAATAACAATTTTATGGACATTCCAACTTTTAGATGATCTTCATATCAAGATTATCGTCCAATCCAATTATGATGATGCCACACTAATTACATATCTCCTTTATGTGTAAATAATCCTTTCTCTCAAGGAACTTGTATTTGAAAAGGAAGACATAAGAATATATACAAATATGTCCTAGCTGTGTGACCCTGGGCAAATCATTTAACCCCAATTGCCTCAGTAAAAAAAAAATAAAGATAGATATAGATATAGATATAAAAATATATACAGAATATAAAACTAATATGTAATAATATAACTAATAATAAATATAAATAGTAGAGGAGTTCTGTATATGGGAGGTAGTATTTGTGCAGAGTTATGAAGAGAAGGATTCTGTGAGGTAGTTCATTCCAAATATGAAGAATAACCAGTGAAATGGCATTGAGACAAAAGAGAGCATCCTGTACAAGGAACTGAGAAAAGGCCAGGTTAGCTAGATCCCAGAATTGTGAAGGAGGAGCAATATTCAACAAAGTTGGAAATATTGGCTGATGCAAAGTTTTAGAAAGCTTTCAAAGCTAAACAGAAGAGTTCATCTTTGATCCTAGAGACAGAGAATCCCTCGGATTTATGAAATAGGGAAGTACCATAGTCAGGAAAATCACTTTGGCAGCAGAATATAGGATAGACTGAATTGGAGAGAAACTTTAGGCAGTAAGACCAATCAGGGCATTGTTGCAGTGGTCTAGGCAAAATCTTATTAGGACCTAAAGTAAGGTATTAGCTGAGTGATTAATGAGAAACTTCAGCTGTGAGAGATGTTGTGGAGGTAGAAATGGTAAGTTTGGGTAAATAAATATGTTGGGGTCAAGGAGAATGAAGAATCAAGGAAAATGCCAAGGTTATTAATCTGAGAAACTGCCTTTGTCAAAAATAGTAAAGATAATGAGCTCTAGACTCATTAGGGCATCCAATTTGGAATGCCCAAAATGCAATTGGCAACATCCAGTTCAGTTGAAAGGTTGAGGCTAAATATCTATAGGTATGGGAATCATGGGCAAAAGGTGATAATTAACCCAAGAGAGTTAATGAGGCCATCAAAACAAAGACTATGGAAATAAAAGAGTAGGAAACCTAGGAGAGAGCTTTGTGATCAACTAGATAATGAACTAGAAAAAGGAGCAGTTAAGTAGAATAAGAACCAGAAGAGAAAATATCATGAACATTCAATTTTTCAGTCTTCTTAAATCCCATTCAATTTCATTTACTTGCAGGTTTGGCCAACACAACTGGATCTCACCAATACTCATGAGCACTACCTCCTAAGTAAAAACTGACAATCTTCTCTCTCTCTACCATTCCATTTCTCCTCATGCCTCATTTCCTTCACTTTCTAGTACTGTCCTACTTGTAGTTCCTTGAACTTGACACTCCATCTTCCATCTCTGTGTCTTCACAATGCTCTGCTCTCTCACCTTCATCTCATAATTTCCCTAGCTTTCTTCAAGGTTCAGCACAAATCCTATTTTTCCCAGGAAGCATTTCCTGGTCCTTCAAGTAGCTATGTCTTCCCCTTTTTGATTGCCTTTGTATACTCTACAGAGCTTGTGTACATATTGCAGGTTATTACATGTTTTTTCCTCCTTTAGAATGTACATATAATGTACAAAGAATGTACATAATAGGGACTATGGAGTTTTGGTAGAGTTTGATAGTTATGTTGTTGTTTTCTTTTTCTTTCTTTCTTTCTTTTTTTTTTTTTTTTTGTATACCCAGTACTTAGCACAACGCTTAGAACATAGTAAGTGTTTAATAAAAACTCATTGGCTGAGTGAACATTACCTCTGTTCTTCACTTCCTTTCCTCTCCAACCTTGACCCAAAAAAGAACCAGTGTCACTCTACACTGTACTCTATTAACAAATCCATTGCCCTCTTCTTTTACTGCTACTCTTCCTCTTGTTAAACCTAAACCCTGGATAATTCCCACTATCTACTTCCTTCATAGCTACTTACATATTGCTGAATAGATCCAGAGGAAGTCACATAGCCATCTATCCTAATTGGATATATTATAAATCATGTTAATCTTATTCAGGTGGTTCCTCACTGCAATAAGAATTTTATTCTTCACTAAATAATTCCCATCTTACTCCCTAAACCTTATCATTTCTCACTTCTCTCTACCCCATTTCTTTCAATTAAGGACTCTTATTTCTTACTTTACTAAAAAAAAAATGATATTTACATTTGACACGAGCCTTTCTTTTCATCTAAAAACCTCTTGGCTTCATCCCCTACTCTCTCCTCCTTTTCTCTCAGTCTCTAACAATGAGATGGTCCTCCTCCTTGCTTTGTCCATCTCTTCTATCTGGGCTTCTGATCCCAGCTACTCCAGAAGATTGCAACTACAATTCCCTTTCTCTCTAAAAGTCAGCTTCTCCCTTCTACTGGTTTCTTCCCTGCTACCTCCAGCCATGCTTAACTTTCTTTCATTCTTAAAAAAAAATAATGATCCTACTCTCTTCTCAAGTTATTGTCCCATAGCTCTCCTCCTTTCTTCAGCTAAACTCTTATTAAAAAAAAAAAAAAAAAAAAAACTGTCTACATTTTCTGTCTTCACTTCCTTTTTTCCCCATCACTCTTCAACTGTTTAAAATTTGGTTTTCAAACTCATCAGTCATTTAAAATAGCAAAGTTACCAATGATCTCTTAATTGCTACATCTGATGGTCTTTTTTCAATCCTTTCTTGACCCTGCTTCATTTAACCTTATTGGCCACTTCCTCCTATTGCCCTCCTTATGCTTTTCTGAAACTAGTCTCTCTTAGTTTTTCTCTTCCTACTTGTCAGGTATTTCTCTCCAATGAATTGAGAGAACTAAATTAACAAAATGTTTTGAGATCATAGAATAAAAATCTCTGTAGGAAGGCTAAATAGTATCATTAACCAATCATCTTGGGATGTCACTTGGTATTAGAAATACAATACCTTTCATTGATTGATTCTTATAGCATCTCCATGTCAGTGAATGCCAATTACAGCTATATCTACTTGTAGCAATTGCACCAACCATAATGATTGATCAATTCAAATCAAACAACTGACTGATTTGAATTAGTATAATTGATCTTTCTTTACCTAACAGACTAATTCTTTTGAATTAGTCACTAAAATGGCCATTGCTATTTTAGGCCATGTAGGCAATATGCCCATGCCTATGAGTAAATGAGGTACAGGGAAGATAAGTGCCACTGTAGTTAATTAATCAATCAGCACGAATTTATTTAGTGACTACTATGTGCTAAGTACTGTGCAAAGAGCTGGGATTCAAAGGTAAATTGAAACAGTCTCTTCTCTCAAGCTGTTTATATTCTATAAGGGGGAAATGATATATACATATATAATAAGTACCAAATAGATATAAGGTATTTAAATGCAAGGTAGTTAGGAAAGGAGAGCACAAGCAGTTAGGGAATCAGAAAAAGACTCTTATATAAGCTATGCTTCATCTGAATTTTTTTTTTTAAATGGGAGATGCTATGAGGCAGGAGTGAGGAAATAATATATTCCAAGTATGAGGAACAGCCAGTGCAAAAATACAGAGACAGAAAATGGAATGTCCTATATGAGAAATAAAAAGAAGTCCTATTTGACTAGACCACAGAGAATAAAACTATATAACTAGTGTAAAAAGATGGGTTGGGTCCAAATAGTGAAGGACTCCCAAAGTTAAACAGATAAATTAATATTTTGTCCCAGAGGCAATAGTTACAACAAAGCATTTATCTGACAAATATTTCTCTGAGGCAATGCTTTCTAACAAGATACTGAAATGACAACAGGGTTGATGGCCATCCAAACTCAGCCTTTTCTTTATCTCTGCCCTCTCAAAATCATACTGGTTCTAAAAGCAAGCAGAGTGGGCCCATGGAGACTGACTTCAGAAGTAACCAAAAGCAGACCCTACTCCTTCTGGTGATTCCTCTGGTGGAGCCAGAGTCTAATAATTCTGCTGCCTGAGAAAAGCGCAGCTGGGGGGGGGGGGGAGATGCAGTGGTGCAGGAGATGGCACAGGGCTACCATATTCCTAAGCTATCCAACTCTCCAGACTGATGTAGGACAAACCTTACCTAACTCCTGAGATGCAGGTGGAACACAGTCAGGCTTCTTTTCCTTGGCCTGCTTCACTGCACAGCTCCTCTCCAGAAGACTACACTTCTCCAGGAAAGCAAGGCCCTTGAAAGGCCCTTCTCTTTGTGAGTTCAGAGGACCTTGCCCCATGCCATTACTCATCCCTGGACAGCTCAAGAACTCTACCGTCCCCTGACTGATGCTATTCCCTGTGGGAAGGGTCAACTACTATGTAACCTACTGATATAACTGAAGTTCTCTGGGCCTTCTCAGCTGACCCTCTGCTCTATCACTAGGACTTCTAGACTTTTCCATCCACTCTACAGCTGATCTTAGTTGTTCATATTTGCTCTCCCAATTAAAATGTGAGATTCTTCATAGAGACTGTCAAGTAGTTTTTCTATTTCTACCACCAGTACTTAACACAGAAACTTAATAAATTATGTTCCCTCCCTCCCTTCCTACTTTTTTTCTTCTTTCTTTCTTTCTTTTCTTCTTTCCTTTTTTCTTCTTTCTTCCTTTCTACCTTCCTCTCTCCCTTCTTCCCTTCCTTTCTTTTCTTCTTCTTTTTCTTCTCTTCTTCTTTTCTTCTTTTTCTTTTCTTCTCTTCTTTCCTTCTTCCTTCTCTTCCTCCTCCTCCTCTTTCTTCATCTTCTTCCTCCTCCTCCTCCTTCATCATCATCATCTTCATCTTCTTCCTTCTCTTCCTCCTCCTCCTTCCTTCCTTTCTTCTTCTTTTTCCTTTCTTTCCTCTCTTCTTTTTCTTCCTCCTCCACTTCCTCCTCTTCCTTCTCCCTCCCTCTCTTCTTCCCTTTCTCCCTTCTTCCTTTCTTCCTCCTTTTTATTGCTTATCCCGAAATCAACTCGAGATCTAGAGTCTCTCCTCCCTTCACCAAAATAAAATATCATCACAAGACAGAAGTGCTCTACTCTAGGAGACAAAATTTAATTTCCTCCTTCCCTTTCACCCCTCACTGCCAGTTTGGTTCCATCTCCTTAAGGGAGAAGATGCTAAGCATCAATGACTCAGATATGTCTTCTTGAGGCAGAATTCATTTACTTATTTGTTCTATTGCATATATCTAGTTGTCATGAGTTTAAAATACCCATGGCAAAACCAATGAAGCAGTGGATAGAGTACTTGGCCCAGAGTCAGCAAGACTCATCTTCCTGAGTTCAGATTTGGCTTTAGACATTTACTAGACCTTGAGCAAGTTACTCAACCCTGGCTGCCTCAGTTTCTTCATCTATAAAATGAACTGGAGAAAGAAATGGCAAATCACTCCTGTATCTTTACCAAAAAAAACCCAACTCCAAGTGGGGTCACAAGGAATCTGAAATATCTGAACAACAACCACATCCATTTTTCCAATTCAAGACCATTTTCTTTCCAAAACTGAAAGTTCTGCTCTGAGCAGATTTTCATTTTGAGGATATAGGGTACTGGTTTCATTAACCAATTTATCTAATTCAAAAATATTTTTGAAAATATGTTCAGTATATGAGGCAGGAAAAGCTCTATTGATTCTAGTGTTGAGTGTCTGGTTTTGCCAGACAAGAGTATCTTCCTGAAGCCACAGACTGCATGTCCTAAGGGCTATAACAACATCCAGTTATTTGTGTTTGAAAATTTAGATCTATGTTTGGAGCCTTAACCTTCATACTGGTCTGAATTATATCTTACATTTGGTAGTTAATTTTCTCATGGATATGTGATCTCAGCTAAGTAATGGGGCTGCTACATGTGCTATGGGGAATAAGGGAAAATTAAGGGCCCTAAACTGCTGCTGTGAACCTGAGCCTTCATTATCTGTGTTTGCTAGTAGGAATCCACATCTTAAATCTGATTTTGTTGTTGTTGTTGAGGAAAAGAACTGCTAGAGGAAAAAGTAGTCACTTAACATTCTGTTAATATTTACTTACTTATTCTGAACTTACATATGTATATGCATATGAATATGTATAGATTATGTTCATGCTGTGAGGCAGTCTTAGATTTATTAAATATCTTGTACAAAATATTCTTTAAAGTTTGTGTATATGTATATGTGTGTGTGTGTGTGTGTGTGTGTGTGTGTGTGTGTTTGTGTGTGTAGTCATCTTATGAAGCATTACTGTTTTTCCTGGCTTCCTTTAAAACCCAACTAAAATCCCTTATTTTACTGGAAGCTTTTATTAACTCCTGTTAATCAAGTATATTCCCTTTATTATTTCCTATTTATCTTGTATGTAGCTTGTTTTGTATATACAGTTATTTCTTCCATATCACAATTTTTCCTATTTCCTAATTTCAATATATTGTGGGTCAGCATAAGAAATTAAATGAGAATTTGGAGGGGGGAGTTTTGTGGAAGCTGCAGACAACACACAAAGACCAGCAGATGACAAGAAAAAGTTGAGAAATTTAAAAATGCATAAAATATATATGTATAATATTTTTATTTAACATTGACCTACATATACCCTACAACCAAATACTTAACCCATATTTTATAATAAAGTACTATAAATATCCCATTAGGAAAAAAAAAAAAGAAAGAAAGAAAAAACTTCTCCTGTATGTGGGAGGGAGAGAAAAAATTTTACAAGGATTTTCCAGTTTGGGGGGAGGCATGTCCATTACTAATCTCTGAGATGTACTTGTTTTTGTGTTGTCTCCCCAATTAAGTTGTAAATTTCTTAAGGGCTGTCTTTAGCCTTCTTTTGTAACTTTAGGATTAAGTGTTTAGCACTTAAATTATTATAGGTGCATAATAAATGTTAATTGATTGATTGATTGATTAATTGAAGAAGCTTATGGTATTTTTGATAAAGAGAGTCTTAGGGGAAAGAACTAAAGCCAGTCTGATTGCTTCAGCCTATTTCACCTAGGCCTAGGGCAAGTTATTTAATATCTTCCTAGCTCTAGGCAATTCTCCGAGACTAAAAATCAGGTGCCTTGGTACATTAACAGAGGGACTGTCCTATGCTAATGAAATCACAGGCCTGGTCCAAAATATGCTTATGCTTTCATATACTTCATGAAAAGTTTGAAATGGTAGACATGGAACCTGGCATTATGAATTTGAACTAAAAGATAAAGGAAAATACAGATGGTATACCTATGATGTAATTTTAGCCACAATGCTCTGCCAAGTAAAGTTAGCCAATATTTACTGAGTGCCTGCCTGAGCCCAAATAGAGTTGAGACACTAATGAGAGCAAGGTCATGGGTTTGATCCTCTGTGGACCTGTTAGTTTTACCCTATTCCATGACCACAGACTGCTGCCTTAACCCTCAAAGTCCCTCTTGAAAATTTATGCTGTGAATCACAAGAGAGGTCACTTAAGAATCATTATTAAGCATCTACGTTGTGTCAGGCATGGTACTAAGTGCTAAGAATACAAATATCTATTAAAAACAGATTGAATTGTGCAAGAATGTTTGTGGCAGCCCTTTTTATAGTGGCTAGAAACTGGAAACTGAATGGATGCCTATCAATCAAAGAATGGCTGAACAAACTATGGTATATGAATGTTATGGAATATTATTGCTCTGTAAGAAATGACCAGCAGGAAGATTTCAGAGAAGCCTGGAGAGACTTGCATGAACTGATGCTGAGTAAAATGAGCAGAACCAGGAGATCATTACACACGGCAACAACAATATTACATGATGATCAATTCTGATGGACATGGCTCTCTTCAATAATGAAATGTTTCAAACCAATTCCAATTGTTCACTGAAGAAGGCCATATATATATACCCAGAGAGAGGGATATGAAATATGGACCACAATATAACATTTTCATGCTCTCTATTGATGTTTGCTTGCATTGTGTTTCCTTTCTCAGATTTTTCTTTCTTGTAGATACAATTTTTCTTGCACAAAAATGACAAGTGTGGAAATATGTATACATATATTCAATTTGTCAAGTATTTTAATATAATTAACATGTAGTGGACTTCCTGCCATCTAGGGGAGGGGTGGGGACTAGGTGGGAGAAATTTGTAACAGAAAGCTTTGTAAGGGTCAATGCTGAAAAATTAACCATACATATGTTATGCAAATAAAAAGCTTAAAAAAATTTGAATTTGTGAATCATTGCAGATCACTGCTAAAAAACCAAATTGGTGATTATACCATATTAATGGAAGATCATCTTCAAATTCAGAGAACAGCATCATTGTATTATCATTACTTTTAATCAAGTTCCATTATAGATCTCATAATAGGAGGTGGAAATCTGCAATGTACAGAACTGAGTAACTATTGTAGGGTTTTTCTTTGAAAGTAAAAATTAAATCTGGAAAAAGATTCATTAGGACTAATTCACTGCCTGTTTGTTATTATTTTTAGTAGTACAGCATCTAGAAATATTAGTTTCTACCATTTGTGTAGCTAATACAAAGTACTAGGTACTAAGTAGTTTTATACCTGGGAAATCTTAGAAGAGACTAGTTGGAGGATTTTGTTTTTCTTTTACAAGATTCCTCACTGTCTTTGCCACTGTTACAGCACTAATGGTAACCCCATTCAACCCCAGATAGACAAGGAAGGAGAGGAAAATATTAATTCCTGTAGCCTTTAGTTGCTTAATCCGCTTCCTTGTGTAAAAAATTTAAGTGACATCAACAGCAGGAGGACCAGTCCCTACTTTACTTTCAAAATAAAAGGCTTCACAACAACAGGATTATGTGATCAACAGGATGAACTTTTTTCTTCTCTAGAGTGCAGTTATTCAAGGCAATTCCAATTGACTTTGGAATGTAAAATGTCATCTGTATCTAGAGAGAGAACTATGGAGACTGAATGTGGATCAAAGCATAGTATTTTCACCTTCATTGTTATTGTTTGTTTGTTTGCTTGTTTTCTTTTTTCTTTCTCATGTTTTTTCCCCTTTTGATTTGATTTTCTTGTGCAACATGATGAATATGGAAATAAGAGTTGCGCGTGTTTAACCTATATTGGATTGTTTACTATTTAGGGAAGGAGGGAGAAAAATTCAGAACACAAGGTTTTGCAAAGATAAATGTTGCAAACTATTTTGTATGTATTTAGAAAAATAAAAAGGTATTTTTTAAAAAGTGAAAAAAGAAACTCAAAATAAAAAAAATGGAAGACTTCAGGGGCTCTAGGAATGAGCTGTACTTTTCATATTCCCAAAGCTACTTTGGCTACTGCTGCTGCATCAGTTAATCTGAGCTGAGCAGAACTTGATGAGACTTGCAACCTCTTTCAACTGATGGACCACAAGTCATGTCCTTCCATCTTTACCTTGTATAGCTAACATTCTGTACCAAGATCCTAGAATTATAAGTGTAAAACAAGAAGGAACCTTAGAAGCCATCTAATCCAATACCCTGATATTGGAGATGAGGAAACTGATGCTAAAGAGTCAAGTGACTTATCTGAAATACAAGGAAAAACAAAAAGCAAGTGACAGGGGTGGGGTCTACAATACTTTGTATATCACACACTGCCTCTCCTTCTAACCTAACTGTTGCCATTTCCACTAAACACATGGGTTAAAACAGTAATTCAGGCCAAAGCTGTGAGCAGTCAGGAAGAAGAACCTGGCTTAATGGAAAAAGAAATTATGTGAGAAATCACAAGATGTAGACTATCCATCAGTCTGGGCCAGTAATTAGCGGGGTATGTTACTGTGGGAAAGAAAGCTCTCTATCTTAGTGTCCTCATCTATAAAATAGAATTAATAACACCTGCTCTGTCTACCTCAGAGGGTTAATGTTAGGGTCAAGTTAGATAATGTAAAGGAAAGTGCTTTGAAAAGTATATAGAATTGTACAAATATAAGGTATTATTGATGCTACATTCCTGTCATTAAAAGTGTTACATTTCTATTATAAAAAGCTTTGACTCCAACATAATCATACCATAGAGAAGATTATCTCTGTGCTTGGAATCCTTCCTGGCTTTCTCAGCAGGCCTCCTGCTGCTCAGTTGCAGCTTCAGCTACCACATTTATATTAATTCCTAAACTCTAGTCCAGACATCTCCAATGACCTGGGAGGCCATCTAGTCTCCCCCCGTCTCCCACGCCTTCAAATCAGAAAACTGAATCAGAAAACTAAGAAGAAATTAGGGGTTTGTCCAAGATCATACATGTTGCACCTAGGGGTCGGAGTCAAACCTAGGTACCACGCCACCAAATTCAGTTCTTTTTCAACTATACTATCTACACGGTTTCTTCTCTCAGTTGCTGTTTGTCTTTTGTTTTTGAAGAGGATCAGTAATATCACAGGGTGATGTCTTGACATGTGTGTGAATTAAATTTAAGTCAAGCAGAGTTGCACAAAGTCAGCAGCCTCATTCTCTCTTCCAGAGTTATCCCAGACAAAAGTGAAAATGACTGATGATGGCCCAGGATGCAGTGGATGGCCTTGGTGTCTGATGACTGACTGATCAAACTCTAAGCATTCCACAGTGTCTGCTTCAACTGCCTTCGTGGCCTCTGGAATCAATTGTTCTTAGGCTTCATCCCCCTAACTCATCAGTGGTTTGAGGCCTATTTGTTACTCTCAGCCTGATCTAGCCCTATGTCAAGAAGGTTTTACTGGGATATGGCCATTGTGCATGCTATAGGTGCTTGAAGCCACAGGTGAGATTTGCATGAGAGATAGATATCAAAGGTGGAAGAGCAGCCCTGGAAAAGGCTTGGCAAATCTGTATACCAAAAAGGCTAGTACTCCCTAAACATCCCATGCATCTTCTTCTTCAACTACCTTGTTTGGCAGTTTATCTGAATGACTCATCCTGATTTTTTGTTTAACTTTTAAAAATTTAATTAAATTTTTTATTAAAGTTTTTTATTTACAAAACATATGCATGAGTAATTTTTCAACACTGATCTCTTGACTTTTTATTTCTATGAAGTCTGGATTCCCAGTCTCACTCACACTCAGAGTCCCACAGAGTCATTGATTTCTTTTTTCTACCATTCATTTCATTCTCAATTGGTCAAACCTGTCAATTCTCCATATTAATTCCCTAGTTTTCTTTTCTTATCTCTATTGCCAACCTTTCTAAAGCTGGCAATCGTCATCTCTCCCTTATATTATTCCTCCAACTAATCCAACTTTCATGTACTTCTACAACAATCTTTGAAAACACAATTCAGATCCTATTACTTCTTTCCTCCAAAAAAAAAAAAAAAAAATCTTCAGTGACTAATCATTGACTACTAAAAAAAATTTGCTCTTCCTCAGTCTAGCATTCAAGGCCCTTTAGGATCTAGACCCAAGCTACCCTACCTAGTTTATCTCTCACTATTCTCTTATGTCCAGACATACTGACCTAGCAGGAAAATGTATTAAATACTTCCAGGATTTTTTCTCTTGGTACCATTATTCATACTCATTTCTATTCCCTTCACTACTGTTGCTTCCTATCAAAATCACATTCATCCCTCCAGGTCTAGCTTGTTCAATTACTCCCTTCTCCAGGAAGTCATTCTTGAGATTCCCAGGCAAAAATAATTTCTCTCGCTTTAAAGTCATGGAACATTAGTTTTATGTATCCTATCACATTCTAACCTGTATTGTAATTATTTGTACACATGTAATCTCCCCTACTAGATATAGACTTCTTCAGGAGAAGGACTTCATTTAACATTTATTTTATTTCCAGGCCAGTAAATACTTAGTCCATCTAACATTCATTGAGTCTACAAGCATACAACTTTTGATGAAACTATCTCAGGGAACAATTAGGCCCACCTGTAAATGGAAGGCATATTTCCAGTAACCACATTTCAAATTTCAATTAAGAAGAAGATTAAAGTTGGTGATGATGATGGATGAACACCAGGGATTACTGATGTCATAGAAATGAATTGGTACATTGATAGAAGATTACTAACAAGAATATTATTTGACAAAGATTATATTGCTCGTTTCCCTTGTGACTAAAAAAGAATCCCCTACTTTCTGTGCCTTTCTCAATATGGATTGATTTATTTTTTTCTCCCACCTTTCATATATTCAATAATTTTTTTAAAAGATTACCCAATCTGAAAAAACTACTTAGATTTCACATCAGTTTTATGTTTAATTTACTCTACAATATCAGTTATATGTGGCCCTATCTACAAGTGGAATAAGGATCCAAAGAATCATACTAAAGCTTGAAAAAGTCTGTCTTAAGCACAGAAATACAGAATTCCTTTTTTACAATTATTTCTAATTATATCCAAATTCCTGTGCAAAAATATTAAGTAGGCAAAGTTTACTTTAGGCGTTACCATCTCTCCTTTTAATATTCTTTCCTCCCTCTCCCCTCCCTTCCCCCCCATTCCTCCAATCTCTTACTGAAGCCTAGTACTGAATTTTGTGGCCAGTTCTCTCTCTCTCCACTAATTAGTGCCACATAAAGAATTAATAGATAAACAATCTCCATCTATTAGGAAATAACCGAACAGGCTGTGATATATGAATGTAATGGAATGCTATTGACTAAAGAAATAATGATTTACAGTCATATAAAAATGCTCTAAATCACTATTGATTAGAGAGGTGCAAATTAAAAAAACCCCAATTAAGTACCAAATTCAAAATTCTGAAAATCAAAGGAGAAATTTAAAAAATTGAAAGTAAGGAAACTATTGAAGCCTGGAAAGACGTGAATTGATATTAAATAACGTGCACAGAGCCAAGAGAATGTTGTACACATAACAGCAAGATTATGTGATGATCAATTATGATAGATTTAGCTCTTCTCAGCAATACAGTGATCCAAGACAATTTCAATAGACTTGGAATGGAAAATGCCATCTATATCCAAAGAGAGAACTATGGAGTTTGGATGTGGATCAAAATTAGCTATTTCTCTCTCTCTCTCTCTCTCTCTCTCTCTCTCTCTCTCTCTCTCTCTCCCCTCTCTCTCTCTCTCTCTCTCTCTCTCTCTCTCTCTCTCTTTTTCTTAATTCCTATCTTTCTTTCTCATGGTTTTTTCTCTTTTGTTCTGATTTTTCTTTAACAACTGACAAATATGGAAATATGTTTAAAATGATTGTACATGTACAACCTATATCAGATTGCTTGCTATCTTGAAGAGGAGGGAGGTAAAGAAGGGAGGAAGAAAAAATTTGGAACTCAAAATCTTACAAAAATGAATGTTGAAAACTATCTTTACATATAGTTGAAAACTATCTTTACATTTAATTGAAAAAATAAACTTGAAAAAAATTGAAAAAAAAACTATCGAGAAAAGAAAAAAATAATGAAGAAAAAGATTTCAGAAAAACCTGGAAAGACTTACATAAACTGATGCTAAGTGAAGGGAGCAGAACCAGAAGAACTTTCTACACAGTAAGAGTAACATTGTGTGATAATCAACTATGATAGATGTAGCTCTTTTCAGCAATACAACGGTAAGAAGACAATTCCAAAAGACTCTTGATGAAAAATGCTATCTACATCCAGAGAAAGAAGTTGGGAGTCTTGAATGCATACTATTCCCCCTTCCCCCTTTTTTTCTTTCTCATGATTTTCCCCTTTTGTTCTGATTCTTCTTTCACAATATGACTAATGTAAAAATATGTTTAGTATGAAAATACTTATATAACCTATATCAAATCAAATCAAATCAAAAAATATGGAATTCAAAATCTTATAAAAGTGAATGCTTAAAAATATCTTTACATGTAATAGAAAAAAATAAAATACTATTTTTTTAAAAAGCAATAATAATCTCCCATAAGCTCTTTTTCTTTCAAGGCCCAAAGAAATCTCTAATGATGGAATTTTAAGTACTCAAGCAACCTCAGTGAGAGAGAATTTTGGTGTCAGAAAATCTTTAATTCCTCTTCCTTCCTCTCTCAAAATTACACTGAGAAGAGATGGTCTACTCATGAAATCATCAATTAATCCTCACTACCTACTGTCAAGTTTTGTTCTCCAGGGTTCCTTTGGAATGCTTCTGGAATTCATGAAGTCTTAGTTCATAGGGTCACTCAACTATATTCTCCAGACAAATTTCTCCCTTTAGGGAGTCAACTGATGATTGGGGCTAAGAAGTCCCAATCATTATGTATAAAAGGAGAAGGAGAAAAAAATTAAAATACCCCACTTGCCCCATATAAGGAACAAGTCTTTTTTAAAGACTGGATTTTTCTTCCATAGCTGACTCTCCTTTCAACTCACAAATCTCACTTTCCTCAGTGCTGTCCTCTGCCTCAGCTATTTTTAAAAGTTTTAATTTTTATTTTATTTTTAATTTTAATTTAAAATATAATTGCATACAAAACTACAATTATACAAATTGCTATTCCTTTTAAATATATAATAAAGTTGTCATGGAAATTTCTTTTTTTTTTCTTCCTTTGGATATCCAGTGGCTGTCTACTTTCTATTCCATCACAACCAAGTAAAAAACATCCTCACCCCTCATAAAGAGAAAAAAGAATGTAGATAGTTCTTTGTACTTTGTTTAATAACTTACCATATCATTATTTTTGTTAACTCAGCTATGATTTCCTTAACTGAATTGAGAGAAAATTCTAACAATTCCTCTAGCAATATAGAAATGTGATAACAACACTTTCACTACCTCCCTCATGAGATTTGTTGGGAGATTCCAATCAGACAATTTATGCAAGGTGCTTTATGATCCGTAAAACTCTACCTTACTGTCACCTGTTATTATTCACAGTCAGCTAGTGAAAAATAATGCAATGAGGCATCTTGTCAGCAATGAAATGCCAAGACAAAAGTTGAGGAGTTATTTTGAAACCATGAAATCTGCTGGCTCTGTCAATGGCCCCTGAAACCACCCTTGATGCCAGACATCAGCCTTGATTGGATTTGATTTTTAAGCTGGGAGCAGTTTACCCTGCTTCCCTATAGGGTAGGGTGGTGTGGGGTACTGTACAGCTGTCCACAAATGTGGCCAGGGGAGCTCTGGGAAGCTTTGTGGCTTGGGTGTTCCAGCACTTCAATTTGCCTAAGAGCAATATATGTTATTGCCTCGGGCAGGATATCAATTCAGTATTCAGTTATATGTAGGAGATATGGAATTAAGGAGGGTGAGAAGGAGTATAGAGAATAAAGACAGAAAAGTACTATAACAGAATCTTTTATAAATTAAGCAGGAGATGTGAATTAGGAGGTTGAAAAACTGTGTGGCCATGGGAGGAAACAGTCCAGTTGATAGTGACATTTGCTTTTTTGAAACCATATTTTACTGATATATTTTGTCTTTATATAATTTTTGTTTCCGGATATATTTTTCTATCACTCCCCCATTCAGTGAATAATCCTTTGTAACAAAGATTTAAAAAAAAAAAAGAGGAAAAAAGCAGTTTTGCTTTGTGTGCCTACACATAAACTGTATCTGAGAATACATGCAAATATTGAACATTCTTGAGCTCTACCTCTCACTATTACAATTTTTTGACCACCTATTTTATACCTTTTTTATTCAACCCTCCACCTCCTTCTTTTCCATTTCTGGCATGGTATAGTGAACTTTAATGAATATCAAGGTCTGAATCCTACCAGCTAAAATATTATTGGTGGGTGTAGTAGTTCATGGCTTTGGCTTCAGTTTGTCAAACACAAAATAGAAATAATACTTATAGTACTTACTTCACATGGTTGTTACAAGAAGCAAATGAGATGTTTACAAACCTATTTTCTAACTTTAAAACTCATGTAAATAAATGGCAAGCATCCTCCTCCTCATTATTATTGTTATTAGTTATTATTACTACCACCTCATTCTTAGAAGAAGCCATTACCCTTCCTGCAAACACCAACTTTCCTATTTGCATCCTTGATTCCCTCTCCAGGAGTTCACCTTTTAGATCATTTTTCCTTTATCCCTAATTCTTCTGACTTTTTCTTATCTGATGGTGCTTTTTCTATTGCATCTAACAGAATCTCACATTAAATGAATTGCCCAGAATCACACAACAAGTAAGTCTCTAAGGCCAGATTTAAACTTAAGGATGAGTCTTCCTGAATTCAGACCTGGCACTCTATGTACTGTACTATCTAACTTTGGATTGTTCTTTCTTAAGGGCCATGCCTTAAATCCAAATCACTCTGGCTCTGATTGATTGGCTAATAAAAGATTCCAGACTAAGCCCCACTTGGTCTTTGTTTGGACCCTGATGTAAATGTAAATAACAGTTATTTCTGTTCTGGTCAAAAACCCCGGGGGTCTTCCTTCCCCGATTTATATGTGTGTACATGTATATATATGTATTTATACACATACATTAAGTAAAAGAGCCCATTCTCTACCTCATTTCTTATCTAGCTTTAATCACTGAATGGGCATTTACTTAGACACACTGAGAACTAGGAAAAATCTTAGCTTAAAAAGGTCAAGGTGTTCCCCTGAATCCAAGGCCATTTCCAGTCATCCTGATCTGTATCTGGCCACTGAACCCAGATGACTTTGTAGGGGAAAGTGAGACTGATGGCTTTGCACAGCCCTTTCTCACTTAAATCCAATTCATTTGCAAGTCATGATATTCCCTTTCCAATGACATGGTCTTCCTCAGGAGCAAAACAAAAAGTCCCTTCCTTTCACTCTATCATGTCTTTAAACTATGCTCTTTTATCTCTTCTCCCTTTCCCAGGAAACCCCTAGAAAAAGCTCCCTGTAGAGTTGTCTCTACCTTCCCCTTTCCCAACCAATTCTCAACCCCTAATATTCTAGCTTCCAACCTCATCATTCAACTGATAACTCCATGGTTACCAATGATTTATTAATAGCCAAGCCCAAAGATATTTTCCCCCTCCATTTTTATCATTTTTTATCTCCACAGACATTGTATTGTGTCCTAGTACTTTCTAATGTCCTAACAACAATCTCCCTGTGGTACGATTGACTGAGACCTGGAGCCTGCCATGGCTAAAACACCATTCCCAATCTCTCAGAACCCCTAACTCCTGCCTACTCTGTTGCTATTGTTCCTGCTTTCTTCTGCTGCTTCATACTAATTTCCCTCTCTTCCTTCCTTCTGGTATGGGATGAAGTTGCCCAAGCCCTTTTTACATTCCTTTTTCCAGATTTCTACTGTCCCTCCTGTTCCTGTGGTCTGCTTGGCAATTCCTCCCATCCCCAAGACATCTCTAGCCAGCTATAGCCAAATCAGGAAAAAAATCAACTAGATACTATTAGTCAGCTAAATGATCACAGACAGCATGCTGGGCCTAAGTTGGGACAGATCTGAATTTAAATCCAGTCTTAGACACTTATCAGATGTGTAACCCTGAATAAGTCACAACCTATATCTGCCTTAGTTTTACAGTGGAAATAACAATAACTCCTTCCTCAGAGGTTTGTGTATTTCAAATAAGAGAACACAAGTAAAGTTCTTGCAACTCTTCAAGTACCATGCAAATGCTAGTGATTATTTCCCTCTTTGATTCCTTTGACCACTGTTTTCTATGACCTTGTGGCTTTAGCTTATATGAGCAAGGAAAGCCAAAAAAAGGTAAAAATGTTTTTTTAAAAGGTTGCACCCAAAAATGTTTGTGGCAGCCCTTTTTGTAGTGGCTAGAAACTGGAAATTGAATGGATGCCCATCAATTGGAGAATGGATGAATAAATTATGGTATCTGAACGTCATGGAATATTATTGTTCTGTAAGAAACAACCAGCAGGATGATTTCAGAGAGGCCTGGAGAGACTTGCATGAACTGATGCTGAGTGAAACAAGCAGAAGCAGGAAATCATTATACATGGCAACAAGAAGACTATACGATGATCAATTCTGATGGACATGGTTCTCTTCAATAATGAGGTGATTCAAACCATTTCCAATGATCTCATAATGAAGAAAGCCATATACACCCAGGGAGAGGACTGTAGGAACTGAATGTGGATCACAACATAGCATTTTCACTCTTTTTGTTATTTGCTTGCATTTTGTTTTCTTTCTCATTTTTTTTGATCTGATTTTCCTTGTGCAACAGAATATTTATAGAAATATGTATAGAAGAATTGCACATGTTTAACATACATTGGATTACTTGCCATCTAGGAGAGAGGGTGGGGGAAAGGAAGGGAAAAAATTTGGAACACAAGGTTTTGCAAGGGTGAATGTTGAAAATTATCTATGCATATGCTTTGAAAATAAAAAGCTTTAATAAATAGAAAAGTTATAACTATGGTTGCTGATTAAACTTTATTTATTTATTTTTTTGGCCAACTTTTCATTACAAAGTATATTCAGGAATGGGGGAGCAGGTTTCAGTTGGAAAGGCAATTTTTTAGTTAAGAAGATAAGATTGAATAGGCACATTGGCATGTGAAAGGACAGGGAGCTATTTGATTAAATGGAATCATTGGCTAAGTTTATATTTTTTAAAGTAACCTTTACTTCTTGATTTAAAAAAAATTTAGATTAGATTTAGATTTAGTTTGACAAATAAAAATAATGTCTTTTGTGACTAAGTGGTAAATAAATGTTTATCTTTAAAATATTTTTTCTTTTATTTTCCCCCAGATCATAATATAATAAAAAAGATGCTTGTACTTGGAACTGCACATTATTATGTACAACTTGTTATTACTTATAAATATTTAATAAAATTATCATACACATTTTTTTTCTTTCTCTCCATCCCCTTGACACCACCCCAGAGATGGCACCTATTAGACATAGATATGTATATATGTGTAAAATTATTCTATACATACTTCTCTTTATCAGTTCTTTCTCTGGACTCCTTCATAGGTCCTCTCTAGTTAATTTGGGTATTTATAATAGTCAAGTGCATACACGAATGAAATATTCTTGGCATGGGTATTTTGATTTCTCTGAAGAATTTGATGTTATTGGTCACCACTTTTCCTAGAAAATCCTCATTAGATTTTCTGGTTCTGCTCTCTCTTGGTTTGACTCTTGAGAGTTTGACCACTTAGTCTCAAGATGCTTGGTGGATCAGCTTCCTTGTCCCACCTCCTATGCATGGGTGCAAGAATCCCTTAGAACACAGTCCTAGGGCTTCTTTACTCCTCTTCTCGTTAGGGTCTCTTTTTTGATGATTTTATGAATTCTTGAGGGTTTAATTATCAAACCTATATAGACAACTTCCAGACCCATGTATCCAGATATATGAGTGTGTATGTGCATACATATATGTATATACATATATACACATGCATATAAACATTTGAATATTTATTCATATATATATACATATATATTCTATTCTATCTATCTGGAATATATACACACATATATATGCATATAGATATATGCACATATATCTATATCTATCTATCTATCTATCTATATATATATAATTCTATATATCTGGAATATATACACACACACATATATATATGTGTATATATTCCAGATAGATAGAATTCAGTGGCTCTCCTCAACTCTAAGCCTGCATCACCAGTTACCTCCAAGACATTCCCAACTGCACCTCTCAAAGAAATCTCAAACTGAACATGTCCAAAATGGAATCAATCATTTCCCCCCAATATCCTACCATCTTCCTAATAATCCTATTTCTGTTCAAGTCACCATATTCTCAGACACACAGATGATCTTTAGAGTTATTTTTTATTCTTGCCTCTCCATTTCTCACATCAAACTAGTGATCAAGTCTTCCATTTTCCTCTACAACATCTCTTTTCTATATTCATCATCTTATGAGATGACCCTCATTCCCTCTCACCCCACGGAGGACCCTATAAAGGATTTCATCTCCTTTCACCTGGACCCTCCTAATCTTAATTCTCCTTCATTCTAACTTCTGCATAACTGCCACATTGATATTCCTAAACCACATTACTCCCCTGCTTAATAATTTCTAGTAGTGCTGTATTGCCTCTAGGATGAAGCACAAACTCCTCTCTCTGCCCACCTTGGGTTATTTAACATTACTTTCCTCTGTGTATTCTATATCCCATATAAAATGGATTGCTGACAGTTTCCCATATTTAACATTCCTGCCCAGTCTCCCTGCCTTTCCAAAGACAGACTGTCTTTCACTCCTGGAAGGGGCTCCTTTCTTTACTTTAGCCTTCCATACTCCCTTCCTAGCTTTCTTTAAAACTTGGTTCACTTCTTATAGGAAGTCAATCTACATGTTCCTCAATAGTTTTTGCCCTGAACCCAGAAATCATTTAGTATATTTTATACTTAATTTTCTGTACACATATCTTCCCAAAATAAAAGTAAATTCCTTGAAGGAAGAAGCAGGTTCCTCCTTCCTCCTTCCTTCCTTCTTTCCTTCCTTCCTTTCTTCCTTCCTTGCTTCCTTCCTTCCTTGCTTCTTTCCTTCCTTCTTTCCTTCTTTCCTTCCTTCCTTTCTCTGTCTGTATATATGTTTGTTTGTCTGTCTCTGTTTCTCTCCCTTTCTCTTGCTCTTTCTTTTATCTCCACAATGAGTAGCAATGTGACTAGGACAAAAATGCTTGGTAAATTCTTGTTGAATATTGAATAAAGCATTTTTTTCTCCTTCCCCTCCCCAACTCATATGCATCTGAGTCTCTTCCAAGACAACATTTCTTCTCTTTGCTATTCTCTCACTTCTGCATCTAAGGCCAACAACAGCATCTTTCAAGATCAAAATTCTTTGCTTTATGGGAAGGAACAAAATGATTTCTCTGTGCTAAATTAACCAAGCCAGGGTGACACAACCAGTTTGATTGCATTGATTAGTAAGATTGCCACTCAGACACCTCTCCATTCTTCCCACAGATCCCAGCAGCAAGCATGATCTGCAGTGGATGAAACCTCTGCTTCTATAATGCGGGGTGTATCAGAAATTTAAGGATGGCTTGTCAGCTCTTTCGCAATCATGCTATCGCCAGCATAAAACCGAAAGGCAGCACATGGATGGTTGCCAGGATATGGTGTAGGCACTATTAACAGAAAGGATCCATTGTGTTTCCATCTGGTGCAAAGGGAGGAAAAGCTACTTTTGGCTAATCCATGTATATATAGGGGTAGGGAGGGTATGGGATTATATGTAGCCAAAGAAAATGCATCTTATAAAGCTCACATTCATCATGCATTTCTTTTTGTGCAGTTTCAACTTAAGATCTATATTAAGGTTTACATAAGCTTTCTACCCAGCAGGCCAAAGTTAAAGACTGGAGGAAAAAAAGTGAAATTCTTACTTTTCTTGTCATGTTTGAACAAAGAGAGCCACTTAAGAGTATCCATGGTGATAGTGAAGGAGGCCTCTCAGGCAGAAGGGTCCAGAATGATCCTGATTCTTCTTCTCTCAGGTAAGAAGTAGGTTTGATTAACTACAGATAATACTGAAAAGGGCTTATGTTTATGGTGGCTTCACAACACAACTCTCCCTATCTGTACAGGTGCATTTCACATAGTGAAAAAACAGATTCCATTGCTAGGAAGCTTAAGCGTTTCCATCCACAGTGTTGAAAGGTAGTGACTGGTTGTCTCTGTGGCTTAATAGGGAGAGAGAGAAAAAGACATGGGTGAGTGAGCCAGGTTCAGGGAGCATTGTTTATTTGTGAACAATAGAGTAGAGGGACAGCTGGCTTGGTGGGAAAAGAGCCAATTTAGGAGGCTGTTCAAATTCTCTCCTTTGTATAATGACTGTAATTCTGGGCAAGTCATATAACCTTTCAGTGTTTCAGATAACTCTCTGGAACTGTTAAGTTACTAAGTAGTTGCTAATCTTTACTAGGAGAGAGAGATTTCTCCCTGATGATAGGAACTGGGTTTCTTTAATATAGGGGACTCTCAAGAGAGATAATTCTTTCTAGCGAAGCAAGTTGGTACCACCTTTGCAATACTCTTAATTACAATTAATAATAATATAACAATAACATGCTACATAATTAATAATAATATATTATTATGGGTATATAGACAGAACTTATTATAGACAAATTATTGTAATATATCAATAATATCATATATAATAATAACAATCATGTTAACTTGTCATATTAAAGAATTGCCTAGAACATTGAGATGTTAAATGGTTTGCTCAGTATCACCCAACCCAGATGAATTAGTGGGAAAATTTAAACTCAGGTCTTCCTAGCCCAGAGATTCTTTACAACTTGCTGCTTCACTATGTTGTAATTAAAAAATTAAATAAAAGTAAAAGTAAATAGAGTAAGATAAATATTTATTAGCATCCTGAAGCATATGCACTGTATTCTATTAAGATCATAGGGATAGGGCTGAAAAGGTCCTTAGAGATCATCTAAGCTAAACTCTTTTTACAAATGAGGAAAATGAGTTCCAGAGTTGTTAAGTACATGAATAATAAATGACAAAGGTAGGATTTGAAGCCAGGTCCTCTGACTCCAAATTTTAAATACTCTTTCCAATCAGCCCAGTTAGCTCATTTAGATCGAAACCATTAGTTAATTAAATCCAAAGAAAATCTTAGAGTTTTGTTTATTACCTATCCTTTGGCCAGCTTTTTTGCAAATGCCAGTTTGGTCAGTATAAGAGAAATGTGGGTGGAAAAATACAAACCCATCACAATTATTACAAGACTATTAGAAGGGCCTCTGACTGGAAGAAGTCAACAGAAATTAAAACAGACAAGTGTCTGATCAACAAAAATCCATATAAATAAAAACCATAGAAAAGTAGTTTAGTATGATGCCAATTGTAACTGACTCAATGTTAATAGGAAATAGCAGTGAACTAAGGGAAGTGGGCAAAATAAATGAGATCATAAGCAGTGGTCATCCCTGAATAAAGAAAATGAGAAATTCAGAATTTTTTTCTTTTAATGCCTTGGGTGAAAAGAAAAATCTCCAAACAGAAGCAGCTTCTTTTTTTCCTTAATATTCCCTACTCTCATTTAATCCAATCTCTGGTTTCATAACCTCCATTTCTCATACAACTAAAGCAAAGTAGCATACATCCCATAATTTTCAAGGCATTTTATTTAGTTTCCTAACCTGGTCTAGATCTTGGAAAGAAGGAATCATGCATACCATATAAACTGTCACAGTATGTCTTTACTGATATCCTCCCTTATCCTTCTTGGCCTGTGAGAAATGATAGATCTTTGGTAACTAGAGGAACATCAGAGGAATGATAAAGTAATAATAACAGTAGCAAGGTTTTTCTTGATGGGACTAGTCACTGTTTCCACTGAGCTTGATCAATAATACATTATTTGCAGTCAGAAAAGATCTTGTCAATGACAAGACAGAATGTCCAATGCCATTCATTTTAAGTCACACACACATACATACATATATATATATATATATATATATATATATATATATACACATTATATATTCATGTTCGGGAGCTGAAAAAGGAGTTAAAGGAGAGGAGAAGGAAGGTATCCATGTGGGGACAACCTGAAAAAGTAATCCAGAGAAGTATGATTTGAGCAGACTTAGAAGTAAGCATGACTGGCATAAGTATTTCCTAAGATAGAGGTTCTGGGGAGGAAGTCACCAGTCAGAGAAGGAAGATGGAATGGTAGAGATGGAAAAGTAATCCAGAAGCCAAGATCTGAGGCAGCTTAGAAATGAAGAAGCTGCGTCTAAGTAAAAGTTCTTTTGTTAACAATTAAGTGATCTAGGAGGCCCATTTGGTTCCAATATTGAACCTAGACTAATAAGGGACTGATGAGGTCTACCTGTTATAAGAGGTAATTGGTAAAATTTTTTTTAAAAATTCAACATGCTGGGGTTGAGGAGTAAGGAGAAGGGCTACATAGATCAGATTGTAGGAAAATAATAAGAGAACGGATAGAAAGTGGAGTTAATGAGTGAGAGAGTCAGAATTTTTACAAGGGGCAGAAGCCATAGAGCTCAATCCCATTATTTTGGTGGTGGTTATCATTTGTCCTTCTTTTTTTGAAGAGGACAATAACATTATAGGGTGATGTGTTGACTCATGCATGAATTGGATTTAAATGAGACAGAATTGCAATAAGTGGTCAATCTCATTCTTTTTCACAGTCACTGAAGTCCAATGGTAAGGCAAAAGTCAAGATGACTGGCAAAGGCCTGGGATACAGTGAATGATTTCCATGTCTTCAATACCTGACCAAGCTCTAAATGTCCCACAATGCCTGCTTTGGCCATTTTCCTGACTGTTGGAACTAATTGTTCTTAACTGCCCATTTTGCTGAGGGAAGTCTTCATATACTTGGAGTAAACATCCCTCAATTTACTGATAGGTTTAATACCTATTGTTTACCCTTAGCCTGATTTAGTTTGTCTTTTTCTTTCCATAAATATTAGATTTTAATCTCAGAAATAATATCAGGGATATTTTATGTATTTAAAAATTTTATTAAAGTTTCTTAATTTTCAAAACATATGCATGGGTAATTTTTCAACATTAGCCCTTGCAAAACTTCGTGTTACAATTTCCACCCCTTTCCCCCTACCCTAGATGGCAAGTAATCCAATATATGTTAAACATGGTAAAAATATATGTTAAATCCAATATATATTATATATTTATACAATTATTTTGTGATTTAGCCTGTCTTATGAAACAGTTTACCAAGTGCTGTACATGCTACAGCTTCTTGGAGCCACAGGTGAGAGTTAGGTGGCAGATGGACATTAAAGATGGATGGACAATCCTGAAAAGGACTTAGCAAACCCTCATACCAGAGAGGCTAGCTTTCCCTAAACACCCCCTACATCCCACCATTCCTAGCATTATTTTGGAAGGAAGCTGAGCTACTGAAATTAAGAAATTTTTCTAAGATATACCTCATATTTAAAACTAAGTACCAGGTCTCCTCACTTGCCATCCAGGGCTCTTTCTGCTAGAACATGAATGTTTTATACAAATTCTCTTATTTTGTCAAGGAAACGTAGAATGAAAGGCTTAGTCTAAAAGTCCCCTGTCACTATATTGTGACTTGTTCCTAGTTGAATATCTAGTGTCAGAGGAAGCTTTTAAACCCATTTCTTTCTTGACTCCAGTTTCCATATTCATTCCCAGATGACAGCTAGGAGAAAAGCAACCCAATTATTTAAGCAATATGGATGACCACTACTACAGGGAAAAAGGACTCAAATTCAAATCTCTCCTCTAATGATCAGTGCATGAGTGACTTTGGGCAAATCAACCTCCTTTGGTTTCAGTTTTTTCACCTATAAAATGAGAAATTTAGAGAAGAGTCTATGATTATCTGATTCAAGTAACTCACACTGGAGGTGTGAGTGACCTATTTGCATATTAAAAGATGAAGTTGTTAATACAGATGAAACTCTAATTGGTGAAATGTATAGGCAAAATATATTTGAGCAGAAGGCCTTCCTGATGACCTTTGTCTCTTTCAGGCTCTTTCAGTGTTACCCTACACTTCCCTTACACACCTGAGGACAGGTAGGATGGTTCCCAAGCTGAAAAGTACATCATATTTCATACAACACACATGTAGTCATACTAATTCCATTCCAACAATCCTAATAGGTTATACTGGGTGAGTTGTGGACTTGATGGACTTTGATAATAATATATTACGAAGTTATTATAAAATGGTATTATTATAATATTAGGGTGTACCTCTTTATTTTTCTGTATTTAAATTTTGACTGACATATTTTCTGGGAGGAAATTGGGGTTAAGTGACTTGCCCAGTCACACAGCTAATAATTGTCTGAGGTTGGATTTTAATTTAGATTCCTCTGATTTCAGGATTGGTGCTCTATCCATTTTGCCACCTACCTGCCCCTGACTGACTCATAATATAGAAAATCTATGGGCTAAGAAAGGGAATAGCCACAGTTGTGCCAAACAATGTACCCATATTTCTGGCCAGGTTTGACTTAGTTACTCAAAAACCAAAAGGATGATTTTCATGTTTCCTTTTACTGGCCCTCATAAATCTGATGCTGGGGAAAAAAAAGTACATAAGGGAAAGTAAAGGAGTAAGGTGAGACAGAACCTGCTCAATGAAAGAGTGTAGCCAGAGTGGATTGTAGTCCACAGGTGCCTTCCCTTATATATGCATCTTTGTGGTGTATAAAATAAACCATGAGTCCCCATAAGGTGTCTCTTATTATGTCAATATTTACATTGACCTTGAAGGGCTCATCACTCAAAATTTCTCTAAAGAATCCATAGATCAGGCTCACACCTCTTGCATGTGGAAGATGCTATCCTGAGACTATTTTCTTTCCCTGAAGATGTGCTCATTCATCAGAATAGCTGGAGACCTTACTGATCCAGAATCAAGAAAAACAGAGTTCAAATCTGACCCAGACACTTACTTAGCTTCATTGTCCTCATTTGTAAAAGGGGATGAAGAAGGAAATAACTCCAGTATTTTTGCAAAACAAACAAACAAACAAAAGAAGTCAAACAAAAACCCTAAGTGGAACGAATCATGAAAAATCCCACACAACTTAACCAACAATAAATTGTCAGTTTTAGTCATTGTCTAACTTGTTCAGAAAATCTAGTCAAATGTTCAATAGACATATTGGTCATACCCCAAAATTATGTTACTTTGTTCTAACTGGTTATTTCCTCTTTAATTCAGTTCAGGTTTTTCCCAAGTTCTCACATTTCCTTTTCAAATAATTTTGTTTTTGCTACTCTAAATTGACCTTATAATTATTACCTTAAGTTCATTTTAATGAAATCCTTTTGCTAATTTCACTTTCTGTAAAACAGTGATTAATATAGATAAAATGTTTCAACGCTCAACTGTTTTTTAATAGAAAAGAGAATACTTCAGGATATCCTTTATTTATTTTTGTATAGAGACCAAGTTTGAACTAAACAAACAGCCATGTGTTTTACTATTTTAAGATGCATGACTCTTCACCAACTCTTATCACTACCTCTCTAACTGTAGAGGATGATGTCAGAAAATTGCTATAGTTGAAGAATGTGTGATGATGGTGGTGATGGTGATGGTTGTCAAGTCATGTACAACTCTTCTTGACCCCTTTTGGAATTTTCTTGGCAAAGATACTGGAATAACTTGCTTTTCCTTTTCCAATTCATTTTACAGATAAAGAAACTGAATCAAATAAGGTTAAGTGACTTGCCCAGGATTCCTAGCTAATAATAGTCTAAAACCAGATTTGATGGAAGATGAGTTTTCCTGATTCTGTTATACCACTTAGCTATCCACTATATGTTTGTATATATGTATATACATATATTTACATTTGTGGGTAAACACATATGTGCATGTGTATGTACATGTATATTTTTCACATTCTCTAGAGCTATTACTCCAATCCCATCTTGAACTGATAAATTGCTTCTCTAGAGCATGGCTATGACAATCTCTTAGGGTTCTAGAGGTAGCCCTGAGGAGTTAAGAGGGTGGCTTTTCTGATACTATATAATTCTTGGGCTCCAATCTGTGTACTTCCTACCAGAATTATCCATTGAGATCAGCTAGTCAGCCTGTTAATTACTTTTTGGAAGGAGTTATTTACCAAGGTTGTAAAGTAATAACAGTTGGTACAAACGTTTCTTCAAATGTCCCTTATCTATAAAATGAGCTGGAGCAAAAAATGGGAAGCCACTCTAGTGTCTTTACAAAAAAAAATACCAAAATGGGGTCTTAAAGAGTTGGAATGACTTGACAATAACTACCATCTTACATAGCAATTTTCTGACACCATCTTCTAAAGTCAGAGGTTTAGTGATAAGAATTGGTGTCCCACAAATATATACAAAGTCCAGGGGAAAATGACCTCCAGCTTAGAGAGCACATGTGGCAAAAGATAACTAACAGCTCCTGTTTTAGGGATGCTGCTAAAACAAGGATGTGAAGATGGGAAGTCCAAATGGTAACCCCTCAGAAGCTCACAAGATCCTCCTCCAAGGGGAGCAAGTAGGGGAAAGGAGAGTGCTCCTTGACTTCAGCCTTCTTGATCTTTATGTCTGCCCCTCAAGTGATTCCTGAAGAAATTTTTCTCAAACCTAGGAACTGTGGTTCCTAAACAAATTTTTCTCAAACTTAGGAATTGTGGTTCCTGAATAAATTTTTCTCAAACCTAGGAATTGTGGTTCCTTAACAAATTTTTCTCAAATCTAGAGAATTGTCCGGGTCTTTTTCATACCTAATGAACAATCAATATATTTTCTCCTGATAATTGTACTAGGGCTTAGCATATTAACATTTCCTTCAAATGAGATGATCTGACTGATTTGCTCAGTCAAACCCCTATGCACACCCATGATTATATTTTCTGATGTCAGATAACTTTATGACCTAGAAGAGTGGTTCTCTATCCTTTTCGCCTGGCAATCCTTCAGGATTCTTATAAATCCCAAAGCCTGCATCACTCCTCCAGCAAAAATCAGATTTAAAAGTCCAGAATAGCTTTTCCAAGTGACATAATAATAGGAAAGAAGAAAGTGGTTTTTGAGAGGGCAAGAGTTTGGCCTGTGATGGCTGGGATCAGGCCAAGTCCACACATCATCCAGCATAATCTCTTTGTGATGAAATTAATGCTTAATAAATGAACTTCCAAGTATTTACAGGTGCTATAGTTGTTATTTGTCCTTCATTTCAAAAGAGGACCAAGTAACATCATAGGGTGATGTCTTGACTTGCTTGTGAATTGAGTTTAAGTAAAGGGGAGTTGCACAAAATTCTCAGCTTCACTCAGGGTCATTGATGTCCAGGAGCAAGACAAAATTCAAGAGGACTGACAATGGCTCAGGATGCAGTGAATGACCTTGGAACTTTTAATGTCTGACCGAGCTCTAAGTGCTCCACAGTGCTTCAGCTGCCTTTATGGTCATTGGAACAAATTATTCTCATCTGCCCATTCCACTGGGGGAACTCTTCACCTTCTTGAGGTGGATACCTCCTCTCTCCCCAACTCATTGGTGGCTTTGAGGTCCATCATTTACTTTCAACTTGGTTTGAGAAGGTTTGGGGTGTGACTACGGTTTCTTGGAAATCATTTATTTAATAATTTATTTATCTTTTTTTTTTTTTTTTTTTTTTTTTTTTTTAGGATATTCTTGAGGAACAGGCAGAAAGAAAGAGACAGGACTGAACTGCCCCAAGCTTGGGCACCTTCTACTACCTTCCCTCCCCCATACCTGAGTTGCCTAAGATTAAAGTTAGAATGGTTGTAGAGTCTTCTCCACAGAGGAAACCTCCTCAGGGCTTTCCCCATAACCCCTAGGAGCTGTATTTCCCCTCTGGAGTACTTTGGGGCACTTTCTAAAACTTTTCATTAAGAAGCTTATTTCAATTCCAAACAAAAATTTGCAAATGAACTTGCAGTTTAAATTTAAAAGCTTCTTCTCCCTGAAGTTCCATGGCCAATATTTCACTATTTTATAATAATTTCAAAGAAAGCTGTGAGTCTTTTCTTCACTGCCCAATTAACCTAAATTATACCAGAACCAAGACAACGCTGACAAGTCTATATTATAGACAGTAGTTGTAAAGTGCCAAGTTAACTAGTAGTTCCCTGAAGAGACACGATTTCTTATCCCAGCTGTACCATAGAGACAGAATAATTGCCCTGTTTAAAGGCAGAAAAACAGAGGAACAATGATCAGAGCAATGCTCTTACCTTTTCAGGACTGCACAATCTTGTGACTCTTTCAACATCCTTGCTGTTATTCCTGACAATTTTCTGCAACTGCGGGAAATGCTATATTGGGGGAGGCCCAGAAAGGCAGCATATCATAGTGGATAGAGCACAGAACATAAGTCAGGAAGGCCTGTTGTGTATCCCTGAGCAAACATTTAACTTTTCACAGCCTCAGTTTCCTCATATGTAAAGTAAGGATAATCATATTTCTAGCATTTGCATTATGAGGTTAACATGATCAACTGAGATAATGTGTATAAAGTGCACTGAAAACTTTAAAGCTCAGTGTGGAGTAGGAGGAATTACAGGTCCACCATGTAGCAGGATATTAAAAATATTCCAAGTTTCCCTTAATGCTAAAATATTATATATGCCTCATTGAATTTTATTGATATATTTTATTTTAAATCACTTTCATTTATGACTAGGTTCCTCCCCACCTTTTTCTATACACTTATGACAAAAAAGAAAAAAGAAAAAATAAAGCAGTTCAGTAAAACTAAATAGCATATCAACTGTGTCTGAAAATATATAATGTTCCTTCTCAATAGTCCCCCAACTTTGCAAAAAGGGAGGGAATTATGTTTCCTCATCTTTTCTTTCTTTCTTTTTTGCTTTTTGCTGAGGCAATTGGGGTTAAGTGACTTGCCCAGGGTCACACAACTAGGGAATGTTAAGTGTCTGAGACCAGATTTGAACTCAGGTCCTCCTGACTTTAGGGCTGGTGCTCTATCCACTGCACCACCTAGCTGCCCCTCCTCATCTTTTCTAAAGGGTAAGCTCCATCATTACAGCTACACAACATTCAGTTTCTGTTGTTGTTGTTTACCTCTACACTATTATAGTGATGCACACAATTTTCTTGGCTCTCCTTTACTTCTATTACTTCATTTAAGTCTTCCTATCATTTTCTAAATACTTCATATTCATAATTCCTTAGCATGTGCTAGTATTCCATGTATCATATTTTGTTCATCCACTTCCTGAAAAAAATGGGCATCTGTTTGTAGTTCTTTGTTATTATATCATAGAAAGTGCCACTATGAATATTCTGGTATTAATGGAAACTTTCTTTCTAGTTTTGACATCCTTTGTTGTTGTTGTCATTTTGCTCATTTGCTCATTTGAACTCATTTGCAGTTTTCTTGCCAAAAAATACTGGAATAGTTTACCAGTTCCTTCTCCAACTCATTTTATAGATGAGGAAATTAAGGCACATAGGAATAAGTGACTTATCCAGGCTCATACCAGTTAATAAGTGTCTATGGTCACATTTGAATTCAGTCTTTCTGACTCTTAAGATCAGTACTCATTGGACAACCTTAGGATGCAAAAATATTTACTAAAATGGTTGGATCAATTCACAATTCTTCTGGCAGTGAATTAAGTGTGTATTAAGTCCCTCCAACATTGTCATTGTAAAGATTGTTTTCAAATTTTATTTGCAATCCCCTTTTTCTGTTATACTAAGATAAGATTAGTAAGGCTACATTCACTATTGATGCTCATCCTTCATAATCTAAATTTTTACAGTCAATAAAATCTCAAGATTGTAACAGGCCTCAAGGACTTCTGATCTGATTGGTACTTGATTGAAAATTTTCTTACAATATTCCTACCAAGCCAACTCACCCATTCTTCATTGAAGATCTCTATCTCCTGAGATACCCCATTATGCTAATTGTTGGGAAGTTTTTCCCCCTTACATCAAGTCTAAATTTGTCGGGGTTTTTTTTTTTTTTGTAATTTTCACCAAATGATCTAGTTCTTTCCCCTTGGGCCAAGCAGAAAACATCTAAATTTTTTGTCAAAACATTGTCTTCCAAATAATATTGTTTATCTCCTTTTTCCTACCCCTATTCCCCAGAAGAAAAGAAAATCTACCCATCTTAAAACTTCCCTTTTTGTATTAAGGACACCACTATACTCTTACTCAACAAAATCTATAACTTCAGAATATTCCCTAATATTTCCTATGCCTTCGTCCTCCATGTTGTTGGCAATTATTATTGATTCTGCCTTCACAAAGACTTCCTTTCTCAACATCCAAGGGGCCATTGATTATATCTCTTCTTTCAGCCTTCACATTTTTGGTTTGCTCTACTACAGCAAGTCTGATATCCCATTGATAGGATTCAGTCCGTGACCCTTTGCTCCTCATTCTCTAGGAGAATACTTTCAGTCCAGCATTCACTGACCTTGGTTGTCTGCCTTTAAACAATAAGGTTTTAACAAATAGAGTTCAGCATCCTCTAAATATAGTTTGTTTTTCCTTAATGCATTACTTTATATTTTCCCCAATTATTTTTCATCTACCATGTATTTTAGAGTTCTTGATTTTTTCCCCTTGAAAACATTCAGTGACCTCCAGTAGTTTATCTTCACTAAGAGTTTCATTCTCTGATTATTTGGCTTAATTTGCAAACTTAGAGACTTCACTCTTCATTTGTTTAAACAGTTTTCTCCTCCCAAATGCAATTCAAACTATTCTTCTTCTACTCCAGGGTGGATTAGTCAGTTTAGGTATTAACTAAAGCTTATTTCTTTGCTTTCTCCCAATGGTTGTCTACCTTTGGACCATTTCAGTACTCATTACCACTTCCAACAGTTTAGGAAGAAATGAGAATGGGGAGTTTAGGGAGAAATGAAGGGAAATAGTTAAGAAAGCCAAAAAAAAAAAAAAGGAAATTGAGTGGGTGGGTGATAGTGACTGTGTTAAGTTTTGTTAACAGAGGTCTTGCAAGAGGTTTGGTGATGATTAAAATCCTGTAGTAAAATGGTGTTTTTGTTCTACCCTTGTAAACTATATAGACTTTTCAGACCAACAATTTCTTGATTATCTTCTTTCTCAGATTGCCAATCATATTTATAGGACTGGTACAAAAACACACACAGAATATTTTGCTGAGAATGGGCAGGGGGATAAAAAATAAAACTAGATGTACTTTTCTTCTTATCATGCTAAAAAATTGGGGATAGGAAAGTGACCTCCAGATAACTGAGGATGAAGCCTGTATCTCATCCCTTGGCAGACAGGTGGTAGCCTAGAAATGTGGAATGGGACATTCATTTTCAGAACCAGCTAGAGTGTGAATTTGTTTTGCTAGGTTATATTTATTTTTTACAAGAGCTTGAAGGAAAATTGAGCGAGTTGGTGATAGTGATAGAGATGCCAAAAAGAAAGAGACAGAGACAGAGACAGACAAAGAGAGACAGAGGGACAGAGAGACAGAGACAGAGATAGAGACCAGAGAGAGGGAGGGAGCAAGAGAAGGAAGGAGGAAGAGAGGAAGGGAGAGAGACAGATACAGAGGGAGGGAAACAGATGTCAATGAAGCATTAAAAAAAAAAAGGAACACGTGCAGGACAGTTCAGCATTATTGTGTTAAATTAGTATACCCTTCAAAAACAGATTATATAATAGAAGTTCACAAAGTCACATATAATCAATTAACAAGCATTTATTAAGCACTTACTATATGCCAGATTCTGTTAACTGCTGAGAATACAAAAATAATCAAAAAGAAAATGAGGTGTTTTTGGGTTTTTTTTTTTTTCAGTCTTCTTAAAACTTACTCTCCAACACATAGTCTTCAATCCAGTGACATCAGCCTCTTTGCTGTCCTACAAACAAGACATCTCTCAACTTTGGACATTTTCACTGTCTGTCCTCATCTGTAAAATGGGTCTGAGAGCCCCTACTTCCTAAGGTTGCATAGATTAAAAAAGATAGCACATGTTAAAGAGCCCTATAAATGTTAGTTATTACTATTGAAATGGCCATGTTTGTTAATATTTAAGTTTATACTTTTTTAAAAAAGAAAAAGCAATTCTAAGTAGGAGATGGGGAAGGGAAAGGATTAGGATTTTCTAAATGGGGTGGATTTGTTTGCAGAATCTATTCAAGTGTTATAAGCAGGTTTTTGTTGGTTGTCATTCTTGAAGACAACTATCACATGAACAAGGTGCCATGACATGCAAGGGTCCCTCCCAGGCAAACAAAAAAGGAAGGTAGGAATAGCATTTTAGGCTAGAATTTGTAGGCTCATTATTCTACACCGAGTTGTATTTAAGTGAGGGAAGACTGTGCAAAGTCACCAGCCTTGCATCTGAGTCCAGTGGCCAGATATAGATCAGGACAACTGGAGATGGCCCTGGATATAGTGCGAGCCCTTACCTTTTTCAAGCTAAAGTCTTTAATAGTTCTCTGTTTGACTGAGGCAACTGCACATTCAATGATTAAGGCTAGGTAAGAAACAAAAGTGGCAACTTTTTTTTTTTTGCCTAGTCAAAAATAAATAAATAAATCTGGGAAGGGAAGACCCTCAGACTTTCTGACCAAAACAGAAAGCAATTCCTGCACTCATTCTGAGTCAATCTGGGTCCAAACAAAGACCACAGAAGGACTGGTCTGGACCTTTTGTTGGCCAATCCATGAAAGCCAGAGTGATTTGGTTTTTTTCTTAAAGACCATGTCTTATTTAAAAAAAAAAATTATTAAAGCTTTTTATTTTCAAAGCATATCCATAAAGGACCATGTCTTAAACATTGTAAACAGCAGTAGACTGAAGAGTCAGAGGAAGAATGCTGTCAGCTTGCTGTTTATAATGCTAAGTCTCAGAGATCTGGGATGCACAGCTCAGACACACCCACACTGTGACATTTTAAAAATAGTATTGCTGCATCTGGTATGACTCAATATATAGGATACCTTGACCATCCAGTTTCCCAGGAATCTTTGTTTCATTCTTTTTTTTTTTAAACTTTAATAAATGCTTGTTGACTGACTGACTGACTAACCATACCTCATATCAACTCCACCTCTCCCCATCTATTTTCATTTGATCATAACTAAGTGGATGTCCTTCCTTTTACAAATCCTTTTGAGGAGTTTTCTGAATAGAGATGCTGCCATCTGAGTAATTTCCCCTTGATCACAAAGCTATGTAGCATTTTAGAAAAGGTTATTAAAAGACTATATTCTCCTAATGTCTTAACTAGTCATTTCACACTAAACAAATATCCTGGGAGGGGAAAGTGTGCCCTTACTTTCTGGCACTATGCATTTGTATTATGCTTCAAGAGGAGATATGATCTTTTTAAAACCAGCTTCTCTAATTTTGATGTCCTACCATATTGGCTTTCAATTCCATAAAGCAGACTAAGATTCAAAGTCTTTATTTTTCTAGCATTTACCTTTCTTTTGCCCATCTTCCCCTCTGATCATTCCTTTTGAACAATTCCCTGAAAATTTTACATTTTATTTAGTGTTAGTTCCAATTCACTTCAATAAATATGTTCAAGATCATTCCCAGTGAGAAGCAGGGCACTGAAAGAATCACATAGTGTCTGAAACTCTGCCATTCTTACACAAGTTGAAATCTGATTTTAAAATAAAAAACAAAAACAAAAACATTAAGGGCAGCCTTCAATAGGAAAATAACTCAGAAAAGGAAGACAGCCTCCACAGTGGGAGTTGAGGTGAGTTGGATGGGAGAATGAATCAATATATGAAAAAGAGGGATTCTGATCAATTCGCCTTGTTCATGGTTTACAAATATGCAGGCAACAGTAACCTCAAAAGTCCTCCTGCACAACTGTTTCATTTTACAGCTAAAGATACTGAAACCTTAAATGCTAACTCTGTGGTCTCTGCTAAGTGCTAAGGTTACAAAACCAAAAGCAACCACAGTGCCTGTCCTCCAGCTTACATTCTACCTGGGGAGACAATATCTATAAATGTAGACATATACAAGACATATGAATACTAAAATATAGGGGGACTTGGGAAGGGGAGCTTTTGAGCTGAGTTTTGAAGATGAACAGCGATTCCAAGAAGTAAGGGTGAGGAGGGACAGAATTCTAGACTTGAGATTGAGGGAATGGGAGTATGTGGACAAATTATGTGCATCTGAATCATTCATCATTTTCTTTTTTCCCTATAGGTCATGTGTCCCTCTCAGGCAAAGAAGAGAGGAAGGCAGAAAGAGCAGTTTTAGACTAGAATTTGTGGGCTCAGTATTCTATAGGTGATAATAATTTCTAGGTAGAGCTATTCACTAGCAATAAAATAAAATCTAATCATATATAACTCAACTAAAATAGGCCTCAGTGCTTAGAAGGTCACAAAATGAATAGAATACTGCCATACATATCGCCACTTCTTCCATAATGTATATGCAGTAGCATTTCTGAAGCTGGGGAACTGAAAGTAGGGGAAGGGAGTTGTATTATTTTTCATTAAGGACTCCAAATTTAATTTAATTATTATCCAAATAATTGAGAATTGATGATGTTTTACCTTCCACCCTCAATGTGGCTTCTTCCATTGGCTTCTATTTGTAGCAAGAACATAGGCCTAACTGTTCCAGACAGATAAATATCTACCCGTGTCTGAACCAAATCTAGGTAAAAACATTCCAAAGGCTTTCTTGGCCAAGTCCAAAGCTTTCTTTGCAGTGTCTCACAATCCTCAACCTGACCTAAATCCCTGTCAGCTATTTCATATCCTTCCCTCTGTTTTACTTTAAATCCAAATGAAGGGAACCTGGATTTATAGTCAGAGGAATAAGCAAATGAAAAGGTTCCCAGTAAAAATTGTCTAAACCAGCTTTCATCTTAAAAATATGGCATAAATAAAATATATGATTGTGTGATACAGCATAAAATTTTTTACTGTGCTTACTTTGGATAACAGACATAATTCACTTTGGCTCAGCCACAGGTGAGTAATGAGGCTGTCCCACATTCTGCCAATAACAACTTCATGCTACATCTCATGGTCTCATGCTGCAGACGAATAGCCGCTTCTACATAGATGGATGGCATTTGTAATAAGCTTAGTGCTACCCCTCACTTCAGAAATGACTTTTTATTTGTGGATTTCAAAGTACTTGACAAAGAATAATCAGCCTTCATAACACCTCCGTGAGTTTTTATTATCCTGTTAACAAAGAAGGTGATAGATAAAATTAAGTTCTCCATGCCACACAACTCTTTGTGTCCGTCTTTACTATCTCACTCACCATTCTAGGTCCAGTTTTCCTACTTGGGAGTAATCTCCTTAAAGCCTAGAATTGTAAAATTTTGAAAAGACTCCAAAATATACAGAACTCTCCCACCCTACTGCCTCCTCAAGAAAAAATGCAGACAGTTAAATTGTTTGAAGCAAAACAAAGCCATTCTCCTTATTCTTTTTCAATCAGACATCAATTCCTGACTAGTTTTTCTGGTAAATGCCTCTTCTATTTGGCCTTCCTTCTTGGTTCCCATAGCCACTCCCCAAACCAGTTTTTACAGTAAGATTTGGGTTACTTAAATCCCCTTTTTGATAGTCTTCCTGATACTGGTCTTCATAGGCAAATCATATAGTTTCTCTGGGTCTCACTTTTCCCATCCATGATCTGAACATATTGGACTAAGATGCTCTCTGTATAGTCCCTTTAATTCCAAATCTATATAATTCTATGACTTCTCTATGACATCACAAAACTTCCATCTAACAGTCCCCCATACCATTCATCATGTCACTTCTCTGTTCAAGAATGCACAGAAGTTCCTATCACCCACCCCTTGACCACAATATTAAGTCCAAACTACACAGCATGACTTTCAAAATCCTCCCTAATCTATCCCCACCCTATTTATTTAACTTTCTCACTATTTTTTCACATGGACCAGAGTCAGAATGGTCTCACTCTCACCCTGACTCCACCAAGCATATAGATAGACACTCACTCCCACCTCCATGGTTTTCCTGTTTGAAATCTCCTCCCTTCTCTCTGACTATTCAAATCCTGCCCATCCTCTTAGGTTCAAGCTCAAACCCCTTTTTTCTAATCAATAAGTCAATGATTTATTCATTAGAAAATATTTAAACACTTATTGACTTTCTAAATAATATAAAAGACACTACTTAATAGTGAGGAAAGATACATATAGAAGACAAAGTGACTGCCCTATGGGAGTTTATAGTCACCACAAAAAAGATGATATATGCTGTACACATGAAAAGATAAATGATAACACAGGCAGCAAATAATCTGTAGAAATAGTTAACAGTCTCTGTGGTCCATTAGAAAGACTGGACATTGACTGGAGTCAGGAGATTGGGTTCAAATTCCATTTCTGAAGTTCACTATCTCTGTCACTTAATTTTCCTGAACCTCAGTTTCCTCATTTATAAAGTCAATCAAAAAACATTTATTTATTAATGATTTAATATGAATCAAAAATAGGGTTAAGCATTAAGGATTCAAAGAAGGGCAAAATGGTAGCCCATGCCTACAAGGAGCAATGACTATCATTACAAAGAAGGATGTCCTTCTGATGGACTAGACTCCCCCAAACTCCCAATTCTAGAGCTATCATCTTATAGCATCTGAAACTGGAAAAGTTCATTAAGGTCTCATAAAAGAGGTGACTGAAGGACTATGAGTCTTCAGTAACAGGGTGAAGGGCATTGTAGGTGAGCCAAATATCTCCCCTGACTTTTCCATTTTCCAGGCCACTGGTAGGTTTGGAGTCAAGAAGACCTAAGGTCAAACCTGACCTCAGACACTTACTATCTGTGTGGCACTAAGCAAGTCACTTAAACCATTATTTCCCTCAGTTTTTTCAGCTGTAAAAGGGGAGTAATAATATCACCTACCTTACAAGATTGTTGTAAGGATCAAATGATGTAATATTTGTAAAAGTGCTTAGCAATGTGCCTGGAATGTAATAAGTGATATATAAATGCTTATCTCCCTTTTCTCTGAATTCCTAGTTCAAATACATACAAAAAACACTTGACTATATACTGGTTTGCTGATATTTGTTTTATGTAAGTAGGTCTTGTTTCTCTCAATAAATTGTAAAGTCCTTAAAGACAGAGAACTTTGTCACTGGTAAGGTCACAGTAAGCCCACATTGAGCACATATTAAGGACCTTAATTGACACTTAATATAAACATAGAATCATAGAGCAGAAAGGAAACTCAGAGATCTTTAATTAAATATTTTGCAAATGAAAAGACATATCCAAGGCAGGGGAATTGATTTGCCTAAATTGTTGAATCTTGCCTTCCTTCAATCTCTGTGACATTTGTTGCAATAACTTTACCAATATGATAGTTTATCAAATAGCAACGAAAACCACATTTGACATATTAGTTCAAAACATGGAAAATGTCTACTCACTTAGGTTTTTAAACAGTTGCCACAATTTGCAGTATATAAACCTGGATTTGATAGCACTTAGCAAAACAGACTACTAGAGGGTGCCATGGAAGACCAGCCTCCCTCACCTGCCTCCCTTAGATTCCCTCTTAGTCCCCTGCTTTGTCCTCACAATGCTCTCCTTATTCATGTTCATTAATTCTTTGGCATCTCTAACACTCCCTTCCCCGATCTTTGCAGAGTTGTTAGGAGTGGGAAAAGAGGTGTTTCCAATGCCAAGTTGCTGTGGCCATCTTAGTTTTTTATTCTACTGAGACTTGGAAAATGGTTAGAAAACATGGATAACATCCTAGCCCTGGACTCTATTAAGCACTCACACACACACACACACACACACACACACACACCCCACTCCCACATGGAAATCAAGATTCAGTTCCTATCCAATGAGGGATGTAAGTCTTAAAGATTAGAAAAAAAAATTAGATCAACAATTCAGTTAATAATAATTAAATAGAATCTACTTAGACAATTCTACTAATTAGCAAAGAAAAGGGAATATTTAAGAAATTAAAATATAGAGGGTTGGCCTAAAAAAATCTAAATACTTGCCTACAATCTCTTGGAGCACAGGGGGCCAACCATTCAAAGCAAATGAAGACTTTTTTTTTTTCTTTTTCTTTTCTTTTCTTTTCTTTTTTTTTTTATTAGAGCTTTTTATTTGCAAAACATATGCATGGATGATTTTTCAACATTGACCCTTGCAAAGCTTTCTGTTACATATTTTTCCCTCCTCCCCCCCACTCCCCTCCCCTATATGGCAGGAAGTCTAATACATGTTAATTATGTTAAAATACATGACAAATCAAATATATGTATACATATTTATACAGTTATCTTTCTGTACGAGAAAAATCGGATCTACAAGGAGAAAAAAAAATCCTGAAAAGGAAAACATAATGCAAACAAACATCAATAGAGTGTGATCCATACTCAGATCCCACAGGCCTCTCCCTGGGTGTATATGGCTTTCTTCACTGAACAATTGGAACTAGTTTGAAACATTTCATTGTTGAAGAGAGCCATTTCCATCAGAATTGATCATCATATAGTCTTGTTGTTGCTGTGTATAATGATCTCCTGGTTCTGCTCATTTCACTCAGCATCAGTTCATGCAAGTCTCTCCAGGCCTCTCTGAAATCGTCCTGCTGGTCGTTTCTTACAGAACAATAATATTCCATAATATTCATATACAATAATTTATTCAGCCATTCTCCAATTGATGGGCATCCATTCAGTTTCCAGTTTCTAGCCACTACAAAAAGGGCTGCCACAAACTTCTTGCACATGTGGGTCCCTTTTCCTCCTCTAAGATCTCTTTGGGATATAAGCCCAGTAGAAACACTGCTGGGTCAAAGGGTATGCACAGTTTGATAACTTTTTGAGCATAGCTCCAAATTGCTCTCCAGAATGGCTGGATCCGTTCACATTTCCACCAACAATGTATCAGTGTCCCAGTTTTCCCACATCCCCTCCAACATTCATCATTATCTCTTCCTGTCATTTTAGCTAATCTGACAGGTGTGTAGTGGTATCTTAGAGTTGTCTTAATTTGCATTTCTCTGATCAATAGTGATTTGGAGCACCTTTTCATATGACTAGAAATAGTTTTAATTTCATCATCTGAAAATTGTCTTGAACAGACAATTTTTCAAAAGGGCAATGTGTTAGACTATTGCTTAACCTTGGCTCCACCACTAACATCCATGGAGATAGGGACCTCATCCCCTTTCTCCTAGGAGATTGTCCACAGCCTCTGCTTCATCCAAAAACCTCCCTAGAATCACTTCTGGTTCCCAGAGTATCTGCCCAAGTCACTTTCCTTTTGGCCTTCAAGTATTAGTTTTCCCACCCTCCTTTTCAGCCTTGATCCATTCATTTTCTTTCCATACACTCATTGCCAGTGAATATATTTCCTTTCCCCTCCTATCCTAAATAATACACAAAAGTCTTTTAAGGTATTATCAATAGCTTTATTGATAATAATAGGAAAACATAAAGGCAGGTATTAAAACAAACAAATGATAAAATTATAACATAATATCTTAAAAGCCTATAGTCATGATTTTAATAATAATAGTTGCCTTTATAGAGCCCTTTAAAATCTCCAAAGCATTTTAGATATGGCAACTCATTTGATTCTCAGTTAATTAATTATCCATGGATCTAGGCCAGATGCCTTTAGATTTATTATTTCTTGTCCCACCTCTGGGTTCTCAGAATTACTACAACACTAACCTTTTTTTGTTTTTATGCCAAAAGGCTTATACTCCTGAATCTCCCCCTTCTTAAATAATAATAATAACAATGGCTATGATTTATGTGCCAATTTAAGGTTTGCAAAACATTTTACAAATAGTACCTCATTGGCTCTTCACAACAACCCTGGATGGTAAGTACTAATACTAAGCCCATTTTACAAATGAAAGAACTGAAACAAATTAAAGGTAAGTGACTTGCTCAGGATCACACAGATAATGAGGTCTGAGGGCAAATTTGAACATAGGTCTTTTGTACTCCATGTCCAATGCTCTATTTACTGTACCATCTAGCTGGACCCTAAACAGCAAAACCCTCATCCTAAATTACTCCCAACATATTCTTTTTTTCTGTACATGTAGACTTGTAGTGGAGAGGTCAATAGATGTTGATTGGTCAAACTCCAGACTGAATGTCTGACCCTGATATCTTCTTGCATCTTATTGAAGTCATCTAAAGTCATCCTTACAAAGTTGTTCTAATACTCAATGAGGATGCCCATTAGAAAGATAAAGGAATGTCTTTAAGGCAATCAAATTTGTCCCAATTCTGGAATCTCAGAGTAGGGGGAAATCTTAGCATCTAGTTTACCCATGTCTGTCCAAGAATTTTTTTGTAGCATCCCCAGTGAATGATCAGTTGGCCTTTACTTGAAGAGCCTTAATGAAAAGCCCCAAATTTCTCAAGGAAGCTCATTTTTTTAATAGCTTTAATTCTTTGGAAGTTTTTCCTTAAAATGAAGCTGAATATATCTCTAAATAATTTTGAGAGGGAGCATCATATAGCATGATATAGAATTTAACTTGACCAAGATAAACTTGGGTTGGAGTACTACAAATTTATAAATTGTATGACTGCATAGGTCACTCATCTAATCAGATCCTCCCAAAGGACCCTATGAACTTATAATAACTGTAATACTTATAAGGTTCCTCATGAGGATCAAATGAAATATTTATGAAAGATTTACAAAACTTAAAGCCATACACAACTGTCAGCTCTTAATATTCCACCCATTGTTCCTAATTATCCCCATTCCAATATAGTCCTTCAAATACTTGAAAACTACTATTGTATCCCCCTCAAAAAAAAATTTCATGCTCTCTCCCTCACTTAATATATCCATTCCCATTGTCTCATATCTCTTAGGACTCTCTCTCACCTCCCACCTACCATTCAATTGGTCCACCATTGGTGGACACCATTTAACATTGTCCACCATTGGTGGAAGTTTTGAGGGCTGGTGGACCTGGACCTGAACACCTTGATCTTGGAGATCTTGATGCTCAAATGGTTTTCTCATTATGGTTCTGTATCTTCTTAAGCAATTTCTTGTAATATTTCTTAGCAAAGAATGTGTCCCTCAGAAATTTGGATTTCCTTCAGAAACATATCTCTGTGACCTGGCTTTCTGGATGTCATTGCTTAAACAGATTGTGGTTGTTGTGCTTCTTAAGTAAAGCTTTTTAATGCCAAGACCCTTACTTCTTGGAACTCCCTAAACTGAAAGTGACAGAAATTGAGAGACAAAAACAGTCAATTTCATCTTTCAAGATCTAATTACCTTTGTTATTTGTATGATCATATATAAAGTCAGAATTCATAATTATCCTTTCTTAAAGTTCTTCAAACAGTTACTAAAAAGCAATAAGTGAATATAAATTGTTTGGAACTCACAAAAATTGTGAATGCACAGGAACAAATAAGCATCTTACTTCAAATAGATGTCTAATTGTTTATGTAGGTTATGAAAGGATTAGCATTTTCCTAATGAGTGCATGACTCACAAACCTTTCAGCTCATTACCTCCCTCCCACCTGAACTTTTCCTTCTCTATGTCTTTAAAAGCAAGGGAATTGTGTTCAGAAATAGTCTTGACTAGCCACCTACCTTCCCTGAAATGAATATGTAAGAAATACAAGTCATGCCTCTTATAGCTGAAGCTCATAAAATGAATCCTGCAATAGAAGGAATTAATAATAATCACAGAGACCCATTCTCTTTGATGCTCTTAGATAAAAGTCAAAGGCTGTTCCATAGAAACCTAAGCAGCTAAGAGAATTTGAATCCCTTTTGGAGGATCCATGTATAACATAGATGTATCCTTTCCTTCTGGGATAAAAAAATAAAACTAATAGTCATCTATTCAATAAGGGAAATCAAAGGCCACATGTACATAAAATAAGATTTTCAATCACTTTTGAATTTTTCCCTTTCCCTTCTTGATGAAGGACAAAAAACCTCATGCCCCAAATATTAGGCTGATTAATCCAATGTATGTATAAAAACTAAGAATAATCACATTCTTATATGTACTTCCTGGTACTATTTTAACTGATTGAGATCAGGAAAATTCCCATGATGCATTTCCCAGTGTGATAATAGTGTATGATATGAAGTTGGCAGCCCATTAGCTATTCTATGTGGCAATATAGAGAATATATATGCATTTATACACATATAGAGATAACTACGTATCTTAAATAGACACAAAAGACAATGATTTGGGACAAAAATAAAATAGGTAAAAGAGATCAGACTGGGTCATATTGAAATCAGTAGACTATTAATCCCAAGCTGCTGGATGCCATAAGGCTTATCCTTTAAACACTGGATTCTTCCAGGTATTTCTCATGCCTTTGTTCATTAAAAAATTCCTTGGAAGATATAACCACAGAGATAACTTTATTCAAAGATCTGATTATCAATATCAGGTGAGGCATAAAACAGAAAAATATATGCTCACCAAAGATTTTATGGTGACTGTCCTGTGGAAAATCTGAATAAAAGAAGGATTAGTGATGGGTTTGAAGTTAGAGGACTTGGTTTCTAATCCTGCCTCTGATGCTCACTGAGTGACTCAGGACAACTCATTCAATTTCTCTGAATCCAGTTTCATCATCCTGAAAATGAAATAATTGGACTAGCTATCTTCTGAGGTTCCTTTCATCTTCCATTTGTGGGTTACACTGGGTTCATTAAGTCAATCCCTGAATATTGCAGCTTCCTCAACAAGCCCTACAGCCACTCCAAAAAGTTTAACCTAGCAATCCACAGGAATAGAAACAAAAACAAAAATGAATGAAGAACACCTGTTATCCAGAGTAAGTCTTGTAGCTGGGTAAACAACCTGTTTCAGATGGCCCAGCCAAACTGAATTAAATCTTTTCCTCTGAAAACAAAGCCATGGAATGATCCCCTCACAAAGAAACAGTTAAAAGTCATTCTCAAGAGAACTGAGAACTTACTTGCTGCTATGATTGCTCTAAGATGCTGTTGGAAATCTGCAGATCATCTTTGTTCATACTAAGTTAATACTGGCTTCATTTGAATAATTTGTTTCATATAATTTTTGCTGCATAAGGAATGTGACCTTTATTCCTTCTCATTAGCTACCCATGGATTTAATTACCATTTCTATGCTAATGAATCTCAGATCTACCTATCCTGCTCCAATCTCTTTGAGAATTTCCAAATATATCTCCAGCTGCCTTTGAGACATCTCAAACTGGATGTCCAGTATCCATCTTAAACTCATTATCTCTTCCCCTATACCTTTCTGGAACCCCATCCCCATCTTCCTTATTACTGTGGAGAGCATCATCCTCCTTGTCCCTCAAGCTCCTAACTGAGGAATCAACCTACATTCCTCACTATCTCTCACACCCTCACATATACTCCATATCAAATCTGTTGCCAAAGTCTGTCAGTTTTATTTTCTCTGCCCCCTTCTCTCCTCTTGCAAGTCTACATTATCTCAAACCTGAATTATTTCAATACTCTGCTGATGGGTCTGCCTCCTACAAATCTCTCCTGACTCCAACCCATCCTCCATTCAGCCACTCATATGATTTTCTTAAAATGCCAATCTAATTCTATTATTCCCTCCACCCCTTATTTAGTAAACTCCAATAGCTAGGCCTCTAAGAGCAAATACAAAATGCCCATTTGGTAAAGTCCCTCATAATCTACCCTTCTCCTACCTTTCTGGTCTTCTTACAGTAAACATCCCAACATATATACTTCAATGCAGTGACTCTGGCCTCCTGGCTGTTCCATGAAGAAGACACCCATTTTTCAGCCCCTAACATTCTTTCTTCGTCTTCCCTGGTTGGGATGCTCTCTCTTTCTGTTGCTCTAACTATTGATCTCCCTGCTTTCCTTTAAATCCCAACTAAAATCTCACCTTCTACAGGAAGCCTTCCCCAATCCCTCTTAATTCCAGTGCCTTCTCTCTGTTAATTATTTCCTATTTATCTTGTGCATTGCTTATTTTCATGTTGTCTCCCCATTATATTGTAAGCTCCTGGAGGGCAGAACCTGTCTTTTGCCTCTTTTTTCTATCCCCAGCATCTAATATAATATCTAATACATAATAGGTGCTTAATAAATGTTTATTGGTTGATTGATTCTATTCAAACAAGAATTCTGGCTCTTTTAAAAGAAATATTTCACATAGATCTATATCTCTCAACCTTCCATCTACCATTAAAGGAATAATGAAGAGAGCAAAAGAAATTAACATATCTTAAAATATAAAAGTTGGGGTAGTAAGAAAAGCTGAAACTGAGTATTACAACAAAGATGGGTCTTTGAATATTTGATGTAATATTAACTTATTCTCTGAGCTTTTTAAGTGCTCGATAGAGGATTCAATTTGAAGCACAGTTTCTAGGTCCCAGTAGGGCATCCCCTCAAGATATAAGGTTATAATATTATCATTATACATTAGCTTTCTGTTAAAATAAGGTCACAAATAGTAACTTCCTATTATAAATCTATCTGCCATCCCCATGACTCAATGTAATCCCGATTGTCTTATGGTTTGCCATAAGACATATAGTTCTTCCATCATCATTCTATCTGGTTCGATCTGCTTCTCTCAGTATGTCATCATCTTTAGGTTATTTCTCTGGCTTGCTCTTTTTGGCATTGTGATTTCTTGTTTCCCTACCCCCTTTGTTCTTTCAATCAATCTACAAGTATTTTTAAGATCTTACTATATTCCAGACACTGTACTAGGTTTTGAGATACAAACACAAAGAATAAAGCAATCCTTACACTCAAGGAGCTTACATTCTAATGGAGAAGACAATAAATATACATATATGCATATATAAAAACATAATTATAAAATAAATAAAAACAAATATACATGAAGCAGTTGAATATAAGGAATATGAAAGGGAGAGCTCTGGTAGTTGGAATGATCAGGAAAGACAAAGATAATACTTAAGTTGCCTATAGAAGAAAAAAGGCAAAGATAAGGAAGCTGGGTGAAGGATTGGAACTAGAAGATTGAGTGCTATGTGGGTTGAACTGAGAGAAGGCCAGTTTGACTGGAATACAGGATGTGGGAGGGGTAGTGACATCCCTAGAGTCTGGAACGATAGGTTGGAGCCAGATTGTTAGGCTGTAAAAGCTAAACAAAGGAATTTATATTGTTTTCCTAGAGGCGATAGGAAACCATTGGAATTGATTAAGTAGAAGAGTGACATGATCAGATCTGTGTTTAAAGAAAATTATTTTGGCAGCGGGATATAAGACATACTGGAGTGGTGAGAGACTTGAAGAATGGAGACTAATTAGGAGACTGTTACAATAATCAAGACAAGAGATGACAAGGGTCTGAATTATGTGTGTAGCAAAAAAAAAAAGAAAGAAAGAAAGAAAGGGGAAAAAGGGTTCAGATACAAAAGATGTGGAGATAGAAGCAGCAAGATTTGGCAATGGATTGGATATGTATTATGAAAGAAGTGAAGTGTTGAGGAAAAATATTGAGTTTACAAACCCTGGAGACTGGAAGGATAGTGAAGCATTCAATAGAAAGGAAGAAGTTTCAAAGAGGAGAAAGATTAGGGGAAAGATAATGAGTTCTGTTTTGGATTTGTTCAATTTGAGATGACTCCAGTATAACCATTTAGAAATGTCCAAGAGGCATTTGGTGATATGGGACTAAGCCTCAGAGGAGAAGATAAGGAAGATGTTCAAAACTCCCCAAACATCCATGAGGATAATATGACTAAGTAAGTGGGATAACTTGGGCCTTAAAAGATAAAACTTTTTCTTTAATACAAAGTTTTTAAACTGACAATTATTTAGACAATTGCCTTCTACCCACACCATATACCTTCATTAGTGTTAACCACCCAGAAAGAAAAATGACATTAGTACTGATTCTTAGTTTTTCATAGCAACCATAAACATTTTAAAACAGATTTTTTTAAACTTCCATTATCACAAAACACCATGAAAGTAATAATGTAAATAAAAGCAACAGTAAAAGGCAGCCAAAATCAGATTAATTAAAAGGGTCAATCTCGGTTCCAGAAAACAAATTGCAAAGCATATATAGATGTAAAATGTTGCATATACTGTCAAAAATAGTCATAGTAAGAGGGTACTACTTTTCATTATTATAAGAGGTATTTGGCAGGGGATAGATTGGGAAACATCTAGAGTAAAAACAAAAAGACATCAATGAAACTTTTTAGAGCTACTATATTAGTGTAAAGATATATCATAAATGTTGCTTACCTTAAAACATTTCTACTAACATATAATTACCTCATTGAAATACTGAAAATTTGAATTCCTTAACTTGTTCCTGTATTGTCCCCTTGTAACATAATACCTAGTATATGAACTATTATATATCTGAAGATCCTTGAATGGGGAGGAAAAAAGAGAACTTAGAAAAACACTTGGAAGCACTTACCATTGAGTAGTGCATGCATAACACATGTTAACATTAATGAAGCTGATGTATGTACTATACAATTCACTACTTAGCAAGCACACCAACCATTTAAAGAGCTTTTCAGAAATCATTTCATTTTTATGAATAGCTTTGAAGAGAATATATGTGTGTGTGTGTATATATCCAATCTGATGGATGGAATATCCAACCTGATACTATTATTTTTTTTTATCTTCAGATCTGATTTTTTAAAGTGAATTTCTTTTAGATAATTTTCTTTTATGTGCACATCAATATGATGTATACTGGAATTGCATAAGGTCATCAAATCTTTGCTGATACATATTTTCTACCTAATTTAATAAATAGATGTTTATAGTGAAAATTGAAATTTACATTGAATTTTATAGTTTTCCCACATCCCTTTAATACTTTAAAAAAGTTTTATTGAAGCTTTTTTTAAAATACTACTCTCATTTTCCTACACCTTATCCCCAAATGAAATCTCACTTATAAAAAGGAAGAATTTAAGCAAAATGCCATTTTCGTACTACATAGCTAATTCTATATTTGCAGTCCACTATTTCTTTTCCCATCTGAGAGAATTATATTTCATCTTAAAGCTATGTTTCATTAATCAGAGAGGTAGAACAATTGAGAGAGTATTGTACTTGGAGTCAGAAAGTCCTGAGTTCAAATCCAGCCTCTCAATCAGTTGTGACCAGTTAGTGTTTCCCTGATCAAGTCACTTAGCCTCTGTCTGTCTCAGTTTCCTTATCTGTAAAATAGGGATAATAATAGCATCTACCTCCCAAAATTGTTGCAAGAATCAAATGAGATAATATTTGCAGCTTGCAAACCTTTAAGTGCTATATAAATTCTACCTATTCATCATCAGTTCTATAGTCAAGAATAGTTGCTGGAATGACTTGCTCATAGCTATATTTTAGTGCTTTTCTTTAAATTATTATATGTAATTTGAACATTTTTTTTGTTTTGCTTAATTTTGTTCTGAATCCATAAATAAATGTCTTTCCATGTTTTCATTAAGATTTCAACATGAATTCTTTTTATTCATTATTTTTTTCTAAATAATACTTATCTATCACACCCATATAGCACAATTTGGTCAGCCATCATCTTCCAGTCTCCAATATTTCTTCAGAAAAGGCTGCAATTTTAAAAACTGCCAGACTAGGACACTAGCTCTTCTTCGAGAATCTGATTCCATTGGTGGGGATTCTCTGTTCACCAATACAGTCAGCAGCCATTAGATGGACTTGAAGAATAATTTTGAACAAAAAAATTCTTTTCTTCGTAAACAACCTGTTGATAATCTTCTGCCAGCTTAACTAAATAGTCTTAGGCAACAGACTGTCACTTGACCAAAACTTTTGGTGGTGTTGTTGCTTTGAAAGATCTCTACTCATAATGCTAGATATATTTGCATCAATGATGAATATCATAATCCATCCATGTCTAGTCAACCAGTGCAACTCATTGACATTAATCCATAAATCTTCCACAAAAGGTTTACCCACCAGGCCAGAGACCTTCCTCTAATTCTTTTGACCCTTTGCAAATGATAATGAAGTATACATTTAACCATTAGGCTTGCCTAGTCTTCACTTCATGGCTAGCCTAATTTTTTTTTAGTTAAACATCTTTCTGGTGACCTCTAACCTCAATTCACTTGCACAATGTTGGGGTGGTATCTTATTGTTACCTACTCACACCTACTATGCATCTGTCCATTGCCCTCCAGGTCATTGTCAACTCAAATTTTTCAAAGAATGTGGTGCTGAATGATTCACAGTCATACAGGAATCATCAGGGAAAGAAAAAAATACATACATATATATATATATATATACACACATATACATATATATAATATATATGTTTCACATATATATTGTATATATAATATACATACATATGTGTGTGTATATATTGTACTGCTCTGACAAGTTCTATCATGATGAGAAGGTTTAAGATTCAAGCAATAAACAACATCTGCCTTCCAAGAATAACTCTAAGTACCCAGAAACTCATCAAAATGGTAAATTCATTCTTTGGCCATGATAACCCATGAAACTTTCCTTACTCAGGAAAGTTTAAATATATCTGATACAAAACAATACTAGAGTATTTGCTCTTTCAATGCACTGAAAACTCAACTGAGCTCTAATTTATTTATTTTTTTACCCTAAGAAGTATAACTTACTTTTAAATACCCAATGTTAACAGTTTTTTCGTTATACTTCAAAAGGCTAAATGTTAATTTGTACATTTTTTTCCCATGTTTTGATCACAAGTATTTTCACATGAAAGTATTAACTAAGCTTGGCTTCCTGGTTTGAAATTCAAACATAATTATGAAATGCAAGTGAGCTTCCTCTTTATTAATTCTATTTAAAGGCATAATCTATTAAATAAACTATTAAATTATAGTAGGCATTTTTCAAATCTATTCCAAATCCTTCTTATCTAATCATCCTTGCTCATAGTGATCTCTTCTACTTTTGAACTCCTATGATTAAAAAGTACTGTCTCAGCAACTTATTTGGCATGGATTCATAGACACAGTGAGTATAATGGAAAGAATATTATATTTGGAGTCAGGAAGACTTATGTTCAAATCCAGCCCCTGACACTATGTGATCCCAGACAAATCATTTCATCTCTATATGAATGCATGAATCAAGGAGCATATATACAACATTTACTATGAATATAATGAAAAGTATTGCTGATACTAATATAAAAAGAAGACAGTATCAGATCCACAAGTAGCATATATTCTAATAGGGTGATACAACAATTAATTATAATGGCCAAGGAAGATTTTGTTAGTCTTCAAAGTCACAAGAATAAAGAGTAAACCAGTAGAAATCTTTTGAGAACCAATAAATAGTTGATTTTTTTTACAAATCCCAAAATAGCAAGTAAAAAGTTGTCTGGTGATTGGAGGATAGGTATAAAAAAAATTTAAATACAATAATAAAATAATAGCTATCATTTATATGAAACTTTAAGGTTTGCAAAGCACTTTACAAACATATCTCATTTTATCCTCATAACATACCTAGAAGACAGGTATTGTTATTATCCTCATTTTATAGATGAGGAAACTGAGATAGACAAAGATGATATGGTTTGCCAAAGGTCATACAGTTAGTTAAATTCACAACAAGGCAACTAAACTTACAACAGCTAATGTGAAAAAAATAAAAATAGTTTGATAATAAGGTCTATTAAATATTGGATTCTTACTAATCAAGATCTTGATCTCAAGAGTACTTTCACATCAAACACCCTCAAGTTCAAGGGAAGTTACCCTTCCCTTAAAGGTACCAGAGAATCTTAGGAGAGAAGTGAAGTGTAAGGGGACAGGGAGATGGGATAAGGAAATCACGTTTTATCTATACATGTATACACACACACATGCACACACACAAATATATGCATGTATGTACAGTGACTATATAGAATGTGTATACAGGTGCTTATGTGTATTGTACATGCATTTCTATTACACATTAGATGTGTGCATATATGTATTATTTCTAGCCTATAAGAATATAAACTTCTGTAAAAAGTCTTTATATATCTTTCAGCACCCAACACAGTGTTGTATTCTTAATAAATGGTTAAATTATTAATATTTGTAAACTGAATTTTTAACTATACTGACATTAGCCAGCAATTTTTAGTCAGTAAACATAGATAATAAGAACCTAACAAATATTTCTTAAGTACCTCTATGTATCAAACACTGCTAAGTGCTTATAAATCTTAACTGGTTTGATCCTCACAACAACCCTGGGAGGTAGATACTGTTAGTATTCCCATTTTACAGATGAAGGAACTAAGACAGACCCAAGTTAAATGATTTGCTTAGGGTCACAAGACTTATAAGTGTCAGGCCAGATTGGACCTGAAAATCTCCTTAAGACTCTAGGTTCAGAACTCTATTCTCCCCATCTAAGCTGCCACACTTTAGGTTCATGGGATCAGAGCTAGAACTAGAAGGAACTTTTGACTTTATTTAATCCAACCTCCTCATTTAGTTAGCAAAACTGAAGCTCAGAGATTCTCCCAAGAGTAAGAGATTCCCAAGTAAAAGTGACTCCATCCAGTGACTCCGGAGCTTAGGGTTCTTTGCATAGCCCCACACTACTTCTCCAAAGAAGAATATTTCCCCCTTCCCAATAATTAACATATCAATACCAGGTACTTAGGACACAGCAGAATGCTTGGGGAACTTCTAAAATGGCATCTAACAATTTACTAAGTTCTTTCCTATTCTCAACTGGTATCTGCAGGTAGTTTGAACTTCAGTAAAATGTTTTTTTTGTTTGTTTGTTTATTTTAATTGATAACTTTCTATTTGTGAATTATTCAAGTGCATTTCAGTAAGATATTACTACACGAACAATTTTCATCTTAACAGGGACATCTTAACTTATCTTAACATCATAGAACAGTTTCATTTTGAGAGGCAGTGTTGGTAGAGTGGTGGGCTCACAATAAGGAAGACCTAGGTTCCAGTCACTTCTCAGAAACTTACCATGGGTTGAGTGGCTTAACCTTTCAAAATCTTAACCTTTCTCATCTGTAAACTGTGTTTTGTTTTGTAACTATTTTTATTTTAAACTTGAATGTAAAATGAGAAAAAAAATTTTTTTAAAGCATTGCCATGTACAGAGCAGACCATAAGAGAGGATTCAATATAAAATAATAAATTTCCATTTCAAGAAAAGTTATATAATAAATATTGTTTTCAAAGCTACTTAGCTTTTCTTTGCTACCTTGTTGGTTTTCTTTTATTTTTTCCTGTATACTTTTTGCTTGGTTCTCTCCCCCACTCCCCATACACACATCCATACTCTAAAGAAGGCTACAATTAAGTATGGAGATATACTTGTGTGTTCTGTATATAAATATGCATATGTGAGTATATGCATATGTACATATAGATCTCTATAAACATATGCACTCGTATCCATATATGTGAAACTGTACTAGCTTTATTTCCTCCTATTCTGTTTCTCTGAAGGTAGATCTTCCTTTATAAGTCTGTCTTTCCATGTTTTTCTGAATCAACATCATTTCCTACACAACAGCAATATTTCAACCCAATCATATTTTATCTGAGAGATTGTCTATGAAAGCTTTTTCCTCCAATGTTCTGCATTCCTTCTAGGCCACATATATTTTGTTTATACAAGAAAATTTTAATTTAAAATAATCACAATTATCCTTTTTTTTTGTACTTCAACAATGCTCTTACCTTATAACATAGTTTAAGGTCTGATATTGCTGAATCAACTTCCTTTACATCTTTTTTCCCCTGGTTTCTTTGAAATTCTTGACCTTTTGCTCTATCATTTTTTTTTAACTCAGTAAAATAATTTTTTGGTAATTTACTGCAAAATTTTTTTGTAACAACTATGCCCACTTTAACAATGTTCTTTCTGAGTCTCAAAAGAGGTATGTATTTAAGGCACTTTGAAACTTTAATAAACCATACAAATATCAGCTGTTATTAATCTTTCAGAAATAACAATTGTTTCAAATGTTTAAAGGTTTATAAGCTAGGAGTTCTGTTATCAAAAAGCCTTCAGAAAGGCTTTTTTTTTAAAGTGTAAATGTTTGCATGTTACCACAAAGACAGTATGGAAAGTATGTCCTAGAAATCTAAATTTTGACAAGAGCATTTTCTGATCTGAAACAATTTCTTCTGATAATTAAGTTAAATATGTAAAGTAGGATCTTGACAAAATATTAACAGATAAATATAAACAAGAGCATATCTTTGCATTCTGGGATGACCATTTAAGCCTGCTTGTTTTACTATACACTAGCCTACTTGAAGTTCCTCACTCAGTCTTCTTTCTCATTGCTTTTGTTTTGTTTTTGGAGGCAATCAGGGTTAAGTGACTTGCCCAGGGTAATACAACTAGCAATTTTTGGAGGTCTGATTTGAATTCAGATCCTCGGCCTATGTTCTATACACTGTGTCACCCAGCTGCTCCTCTCATTGCTTTTGCAGAGGCTCCCCCCCCCACCAAAAAAAAAAAAAAAAAAAAAAAAAAAAAAAAA
>JAJPUD010000399.1:288201-361769 GCA_023553655.1 Myrmecobius fasciatus | reverse complement strand
CGCCCCCCCCCCCCCAAAAAAAAAAAAAAAAAAAAAAAAAAAAAAAAGCTTTGCTCCCTCACCTGGACTTTTTTTCCCCTAGGTTTCCTTCAAGATTCAATTCAAAGCCCACTTTCTATAAGAGGCTCCTCCAGGTCCCCTTGGCTGCTAATGTCTTCCCATGTCAGATTCCCTTCCATCTACTTTGTACATATCTTGTATGTATCTAGTTAATTACATGTTGTCTCCCCTATTAGGATATATGCTTGTGTGGGACAGGTGCTAGACCCCTTTCCCAAATTAATTAATCAGAGACATCTTCAGGTACAAAGAGAAAGTCCCTGTAGGGAAAGGCCCAGACACACACCTGGGAGCCAACCCAACTCCCACCATATGCTAGTGAACATGCTCAGCTTTCTTGTCCAAGATTTAAAAAGCAAAAGACTCTAGCCTTTTCACTGGATAGATTAACAGGACATAACCATCTTTGACCAATGTTGCCTGCTTCCTGTGGGTCATGTCACTTCCTCTGGGTCCCATCACTTCCTGTGGATCTGACCTTTAGAGATCACTGACTCCCACAACCCAGGGTACAAGACCTGGGAACAGAGATCATGTGACTTAGTCTCATCCTGAGAAAGCTTCATCCAATCAGTCCCATTCAAGCTCCTTAAGGAGCTTTTTTTTTTCCCTGAGGCAATTGAGGTTAAGTGACTTGCCCAGGGTCACACAGCTAGGAAGTGTTAAGTGTCTGAGACCAGATTTGAACTCAGGTCCTCCTGACTTCAGGGCTGGTGCTCTATCCACTGCGCCACCTAGCTGCCCCATCAGGAACAATTTAAACCATGACAACAATAATATAAAGAAAAACAATTTAGAAAACCATGGCACTGTAATCAAAGGTGTGAGTAATAATAACTTCAAAAGGCTGGCAATAAAGCATACTCCCATCTCTGGACAGAAAAGTAATGGACTTGAGATGAAGAATGGGATATGTATTCTCAGATATAGCCAATGTTCACTGCATTTTACAAATTTGTTATAAGGGAGGGATTCCAATGAGGGGAAGGGAGTGGGAGTAATAGATTAGTGAATATGAATTAATGGGCAAACAAAACAAAACTCCAATAAAACATTTTTTAAATGAATGAGGGAAAAAGAAGTTATAAAAGGAGACATTTAAAATAAGGCAATTTTGTTACTACTTGGTAAAATTACATGTATTATCTATGGGCACACACACATATTTCTTTTTTATAACTATATACAAAAACAGAAGTTATTTCTTATACAAGCCTCTTATTCTTTTTTATACAATGAAATTTTCTGTATTTGTTGATCTTTATTAAAAGTACACAATAAAAGGGAATTTTTTTCTAAAAGAGAGTAATTATTTCTAGGGGAGATTTGTGACCAGGCCACAGAAATGGAGAGACCTATATAATTAGAGTTCATGTGTCTCTCAGGCAACACATATCTGTGATAGATCAACCAAAAATTCTGTGGAAAGCAGCTTCTAATATAGTTGGGTATTATGCTAGACCCTCAAGATGTAAAGACAGAAAAAAGTATGTAACTTCTAAGAGCTTACATTCTATGGGTGAAGACTATCTAAATACATTTAAGTATATACAAATGAGATACAAAGTATATACAAAAGAGATACAAATCTTACAAGGTTATAAAGAGGGCCTAAAAGCTTGGTAGCTTGGAAAAGCTTCAGGTATTATATGTAGAGCTTTGGCTTATTTTTTCTTCAATAGTATTTTATTTTTCCAAATACATGTAAAGATATTTTCCAATATTCATTTTTGTAGGACTTTGTGTTCCAAACTTTTCTCCTTCCCCCTCTTTTCTTCTACCTTCCCCTTCCCAAGACAGCAAGCAATCTGACATAGGTTAAATATGAGCAATTTTGGCTTTTATTATTATTATTATTATTAAAGCTTTTTATTTATAAAACCTATGCAAAGGTAATTTTTCAACATTGATCTTTGCAAAATTTTCTGTTCCAGATTTTTTCCTCCTTCCCTCCATCCCCTCCCCTAGATGGCAAGTAGTTCAATACATGTTAAATATGTTAAAGTATATATTAAATCCAATATATGTATACATATTTATACAGTTATTTTGCTGCACAAGAAAAATCAGATCAAGACGGAAGAAAAAAAACATCCTGAGAAAGAAAACAAAATGCAAGCAAACAACAACAGGAAAGAGTGAAAATGTTATGTTGTGGTCCACATTTCATATCCCTCTCTCAGGGTGTATATGGCTTTCTTCATCACTGAACAATTAGAACTGGTTTGAAACATTTCATTGTTGAAGAGAGCCATGTCCATCAGAATTGATCATCATATAGTCTTGTTGTTGCCGTGTATAATGATCTCCTGGTTCTGTTTATTTCACTCAGCATCAGTTCCTGCAAGTCTCTCCAGGCCTCTCTGAAATCATCCTGCTGTTCGTTTCTTATAGAACAATAATATTCCGTGACATTCATATGCCATAATTTATTCAGCCATTTTCCAATTGATGAGCATCCATTCAGTGTCCAGTTTCTTGCCACTATAAAAAAGGACTCTTTGGCTTGGTTTTGAAGCAAACAAGGGGTTCTGAGAGTTTCCAGTAAAGAGAGGAGCTAGTAAAGCATGAGGTATAACTGATGCAAATGCATGGAGATACAAGATTCAGTTTTGTGTGTGAGGAACAAGAAGGTGAATGATATGAGACCACAGAAAGGGCTAATATATAATAAAACTAGAAAGGTAAATTATGTCCGGGTTGTAAAGGGCTTTAAAAGTCAAACAGAAGAATTCACATTTGATTTTAGAAGCCAATAAGGAGCCACCTGAATATAATGAGGAGAGGAGTGACTTTTCAGATCTATGCTTTAGGAAAATCAGGTTTGTATATGCAAGGAGAATGGAATGGTATAAGAAGAGAATTAGGCTAAGGGGATCAATTGGGTTATCACAAAATTCCAGCTGAGAGGTGATAAGAATCAAAGATAACACCATCTTTGTGAACCTGGGTGAATGGAAGCATATTGGTACCTCAAAAGAAAGAGGAAAGTTTGGGAGATGATTTTTGTTGTTAGAAATCTATTGGGGGAGAGTTTCTGATGAAGTCCTCAAACTATTTTTAAGGGGTGTCATGGCTTTGTAAGGCATATTATTTTGGAGGAAAGGGGGAGGAGAGGGAATAAACATTTAATGAGTATTTGCTGTGCCCTTTAGGTACTGTGCTAAGCACTTTGACAAATATTATCTCATTTAATCCTCACAACCTATCTGAGAAGTAGCTAAACTTCTTATGTCCATTCTACATGGAGGAAACTGAGACAGAGGATAAGTGCCCAGGATCACCCAATTAAAAATGCGTCTAAGGCCTAATTTGGACTCTTCCTAAGGAGCCCAGATCCCTCGAATCACCCTAAAGACTCATAACCAATATATAGATTTCCTTTATCAACCTTTCAACTATTAATATGCTAGTCACAAGTTTCTATTATTGTCTCCATCACCCAAGATACACAGATGAATATGTAAATATTACTCCCTCCTAAACATCAACATTTTTAGTTCTCACATAAAAATCTCATTTCATGACTCTTGATAACATTATATGCATGCTTATATGTGCAGGCACTTTGTTAAGTGCTTTGCAATTATTATTTCATTTGCTCCTCACAATAACCCTAGGATGTCTGTACTACTATTATCCCCATTTTATAGATGAGGAAACTGAGGCAAACAGATTAAGTGATGTGCCCAGTACACACAATAAGTGTCTGAGCTTGGATTTGAATCCTGACTCCAGACCTAGCACTCTATCCAGTACAACACCTAGCTGCATTGATAATTCATGAGAGGACCTAATCTAAACTCACTCATCTCCCCTGGGACTTATTTTCCACACTTTTCCCTACTCTCTAACCAGTCTCATGCTCTCCCTCTTTCCATTTCTCCACTTGTTTTTCACCATTAAAAGTAGATTTCTTGAGAGCAGGAACTATCTTAATTGCTTGTGTTTGCATCCTCAAGGTTTAGCACAAAAGGTAACACATGATAAAAACAATTATTAACATTCATGGGAGGGGAGGGAAGCAATAGGGGTTAAGTGACTTGCCCTGATAGTAAGTGTCTGAAGCCGAATTTGAAATTCAGGTTCTCCCAATTCCAAGTCTAGTGCTCTATCCACTGCACCACCTGCCTATCCCAACATTCGTTTTTCAAATAATTTTTTATAATTTTCCAAATTACCTCTCTCCTTGGGAAGGATTATGGATTATATATGTGGAATCATTTTAACCATATTTCCATAGTAGCCATGTTGCAAAAAAGAATACAGACCAAAATCAGAAGAAGATAAAAAAGAAATTAAAGTTTTGAAAAGTATGCTATGATCTGTATTCAGATTCCAACAGTTCTTTCACTGAGAATGAATAGCATGTTTCCATAATATACTTTTATATGTTTATTTATATTATAAATATTATTACATTTATTTCCATAATATGCTTATATATCTATATTACTCTCGTATGTAATATATGCATGTATGTTATATATGTATATATATTACTGTAATATAATTTTTCTAAGGTTATTGTTCAATTGCTTTTAGTCGTGTTTGATTCTCTATGGCCCCATTTGGGGTTTTCTTGGCAAAGATATGAAATAGTTTGCCATTTCCTTCTCCTGCTCATTCTACAAATGAGAAAAGTTAGGTAAACAAGGTATCTGAGCCCAAATTTGAAATCAGATCTACCTGATTTTGGACAAAGTGCCCTATTTACAGGGCCATCTAGCTGCCCCAGCTGCATAGAAATAATTTAACCTACAGGAACTGACAAGATCACTAAAAGAGATAGAGGGAGAAGAGAAAGCAGTCCAGGATAGAACTTTGGTGAACAATCACAGCTGTTATTTATCCTTCATTTTTGAAGAGGACTAATGACATCCCAGGGTAATATTTTAACTTGTATGTGAATTGAATTTTAAGTGAGGCAGAATTGTTCAAAGTCATTAGCCTTACTTTCTATTCGAAAGTCATCAAAGTCCAGTGGCAGGATAAAAGTGAAGATGTCTACTGATTCCCAAGATAAAGTGGATGACCTTGGTATCTTCAGTGTCTGACCAAGCCCCAAGCACAACACAGTGTCTGTTTCAGCTACCTTTATGGTTGAGTGAACAAATTGTTCTCATCCACTCATCCCTCCAGGGGAAGTTTTTGCATGTTTGGGATAGACATTCCCTTAACTCAGTTATGGATTTGAGATCTGTCAGTTATTCTCAACCTTATTTAGCCCATCTACCGGGGTTTAGCGAGATTAATGGGGATGAAAGGGGGGAAACAATAAAGTAATAAAAATGTGCAACATAGAACAAAAGAACAATTTACAAGGAAGTAAAAAAAAGTATAAAAAAAAAGGATAGACACTCATGAATATAATTTCTTCTACATATATGTAACTTTCTTGTTATTTGTTGTTATATATTTTGAATCCTCCCTGATGTTCTGCTGGGCACATGACAATGATCTCTTGTTTTGTGTTTTTTTTTTTTCTTTCTGTTTTTCTGTTTTTCTTATTCTGAAAACAGGAAAAAAAAATTTTAAATAAATGTATTTTCTCTCCCATTCTCTATCATATTGAGGGGGGAAAATAGAAGGAAAAAAAATTCCCTGCAACAATTAGTATAGCAAAAGAAGTTCCCCTATACCTATGCTACTTGTCCTTTTTCTTTGATTTTTTTTGGGGGGTAAGGATCTAGCCATAGAATAGTTGGGTCAAACTGTATGCTCTATTAAATAACTTTTTATGCAGAATTTTAATTTGCTTTCCAGAATGGTTTTCCAGGTCCACTAAGAAATGTTCCCATTTTCCCACAGCTCCTTTTAACATTTGTCATTTTCCTTTTATGTAACTTTTATACATCTCTACTACATCTATAACTGTTTCCCAAAAATTACTAAATTGTACATACCTTTTGACACAGTGATACCACTACTTGGCTTATGCTCCAAAGAAACCAAAGAGAAAAAGGACCTATATTTATAGCAATGCCTTCTGTGATGTGATGCACCCATCACTTAAAGAATGTCTGAAAAATTGGAGTATATAAAGATATGTGTAATGAAATACTATTGTGCTATAAAGAATGACAAAAGGGACTATTTCAGAGAAATCCGGGAAGACTCCTATGAATTGATTCAGAGTGAAGAGAGCAGAACTAGGAAAATTTATACTATAATAACAACAATATTGTTAAAAAAAAAATCTTTTTGAAAGTCTTAAGAGCTCTCCAGCAAGTTAGTGATGAATAATGCTACTCACTGTCTAGTGGAGAGGTGATAAACTACATATATAGAATGGGGCATATGTTTTCAGAGATAGCCAATATAAAAATGTGTGTTTATTGAATATGCATATTTGTTAGAAGGATTATGTTTTTTCTTCTTTTCTTCCAATGATGGAGAGAGAATGGGAGAAAAAATTGAAAAAAAATATTTTTTTAAAGATGCTAATGACCTCTCTACTCTTGTCATATGATTTCCCCTTCTATTTTTCTAAAAAAAAGAATGGGATCGTCTGTCAGATTCCTCCCTCATCTCATCTTTCTATTCTGTACTTCTTTACATATTCAGAATTATAAGATCATAGGATTGTAAGGGACAGCCAAAATCATAACCTTTTTCATCTTTAGCACTTTCAGTGTTGACTGATTAACTTTGGAGATCTGGTAAAAAAACAAAAGCAAAATATATACATATATACATTTTCAGTTCCTTACTATTGCCCATGATTTCTGACCTTTTAGGATTTGTAACAGACTGTTTTATTTTTAAGTTGTTTTTTTTTTTTTAATTCTGAATTCAAACCAACAAAAGGAGCATTTCCATATGCAAAGCAGAACACAAAAAGAGGATTCTTCATGAAAGCATGAATTTCCATATCCTACTTCTTGCTTTTTTAAAAAAAGTTTTTCTTAAATTTTACATATTTTCAAAACTATCTTACTTTTCTGTGCTTCTTTCTGTACTGCTGTCTGCTTTCTTCTGTGTATTTTAATAAGTGTTTCAGTGACCCTCTATTCCTGGGACATCAATATTACTAACTGTTCCTCGCCCTGATAAACTCCTCTCTAATAAAAATCAAGAAAAATAAAAAGGAAATTCTTATATAGTCAAGCAAAGTGAATCCACACAGGGTTTATATCTAAAAATGTATATCTCTTTCTGCACTTTAAATCCAACATTTCTTTGTATAGAGTTTAGCACAGTTCTTGGAACATTGTAGGTGTTTAATGTTTGATTAATGTTTATTGTTTGATTAATTGGTCTATATGTTTTGTCATTGGTCTTCTCACAGTTGTTTTTCCATGCAGTGGTGTTGACCCTAAATTGCTCTCCTGGTTCCGCCCAATTAATTCTGCATTTATTTAAACTATTCATAATTCTCTCAAATCATCTTATGTCATTTCTTGTGGTCCAATAATATCCCACTACTTTTATATATATATCAATATTTCATAAGTCAGCCCCCAATTGATGCATACCCTTTTAGATACTTGGGGGTTTTCTTTCTCACAATGCAATATCCTCTTTGCTATTTCCTCATTACCTCTCTTTCTTCATCTTGCTTCCAACCTTCCCCATAATTATCTTCCAAGCCACCAAGTGACTTCCAGTTCAAGTTTCCAGTTTTCTTACTCCCACAATTTCAGTCTTCCATTTTTCTGTCTCTGATGCTATTCTTTGAATAGGTGTCCAGCTCTTTTTCAGAAGCACAATAATCTTATAAACATATCTGCTCAAACTTTCCACTATTTTCTTTTAATCCGTTTGAAATTTTTCAATCCAGGCATTCATTCAATCAGTGGGTAATAATTTTGGATGTTAGGCAAATGCCATTTTGCAGCAATCCATGGTGTCACACCCTATGGTGTCACAAATGCAAGGCTTGGTAACCACTAAGCCACAGAATGAAATTAGGCTATACTACAGATTGGAGGGAAAAAATTCTTCAGCAGTCAAATTTCGAACTGTTTTTGTTTAGGACAATGTTAAGGTTTGGGAGATCCAATGTGAATCAGGGTATTATTGAAGAAACTGCAGCCATTAAATTGGCCCTGCTTGAAGAAGTAATTTTAAAAATTATGATAGAATTGAGAGTCCAAGAATGTCCACAGATCAATGGCAAGACAATTTTGTAGAATTGTAGCATTTGTTGCTAGATGTAATCGCCCATATTTTCTTTTTATGTTTGGTAGATGCTTGTTTGGGCACATTGACTATTTGAAAGAAGGGCTTTGTGGTTTTCCTGGCTGTGCACTATCTCTCATTTCTTTCTGAGAATGTGTCAGGGCTTGTCAGTCCATTTGTGTAATTTTCCTAAATTTATCCTGTCAAGACTTTCAGGGGCCTTTAGGCAAGATGTTGATAAACTAAAGCAACACCTTGCCATATAAACATACTGATGACAATGGGTTCTATCCCTTTTATTGACAGATGCCATGTAAATGGAAACAATTACAAAACTCAAACATGACTGCTTATTACCACAGGAGCACCTGTGGTTTGATGCTTCAAATGAGACTGAAGTAAGTCTTTTATGAAACCACTATACTAAAAATTTTTATATGTAAATACCTATAAGTAATTCTCATATTTTAGGTCTCAAATGCTGAGAATGTCAAGGAGAAAAAAGTAGGGTCAGCAATAATGCTTAGGTCTCAGAAACCTCAGAAATTTTGGTCATACCATCCCCTTAAGCTATTATTTACATATCTCTTCTTCCTTTCACAGCCAAACTCCTAGAAACAGTTTCCTATCCCTGAAATCTGTTTTTTATACTCTTTTCTCAATCCCTGACCTTATCACTCATTGAAAACTGTTCTCTCCAAGGTTGCCAAAAACATTTTAATTTTTATACCAAATGACTTTTTCTCAGTCCCTACTTTTTGTGATCTTTCTGCCACAGTGACACTCTTGACCTTCCCCATCCTTCTAGACACCTTCTCTTCATGAGGTCTTCAAGAAACTGTTCTCTTCTATTTCTTCTCTTGGCTATTTGACCCATTCCCCCCCTCCCCAGTCTCCTTTGTAGGATCATCATCTTTTTTCAGCATGCTAGAAGTGGGTGTGTCCCAAGGCTCTGTCTTGATTCCTTTTCTCATCTCTGTATCATCATTCTCCTTCATATTATCTATCTTCTTGTCATACTGCTTTGCTTTCTGTCTTCTGTATGTAATATAGGTTATGCCCTAACTACAATTTTCTATCATATAAATCATTCCCTGGAAAGCTCAAATCATGTACTAACTACTAGTGGGGTCTCTCTTAGTTCCTATCTAGCTCAGTTGCTAGTGTCCTTCCCAAGAAATTGAGGACAAGAATTATTTTGTTTTTGTCTTTCTATATCCAGAGTTTTGTCTTTTCTATATCCTTAACATATAGAAGGCACTTATGCACTCATTAAATTAATCAAGAGCTATGCCATTCAAAGTTAGCTTGTAGTTGCTCTGTATGCATCTAGATATCACCTAGACCTGTAGATGTTGTCTCCCCTATTAGAATGGAAACTCTTTGACTGCAGGGATTGCCATTTTATTTCAGTCTCTGTACCCTAGTTCTTAGCAGCATATTTTTGTATATAGTAAGTGTTTAATAAATACTTTTTGGTGACCTTGAATTGGAAGGCAATAGTAGCAGAGGAAGAAATTAATTTCATTCTCTAATTTCCCAGTTTAGACTTGTAAAATAATCATCCAACAAGCATTTAAAAATTTTTTCAATAGTATTTTATTTTACAAATGTATGCAAAGATAGTTTTCAACATTTATTTTTGTCAGACTTTATGTTCCAAATTTTTCTCCCTTCCTCACTTTCTGCCTTCCCAAAAAAGAAATTAAATATGTATACTTCCTTTAAACTTATTTCCATATTTGCCATGTTTAAGAAAAAAATCAGAACAAAAGGGAAAAACTATGAGAAACAAAGAAAAAATGAAAATACTATGCTTAGATCCATATTCAGTCTCCATAATTCTCTCTCTGGTTGCAGATAGCATTTTCCATCCCAATTCTATTGGAATTGCCTTGAATTACTGCATTGTTTAGAAGAGTCAAGTTCATCACAATTGATCATCACATACCAGTAATAGCTTATTCAGCCATTCCCTAACTGATGAGCATCCACTCAATTTTCTTGTCATTACAAAAAGGGCTGTTCCAAACATTTTTGCACATGTGGGTTCTTTTCACTCTTTTATGATCTCTTTGGGATACAAAGCTAGTAGAAACACTGCTGGATCAAAGGGTGTACACAGTTTGATAGCCCTTTGGCCATAGTTCCGAATTCTTCTCCAGAATGGTTGGATCATTTCACAACTCCACCAACAAACAATGCATTAATCTCCCAGTTTTCCCACATCCTCCTCCAACATTTATCATTATTTTTTCCTGTCATCTTAGCCAATTTGAGAGGTGTGAAGTGTTATCTCAGAGCAATAAGCATTAAGTGCTTATTATACACCATATACTGTATTAAGAGCTAAGGATACAAAAAAAAAAGCAATAAAAAATACCCTTAAGGAACTTACATTCTAAAGAGAATTTATTATGCAAACTATGTATATACAACATATGTGTATATGTATATGTGCAAATGGGAAGTAACTCTAGAGGAAAATCTCCAGTATTAGAAAAGACTGGGAAATAAAGGGGATGCCCATCAATTGTACAAAACATAAATGATTAAAATCCCAAATTGTTCAAATTTAGAAAATGCATATTATTATTGTTATTATCATTATTATTTTAACCAACTTTCTTCACCAGTTAAAGCATATAATGGCAGATCCTCAGGAAACAAAGAAAGAAATTTTCTTCCATACCCTTCTTGAATTCTCCATTTAAAGCAGATGTCATATTTGATCAGAGAAGTGTTCACAGCATTCAGCAGTCTTCATAACTGCCAGTTAATATTACTTCCTAAAGAAATGTCATTTCATGTCCAGAGCTGCCATTGTATATAGCAAGATGCCATAGCATACATGTGGCTGAGCCACCATCTTTGCCTTATGCACCAATATTGGGCATCTGGGTGGTGTCATCATGTAACAAAATGAACATAACTGAAAGGTAGAGAAATTCTGTTTTATGGATATACAAAAAATATCTCCCCAGAAAGAACATATTTTCCTGGGGACAGGGCTAATATATAGTGACTACTCAGTAAATTTTTTTAATATACTTTAAAAAACATTTCCCACCATTTCTCATCCCAGATTAAACCTTCCTTTGTGACATTTAAAAAAAAAAAAAAAAGTAAAAATAGCCTCTATAAGTAAGATAGAGGTAAAGGAGAACATTCCAGGCTACCAAACTATGTTGTAATGAAAAAGCATTGTATAATATATTGAACTCTGAATGAATAGACTAGGAATCAATCAATTTCAAGTTCTGGGTTCTAGTCCTCGTCCTAACACTTGCTAGCTGTTTGATCTTTGGAGAGTCACATAATTTTTGTCATTTTCTTCATCTGTAAATGGGGGACTTCAGGGATAGCTGGTATTCTCAAACTCAAATGAAAATGGAGGCTTCTGAACCATAAATAAGAATCCCTAGAGTCATACATTGATTTAAAAAACAACATATTAATGTTATCTATTTTCTATTTTATTTTATTTTGTTACATATTTCCCAATTATATCTTCATCTGATTTGGACTACACTTAGGAATATTCAATCCCATGTTTGATAGCTGTGAATTAGGTGATTATTAAAGTCCTTTTCAAATTGAAATAGGATAGTAATATGACTTTATGGTACCTAAAGTATCATCCCTCTCATAGATACAACCAAAAATCTTAACTATTTTGTTTATGCTATTAATTCCTATAAGAAAAGACAAATTTCACAACTAAACTTGAGTTTTCATATTTAATAGATAAATTGAGAGCAACAACAGAAAGGCAATAGATGTAATAGACAGGAAAGCTGAACTTGGAATCAAGAAAATCTGGGTTCCAATCATAGACTTACAAGTTGTGCAATTCTGGACAAATGTTGGGCCTTAGTTTTCTTATCTTTAGAATGATAAATCCCTGGCCTTCTCCAGCCATCTTGATCTATATCTGACCACTGGATTCAGATGACTCTGTGCAGTGACCTTGCATAGCCTTTCCCTCACTTAAATTCAATGTACCTGTATCACTTCCCTAATGTCATGGGTTCTCTTGGAAAACAAAGGACAAACAATAAAATGTAAAGTGATCTATAAAAGAAGAGATTGGATTAAATGAACTTTAATGTTTCTTCCAGCTCTAAATCTATGATCACATTGAAGTATGAATGAATAATATTAAACACTTTCTTGACAGCAGATTCTTATAAGAAAAAAAAAAGGAATAGGCTACAGTCATATCTCAGAGATATTATGGATTCAATTCCAGTCTATTGCAATAAAGCAAATTTCACCAAAAAAAAAAAAAAATCACAAAATTTTTGTACAGTATATATAAAAAAAACATGTTTATAACATACTGTAGTCTATAAAGTGTATAATGATATTATGTATAAAAAAAGTTAAAGTATATACTTTAATTAAAATACTTTGTTGCTTTAAAATGTTGATCATCATCTGAGCCTTCAGTAAGTCATAATCTTTTTGCTGCTGGAGGGTTTTGCCTCCTTGTTGATGGCTGCTGACTGATCAGAGTGGTTGTTGATGAAGGCTGGATTGACTGTAACAATTTTTAAAAATAAAACAACAAAGAACTTTGCCTCTTCAATTGACTATCTTTCACTTGAACACTTAAGAGACCATTTTAAGGTTATTAATTGGTCTAATTTCAATATTGTTGTGTCTCAGGGAATAGGGAGGTCCAAGGAGAGGGAGAGAGACAGAGCAAGGGCCCGTTAGTAGAGCAATCAGAATTCATTGATTAAATTGACCATCTTATATGGGCACAGTTAGTGGTACTTCAAAACAATTACAATAGTAACATCAAAGATCATTGATACAGATTCCTATAACAGATATAATAATAATGAAAAAGTTTAAAATATTGAGAGAATTATCAAAATGTGACTCAAAGTCATGGTGTGAGCATATGCTGTTGGAAAAATGGCACTGATAGACTTGTTCGACATAGAATTGCCAGAAACCTTCAATTTGTAAAAGCACAATCTTGAAGCACAATAAAGCAAAACACAATAAAATGAGGAATGCCTATATTGTGTGCCTGAAAGGGAAAATTGGAGTTGCTAGAGAACAAGGAGTTTTAATGGGTTTTTTTGTGTGTGTGTGTGTGTCGTGAACCTCTTTGGCAATCTGGTGAAGCCTATGGATTTTTTCTCAGAATGTTTTCGAATAAATAAAATAAAATTCACATGTTTACAAAGGAAAATAATTACACCAAAATTCAATTACAGACAAAAAAAAAATTCAGGCTGCAGGTTAAGAATCCCTGCTATAAAAGGAGGAAAAAAGCTAAATATTATGTTGTTGCTGTTTAGATGTGGCTGACATTTTGTGGCCCATGGATCATAGCACTGCCACGAAGTTTCTTGGCAACAATACTGGAGTGGCTTTCTATTTCCTTCTCCAGAGAATTAAGGCAAACAGATTAAGTGACTTGCCCAGGGTAACATAGCAAATATCTGATTCAGGTCTGTCCTGACTCTGCATCTAGCCTTCCACCCACTGACTGTCTCCTCAAGATCACACTGTCTGCTTCACATTCAATATGGGCTGTATAAGGTTATAACAAAGAAAAATAAAAGGAGGTATAAAACAAAGCAGATAAAGATCATAAATAGAGAATGAAAGAGCTGATGTCTTGATGTGACGTAGTAGTCTTTGAGGAAGACGGGGGTTTGCTTTTTGTTTTAACAACAGGAATTTAGAAAGCCCAAACCTACAGCATAGAATGTCAAAAGGCATAAATAACAAAGAAGGAATGCCCATAGGCACATTTGATTGCACTCTTGCAACCCAACCAAATTGTAAGACCAAGACTCAAATCCAGACAGATAGAAAGGTGTAGATTGGTCTCTTTAATGAGCAAAGAAACTAAAAACAAGCTACAGCTAATGACTGCCTGCCTAATACCTTAGGCAGGTACTAAATTTTAGAATTTAAAGGGCAGTAGAAGAGAGGTATATGGCAAATCTGATCATAATTTGCATTTATCTAGTTTGGAGAAGCCTAATCATGAGTGCAAGAGAGAACTCATCTGTCTCCCTATCTATAGTCAAGTGCTAAATAAAAATACACAATCACAGTTGGGAAGCCACTATCATGAATCTGAGTTTGTAGCCAAGTCCCAGCCTGGGATGGCTGATACTGCTGGTTGGCTCCCTTTGAGTGCTCTTGTATCCATGCACTGTACACAAAGAGAAGAATGCAGATCATTTCCAGACGGTTTTTTATTGCAGAAAGCATCATCTCATATATTTAAGCAATAACTGAGCAATCCCAAATTGGGTCAGAATGAGTCCAGACAGCAGGAAAGAGACACTCACCACTTCCACTTTGTCTCCACCCGGGAGCTCCAGCTAATTGAATGATGTCTGCAGCCACTGGAGTTGGGCTGCTGCTTCCCATGATCTGTACTCTGGCATCAAACTGTTCTTCGCTGCTGACTTACGATTCCACCATAGGGATTTTTCATAGGTCAATGGAGATTTTATCAGTGCTCATGCCCCTCTAAAATGTCAGTGCTTATTTTCAGAAATGAAATGGCAGATTGACTGCTAAAAGAGTAGAAAAGCTTTAACAAATGATTAACTTGCCTAGGGCTAAATACTGCATTTCTTGTCCCCATATAAACACTTAAGCATGCCATAGCAATAAAAGTGATATAAAAAGGTGCTATTGGACAGTTGGTCAACTTGTCAGTTTACAAGTACTTATTAAGCACTTATTATGTACCAGGTACTATGCTAAGTTCTGGGGCAGCTATGTGCAGGAGTGGATAAAATGTGGAGTCTGAAGTCAGGAAGATCCATCTTTCTGAGTTCAAATTTAGTCTTAGACACTTACTAGCTGAGTGACCCTGCTAGGCAAATCACCTAAATTTGTTTGCCTCAGTTTCCTAATTTGTAAAATAAGCAGACCACTTCAGTATCTTTGCCATGAAAGTCACAAATGTGATTACAAAGAGCTAGACACTACTAGGGAGTGTCTAGGGAGAGAAAATACAAAAGCACATTCTAATGGAGAGGACAACATATAGATAACTAGGTACATATAAAATAACATAGAATAAACAAAGATAATCCAAAAGATATAAAAATCATCACTAACATTTTTCTTAACTTCAACCTAGTGTGGTACAAGACTTTGTCTTATTCTTAACTTGAAAATAAATGTAGAACTGCTCTCGTAGAGTAAAACTAATATAGCTCAAGGAAACTCTGAAGTATCTTTTTCAGAGCTTTCACTCTCATAAGTGAAACAGGTCCCCAGATCTTGACTAGCTACATCTCATTCTAATTTCAATTTTTAGAATTCCCTCTTATGTTCTCTCTCTCCCCACAATATTTTCAACTGAGAATCATTTTATCAGCTAGGCTTAAACAGGCTTTACCTGTGTAGAAGATGGAGTGAAAAGAAGTATAGAGTTGGAGTCACTGTTCCCTTTCAGCTATGACACAGTGTTTCTGTGATATATTTGGCAATATCTTGGTTATATGAGGAATTGAGGATGTCTCTCTGTACTTACAGAGGAATCTTAAGTGAGAGTCATTATCATTAACTAATCCAGGGAGGACAAGAATTCATGGAGTCCCAAGTAGGTCATGGCATTGGAAATAGATGTGAGAGGCACTTCACAAAGTGTCTCTTGCTCTTCTGATCTAATAAGAACATATAGCTAATTGGGGATATTACACAATCCAACTCTGTCAAAGTCAGTCCTTCCCACCCTATACCACACATCAAAAAAAAAAAAAATGAAATAGGTAAGACACTTCAACAAAAGTCCTCTAAATCTTAAAGACTGAGAGGGTGTCAGTATTTGAAGTTATCCTACCAAACTTTAGAGTCTCCTAACCTTGTTCCTATATAAGAATGGACCACTGAGTCAAATAGTAGTCACATTCATTTAGTTCAACATTCATTAGGCAACAAGGTCCTGGGGTTGCAAAGATAGATATGACCTAGATATTCTTCTGAAAGCACCTCGCATCAAGACTGAGTAGAGAGAAAATTAAGTCCAGAAAGGTGAGTATGGATTAGAAGAATAGAGAGGAATTAAGGAAGGAATCAGGTCATGAAAAGAATGAAGAAAAGATATGGGAAAAGTAAAGGATTGGGAAAGGTGGAAGGAGTGAAGACTGAAGTCAGAGAATTTCAGAGTCTAGAGTTTTGGCAATGAAGCAATTTTAAGTGATAGGGTGGTTTAGAGAGTTAATGACCTGGTAGGTAGATTATTAACTTTTAACAATCATACGAAAGTGTTGATTAATTAACTCATTTCATAATACTTAAAGCTGGAGAGGACCTTAAAGACCATCTGGTTCAATCTCTTCATTTTACATATGAAGATACTGAGAACCACAAAGGTAATATGACTTATTTTCTATGATAACCCAGGTAGGAGGAGGTTTCTGACCACTAAGGAAGGAGGGCAGCACATAACTGCCCCAGTGGTTATCATGGTACCTGGTATATAATAAGTGCTTACTAAACACTTGTATACTGACTGATTGACCGACTGTCCTTTAGAATCTTTCTATTTCTCTTTTATTCCTATAGCATGCTTACATGCTTATAGGGGATAAAAAAAATGCATTATGTGCTGCCCTCCTTCCTTATTAACTCACTTTGCTCCTTGGATCTAAATGGTACCCAAAGTGTCAAATAGTGACTAAAAACTTTTGTTTCCATATGTTTCTAGTTAATAGAACTATATCAAAAAATCCAAAAAGTTTTGTTGTAATTGATTACTCATTTCCCCCAATCTACACTATTCTATCCTACTCTCACTGTATTTTTGTATTTAATCCCCAATGCTTAACACAATGTTTGGTACAAGGTAAGTGAATAGAAATTGCTTCCTCCCTCCCTTTCTTCTTTCCCTTCTCCCTTTCTTCTTTTCTTCCTTTATTCCCTCTTTCCTTCTTTTCTTTTCTTAATATCTCCCTTTTGCCTCTCTCTCTTTCTCCTCCCCTTCCCCTTCCCTCCATCCTCATCTATCAGTCTCTTCATTGTGAATCTTAGTATTTTCACATGCAATTTGTCCCATCAGTCTGTGTTTATTATTGATATGCTGCTTTGTAATTAGTCTCATGTTGCATCATATATATTTATTTTCTGAAATAGATTATGAACTTCTTCAGTATAGGGGCCATGTCTCTGCCTTTTAAATTCTTTTCTTTTTCCCTCCTCCTCTCCAACAGAAGCAGACATTCAATAAATGCTAGTTAATCACCTATATCAGTAAGGTGTGTCTTAAATTCCAGGCAAGTTGCCAGGATAAAGTTCCTTGAAGAGTTAAGGCAAGCCCTAAGTAGGTCATCGAAATGTCTATAAACATTTACTAAGTGATCCAAGATTATAAGATCAAGAAAGAGAAAAGACAAATAAAAAAGTACACATATAATAAATCAACTCATGTTTTTCTTGCCATTGAAGAAAAATTGAAAAATTTTGTTAATAATAGTGGCCAGAAAAAGGGGAGCAAAGAAGACACATTTTAGAGGCTGGCCTTGGAGTCAGAAGTCAAGTTCTACTTCTGAAACAAATTAACTGTATAACTAATAGACAAATCACTTGAAGATTCTTTAAGATCATGTTTTGTAAAAGTTGCTGATCTTCAACTGGAAGAAATTTTCACACCAGGAGTTCCTCTTCAAAATTAAGAAACTGGATTAACAATGATCAAAGCCCTATTTGTAGCAGTTATTTTTGCTAGTCACTGTAATGGGGTGTTAGAATTACATAAAATCTTCACCATACAGCATTTGGTCCCCCACAAAGAGTAATTTGTCACTCAAGAAAACTGGCATAGGATATTTCAAGCTTTGGAAGAAGGTGTATTGAAATAAAGAATTACTGCCAATTACAAGTTGGAAAAGAAACCACTAACAAGCATCAAACTGTGGAGAGCTGCTGCACAAAGCTATTTCTTTAAACATTCTTTGGGATAAGTGAAACCACATAAGTAATTGGAGACTTGGAAGATTTCACATGAGGTGAAAATGGTGTATTTCCCCCCTAAAACTGTACCCTCTAAAAGACATAGCTTTGCTCTTAGATATAATAACTGGAGGTTTTAAAAGCTATGTATTAAAAAAAGACTTCCAAGAGCCCCATATTATATTTTCTTCATGTTCTAACTCTATCTCATTTTTAATGCTCAAATCTTCTACTTTTGTAATATGATATGCCTTCCAAAAACTAGTAAAAAAAAAAAAAAAGGCAGTTATTTATTTGTTTATTTGTTTCTTTCCTTTCCTCTGCTGGCTAATAAATTCAGAGGGTAGTTGGTTCTGAAGCAATGTGTTATGTAGAGAGCCGATCTCAGAGCCCCAAAGGCCAGGCATTAAGCCCTTCCTCTGACATGTACTAGCCATATGACTCTAGGCAAATCACTATTTCTCAGTGATATCAAACTCAAATAGAAATAGAAAGACCACACAAGAATCCCTATGGGCCATATATTGACTTTAAAATATAATATTATCTATGTTTTATTATATTTTTATTTGTTTTTAATAATATTTTCCAATTACATTTTCTGCTGCTTTGGTCTACCCTCAGGTGTGTTGTGGGCCCCAATTGGTCTATAGACTGAGTGTTTAACACATGTATTATAGGTCACTCTAAGATTATTATCTTAAATAAGATAAGGAGAAAGTTCTAGTCTGTTTTGGTAAAGGGCATTTTCCATTTGTAGGAATTCTCTATTGAAATGGAATACCAGGCCCAGTTCCTGTCCCATATTTATTAGACATGAAGTATTTAGAGTCCCCAAATGGTGGTCCTCATGGAACATAACCAGGAGGATTAAAAAAAATCAAATATTTTTTTTTTGTCTATTCCCCCTTTATTTGTATGTTTGTTTTTGTCACTTTTTAATGATGGACCACTTAGGCTGTGTATACACTATGCTAATACATATGGCACATCTGATTATTTCAGTTTTTTATAAGGTACTTAGGTTGGTCATTTGGCACTATTTAGGTCACAATTGTTTTTATTGAATTCCCCTGCTTGCTTGTGTTTAGTATGGGTAGCTGAATTCCAACTGGTCTCTATGTGTTTTCATCTTTATGTTTATGCAAACTAGTGATAAAGAAAGCTAAGGAAAGGGGGAAAAATAAGTAGATGAGACAGGCTTTAGTAAAGAAGTAGGATCAAATTTCTGGAGTCAAATACAATATTTATGGTTCTAATGACTTTGAAATTATTTCTAAGGCTCATATTTGACATCAAAGAGAAGCATAGTGTGAATAAATATTTATAATACCGAAAGCAATATATAATGTAGGATTTTTAACTGCATTGATTTGAATATAGTTGCTGCTGGGATGTAGTTCTTTAATATTCAACTCTTCACTTGTGCAAACTGGTATGAGTGTAAATTTGTTTATGAGAATAATGATTCAAATTAATAATGAGATTTTTTTCATCTTTGGAACACATCATTATCCAGTACATGAGTCCTAGTTTTATGTCCTGATGATTCAAAGTCATAATCACCACCTTCATTTATTTAAAACTTCCTTTTTTGTGAAGTACATGAAGATTTTTCAACTGGGCCCAAGAAACCAAAGAAACCTGCCTCAGACATGTAATGATAGTGCTCCTCAGATAATTACATGTCCATCGTGTACTTATAGAGCATCACTCTCTGAGTGGGCCCCAAAGCACATTCCTGACCTCATCTAATTCACCCTCCCAACATCCCAATGAAATAGGAAGAGCTACATTTTAAATTAGCTACTAGCTGCAAAGGCTTAAACCAGTAAATTGAAAATTTAACAGTAGATCTCAAAGCCTTATCTGGCAGATCTAAACTGGTTATTCCTGACATGTTCCCTTCTCCAGGGTTTATTGAGATTTCCAAAGAAGAAAGAAAAAGACTTTGAAAATGCCCTACTCTCTTATTCCATTTAGGGACTTCAATGTTATCTTCATACAGATCTTCCTATTTTTTCCTGCCATATATACCTTGTGCCAAATGGGTATATTTACAAATTTAAAAATCAAGACAAAGGAAGTGACTTAGTTATGGTCACACATGAAGTGACATGACCAAAATTGGACCAATTTTCCTAACTTTGCAACTCTCCCAAATCAATTTGTTTTTATTTCTACCCTTTAACCTGATAAAACAGCTACTAGATCCAAACCCAAAGAGATCAAAGGAGGAAAATGCCTCATATGTAAATATATATACATATGTGTATATATGTATGCATGTGTATATGTATGTATTCACATATATATGTCAGTTTTTCTTTTTATTGTGGTAAAGACCTAGAAACTAATTGAGGAATATTTGAATAAATAATGATTTATGAATGTAATGGTATTGTATCTATGAACATCAGAGTAATATATTCTTTTATAAAATTATAAAAAGGATGCATTTAGAGAAATCTGAAAAGACTTATATGAACTGATACAGAGTGAATAGAACAGAATCAAGAGAACAATTTACATAATAACAATATTATAAAGACAAACTACAATGAAGGACTTAAGAAGTCTGATCAATGAAATGATCAACTACTGTTTCAGGTCTATAGACCAGATGGGTTTATGAGTAAAGGATAAGAGTTTTATTTTTTAGTTTTGCTATGGGATCACTAATTCTCTATTCTTTTATTATTTTGTTTAAGAGTTGTCATGAAAATTAAATAAGATAATATTTTGTAAAAAAAAAAAAACAACTTAAACTTTAAAGCACTGTATAAATATGTACTATGACCACTGCTCTTATTCACATCTTATATTCAGTGAAATGCCAATAGAAATGGAACTTGAACAAATCACTACCTCACCATTCTTCTTTTACTATTTTTTTGGTAATTAAGTAAATGAAAATATAAACTCATGTATTACAGGAACACTGAAAGTATCTTCAGACAACTTATGTGACATATGGGATAATAGGTATGATGCATACTTTTCCCCACATGGTTGTGATTATTTTCTCTAGATCTTTTGTGTTTTGAAAGCTTTTCATTCTATAAAGCTTAGAGATTTTAAATATTTGATATGGTAACATGTATCTTAAAAGTACTTTAAATTTTTATCAATTGATATTATGTCCAAGTAATGTTAGGCAACTTTTTTATCTATCAAATATTCTAATTCCAATATAGTTTTTCCGTTGAATTCCAAAGGATATCTTAAGGATTTACTTGTAGTACAGGGATTTACAGACTGTTCATTTATGAAAGATAACACATTTATGAAGTATATAATTCTAGCCACCAAGTTGTTTTTCTAGGAGCTTTTGTAGCCTGTAGTGATTTGAAATGCAATTTATACCATTCCTTTCCATATTTTCTTGATCAATAAGTCTGGACTTAAAAATAATATGTAACTTTTATATAATTGCTGGTGGTGATAATCTGATATTAAATTATCATAAATTTCTGTTTCTAAAAAACTATACTCATGGCTGAGCTATTTATTTGATGCTTTTTTTTTTTTTAACCATTTTTTTGTTAAGACCTATTAATTCAATTCTTGGATCGGAGCTGCTTCTTAGGCTCTCTCCAGAAGTAAAACACTTTCTATTAAATTTAACAGAAAGTGCTTGTAACCTAACAGCTTGTACCTTTGGTCATTTCTCACTGTTGTTGGTAAAACAACATCAATATGCACCAAAAGTATTTCTATTAGTTTTTAACCTCTGTATTGTTTGCTCTAAAAAACATCTTTCAGTCCTCTTCCTTATTTTAGGTAATGAACCATCATTCTCTCCATTACTGCCTTAGGGTGATAAGTCCCATATTTTATTAATAATGAATGTGGTTTTGTTAGAATTTTTCTTTAATCTATTACTGTCTTTCTGTGGTCACCTAACCCTGTTTGGTTTCCTAATCTGTAAAATGAGCTGAAGAAGGGAATAGCAAACCATTTGGACATCTTTGCCAAGAAAACTCTAAATGGGGTCATGAAGAGATGGACATGTCTGAAAGGACTAAACAACAATTGTGTATGTTAAGACTGACATTGCACAGGTGTTAATTTATTCAAACATGTTCTTGTCATTGAACTTTGATTTCAGAATGCCAATAAGTCTCTTGACACACACAACCATAGCCTTTTTCTTAATATTATAATGCCAGGCAATGTCTTGCCTGGAGAAGTCAAAGATATTAATATCATCTTAGTCTAATGGTTCAATTTGACTTCCAGATTCTAGCTCAACACCTTCAGTCTTCATTCTTTCTTGGTATATATGAGTAATTTTATGTTTAGTAAGTCTAATTGACATCTGAATACAAAGAAAGATTACATGGCAATAAGATACTATTTAATGTTTTGTACTATTTATTTATTTTTTGTGGCACCATATAGCTCAATGCCATCAATGTCCAAGTGATTAATAAGGTATTTTGAAATGACTCCCTCTTTAACTTGGAAGATAAATTCAGTTATTTTTAAGAGGGAGGAAAGTGGTTGCTCTTGACATCAAGTACTCTAGCATTCTCATTATTTTGGGTTGTTTTTTTTTTTTAAATACTTTTTGCAATCCACAGATAAGCCATGAGTAAAAATTCTTGCTCACCAGAGAACCTTTGTGATAAATCAACAAGGGCTACACAAATAGCATGGAGTTTTAAGGCAGCTTGTTCAATAATTATTGAATAATTAACAAATTGCTCTTTAAGTGCTTAGGACCTTTTGGCACAACTTTTTTGCTTCTAAGTTAATACATTGTGTTTCTGTGAGTATTTACAGATTGTTATTATTATTATTATGGCCATAATACTAGCTAAAAGTGAATGAACATCTTATGAATTTTGCCTTATGAGGATTAGGAAACTCCCTGCAATGATTGTCTTCATCTTCCTCCCCAACATTCCTTTCCTAAACATTATTTCCAGAGTGCTTGAAGTTTCACCAACAGCCCTGATGAGTTTTCAGTTATTCGTTAATCAAGTAATTTTGAAAAATTTTCTATTTGCCATTTTATATATATACACATATATATATATATAAAAGACAAAACCATAAAAATAGTCTCTGATCTCAAGGAGCTTATACTTTAATAAGGGTGACAAAGTATTAGTAAATAGCTGCATAAAAGATTCAGAATAGAAGTAAGGTAACCTTAAATAGGGGAAAAGGAAAGGGCTCCTGCAGAAGGCCACATTAGAGATGAGACTTGAAGAAAGCCAGGATGTTAACAGGTTGAAATGAGGCAGTAGCATAGGGAGGATGGCCAACGCAAAGACACAGAAATTGTTGATGTAGTAGCAGGTAGATCAGTATCTTCAGATGGTAGAATGAGTGGAGAGAAATAAAGAGAGTTTAAAAGACTATAAATATAGGAAGGAGCTAGGCTGTATGAAGAGCTTTAAATTTTGACTAAATGAGAAAGGCCTAAATACTTAAGGCATTAGCAGCTAACACTGGCAAAGAGGAAGTCAAGTGAGAAAGAGAGGAAGTAGGAGGGGGAACAAGGTATTATCTCCATCCCAAAGACAATATTGGGAAGGGGCAGGTAAAGGAGTTTGAGTAGGTAGAAGACTGGCATCAAAATAGGGAAAATAACAATATCAAACTTCACCTACATCACAAGTTTGCTTGGAATTAGTCCTGGTTTTAGGCATCATAGTCAATTTAATTAAACAATTTAATAGGCTCTTTATAAAAGCACTATGTAAGGTTCTGGGAATACAAAGATAAAACAGTGACATATTTCCTGCCTTCCTGGGGCCTATATTCTATTTAGGGCTAAAACTTTTATAATTCTAATAAAAGTTCTTCCTGTTGACTGTAAAAATCTAAGAGCATTGTCCTTGCTTTTTGTTCCTTGCTAATGAAGGAGAAAGAGCATGTAAAAGCAGGTGCCTGTTTATAAAACACATATAAAGCAAATACAAGATCTTTAGGGAGGAAGGAATATTAACAACTGGAGGCGTCAGAGAAGGCCTCTGTGGGAGGGGCACTTGATCTGACCCTTAAAAGATCTAAGGATCTTTTACTTGATTAACTAGTAACTGAAAACTCATCAGGGCTGTTGGTGAAACTTCAGGCACTCTGGAAATAATGTTTAGGAAAGGAATGTTGGGGAGGAAGATGAAGACAATCATTGCAGGAAGTTTCCTAATCCTCATAAGGCAAAATTCATAAGATGTTCATTCGCTTTTAGCTAGTATTATGGCCATAATAATAAGAGGCAGATGAAGAAGGAGAACTTTCCATGTATGGAGGACAGCTTATGAAAACCTTTGGGAGAAGGGCAGCTAGCTAGGAGGCACAATGTTTAGAGAATGAGTCCTGGAGTCAGAATCCTGTGTTCAAATCCAGCCTCAGACACTTATTAACTCTGTGATCCTGGGCAAGTCATTTTACCTTGATTGCCTCCCAAAACCCCACCAAAAAAAGCAAAAAACAAAAAAACAAAAGCAAATATCCAGGAAGAAAGAGATAGAAATGTCATCTAAGGGGAACAACATGGCAAAACTAGCTGTCAGTGCTGATAATTTCAGTGATTGTCTGAACTTAGGGGGCTCATAAATTGATTCTGCATTTAGTACACAAGAAATTCTGAATTAAAGATAATATTGTCATATCTATCCTGATCAATACAAGGTTACTTATATTCCTCTCATCTGTGCCCACAATTCTCCATCAAACACAGAAATACCAATTCATTCAAACTCCAAGCAAGAAAAAATGGACTTATCATTGTGTTTTGTTTGTCTATGACTCCATAAATTACAAAGCAATAATTATTAAATTCTGACTTTTTTTATTCCATTGCAATTTCCTTACAGCTACTTTATCTAAAGCCAGGAGTTTTTAACCTATTCTGTGTCATGGATGCTATTGGCAGCCTGTTAAAGATCACCCTTCAAAGAGTGATATTTTTAAGTACATAAAATAAAATGTATAGAATTATAGAAGAAACCAATTATATTGAAATAGTTCATTCTCTTTCTATATATGTATATATATACTTTTTAAAAAAAAAATTAAATTCAAGAACCCTTGATTAAGAACCCCTGACTAAGTCCTGGTAGTTTCCTGCCTGGAGTACTATAATTATTATACCTATATATTTCATTTACATAAAGAGTGTCAGGTAGATTGAGTACTAATAAGCAAATTTGGACTTGCCTTTTTTCCATTCTTTATATATATAAAACACAGAATTCTCACTGAAGTATCTCATTTTTTTTTTCCCCATCTGTCAATAAAGTCTTGCAGTTCACTAGGATCTTCTTCCTCCTCACCTCATCCCTTCAGGGTCAGACTCTTCCAATCTTCCAAGGTTACAATCTGTTAATCTGACAAATTCATTATACTAATTTATTAAGAAAAGAAGATTATAGGAGTTCCTCAGAATCTTCCCCAGGGTTTCTAGGCCCCACATAATAAAATCTTTCTGGAGACATTGAGTAAATATTTGTTGCATCTGATCTAACAGGAAGAATGCTAGATCTGGAGTCAAGAAGTTATTCAATCATTCAGTTATGTCCAACTCTATGTGACCTCATGGGCTTTGTCCATGATATTTTTTGGCAAAAATATTGGAATAGTTTTACATTTCTTTCTATGGTATGACCCTATTTTACAGGTGAGGAACTAAAAAAAATAATCACTTGCCCAGAGTCACACAGTTGTAAGTGTCAGATCTTCCTGATTCTAGATCCCATACTCTATTCACTGTGCCACCTATTTCAAATCCAGATCTCAAAAATGTACTAGCTATATCATCCTAGGTGAGTCATGTAATTTCTGTTTGTCTCAGCTTCCTTGTCTGAAAATGAAGGAATTGGATTATATGATCTTTTCAGTTCTCAATTTTATTTTCTAGGACCAGGACTCAACTTCTAACTTCAATTATTAGTTAGTGACCATAGACAAGTCAGTCTCTCTGACCCTTAGTTTATCTATAAATTGGGAATAACAAAATTTAAAGTGTCTATCTCAGTGAATAAAATATCATTTATGAATGAGCTTCATAAAGATATGATGTAATATAATATATCCATATATGTATATATATAAATGTTTATATATATGTTTATATGTATATATATTGATACACCACATATAATCTAGAACTGATGATGTGAGTGGGGTATCTCTACCCCATCCTCTTCTCTAAATCTTTGCCCACATATTTAAAAGATATAGATCCATAATGGTAGTTGTCCCCTCATAAACCAATAACTATTATAATGATAGGAGACTGGAAACCACTGTGACAGGGAGCAAGGTCTATATCAGTAAATAATCATAGGAGGCTATGAAACCATACTTACTGAGTGTGGGGGGGAAAAGGAGTCTCAGGCAATGCACATGATAATGATTTTCCTTCCTCAAGCCATTGGCTTGTAAGTTTCTCTCTCCTGCTCTAGGGACTTTATTTTAGGTTATTAATTCCTCTCTGTTTAAAAACTCTCCTACTTACCAATTTGAGCTGGCTTTAGAGCCAAAGTGTTGGTGATCTCCAAAAAAATCACTACCTGAAATAGGATGTGTCTCTTGTTTCTTGCTCTCAATTCAAATTTAAATTGGACATTGAAGTTAGTATTGCGTATATAAACAGCAGAGATGGAATATAAATAAGACTAATTTTTTTAAAAAAAATTACATGCTTGTCTGCACTTTATAAATATAAAGCATCTCTGAGCACTAAATAGGGACAGATACCAAAACTGAATCTCTCAGAAAACAAGTGACACAAGTCATAAAGCAAATAAGACAGAAAATGTTCTCTCCATCAGTGGGACACATTATCATATTGTGGACAAATATCATTCAAATGGCTAAAAACAAATAAGACTATCTTATTAAGTAATTTGGAATTAACTAATGCATCATCATTTTTTATTTTAGCTTTTAGTTTGTTTTATTCACTTATTTTAAACTTTTTCCCCATCAAAATTAGAAATGGAAGATAGAGGAGCTACTGAAAAATAACAAAGAGGAGCAGATTTTTTTCTTGTTCTCTAACAAGCTGGAGATTATGTATAAGAATATATATTTCTGGAACTTACTTGAAAGAATTTTTAAAATAGGATCAATCAATAAACATTTGTTAAACAACTATTATATGCAAGGCACTATGCTAAGCACTGAGGATAGAAAAAGAGCCTCTGCCCTCAAGCAATTTATGATTTCACAGATCATCAGATTTATGCTTTCTCCTAGAGGAAGACTTCTTCATAATGCTCCTGTCTATGCAGTACAGCCAATACAGACAGAGAAATGTGAGAGAATGTTCAAATTAAGGGGACTCTATCCTTTCTGCAAACAGTGATTAGACATAAGAGGAAATGCTTAATAAGTATGAAACTCTAAACAGATTGTACTACTTTCAAAAGACTCTATAAGTGTGACTAGTTTTTTTTTAATCATTTCTCAAACTAAATTACAAAGCAATAATTATCAAAACTATGGTTACTGGCTAAAAATTGGAAAAGTTGACCAATAGAATGGATTTTGATACACAAGACCCCAACACAATCAGTGACATAGTGTTTGATGAATTCAGGGACTCCATCAACTGGAATGAAGCTTTATCCTTTAAAAAAAAAAAACAAAAGAAAAAAAAAACTGCTCAAAAAATTGGAAAGTAGTCTGAGGATAGATTTGATTTAGACCAATATAGCATGTATATGCTGACTTTTTTTCTTAAGCCAGATGGGCTACATTGTTCCTTAAGGTTTCAGGGTACCCCGAGGAAGATGTGAAAGCTTTTCTTCTACTGCCATTCATCTAAGCATCTTCCAGCTATGTTCTCATTATTAGGGGGCTGTGATTAACACCCCAACTTCATTTAAATAGTTCCTTTTAACTATCTAGTATAGATTAACTTTTACATTTTGGATTTTGACTACTGGATTCTAGTATTTTGGTCCTCCATTCTCTTTTTAATTAATTTTTTTTTGTCAAGAAATGTTTTTTAATTAATCTGTCCCTATTACTGGCCTTCCCCATTATTAACTAAATTTAAATTTAAAAAACAAATACCCTCAAACAAATCTTTCATCTATATAGTTGAGTGAAACAAATTCTCACAGAGACCATCAAAATATTTTTCTTTCTTCATTTCAAGCTTATCACCTCTTTTGTCCAGTGAATGACAGGCTATATCTTCATTCTTTTGGACTCATAGTTGATCCTTTTGTTATTCAGAGCGCTAAAAGATTTCAAAGATTTTTTTTCCTATAATGTCATTATCATCAAAGAAATTATTTTCCTAGTTCTGCTCACTTTGCTGTGTAAGAGTTCTTAAAGATCTTCCCAATTTTATCTGAAATTGTTCCTTTTAATATTTCTTATAGCACATATTCCATTATATTCATGAACACAATTTAGTCCTTCCTGAATAGGAGGATTCTTTTTTAGTTTTCCATTTTAGGCTACCATGAAAAGAGTTGCTATAAAAACTTTTAGGTATATAGATCCTTTTCCTTTTCCTTTGATTTCTTTGGGGTATAGGCTTAGTAGTGACATAACTGAGTCAAAGGATGTGTACAGTTTTTGATAACTTTTTGGGAATAGTTCCAAATTTCTAAAATGCCTGTGCCAATTGACAGATACACCAATAGTACACTAGCATATTGATTTCTCATTGTCCCTCCAATATTTATCATTTTCTTTTTGTGTCTTCTTTGTCACTCTCATAAATATGAGGTAAAACCACCAAGTTCAGGTATATGCCAGAACTAGCTAGCATATTAGAACATAGCAAACTAGCTTATGAGAACCAAATATTAAATTTTTAGGGTGAGCACTTGTATTTCAGAAATCAGAAAATAGTTCTTTTATTTGAATCTATCTGTGACATCCAGAGTGGGTAGCATCCATGGGACACATTGTATTAAGCAATACAAGATTTGATTAGATATAACATTTAAATTTTTTATTTTGTCTATTTTTAATTATTCTTCCCCCCCTTAATTTTGAGCTCCAAATTTTTTCCCTCTCTCTCAACTCTCCCCATCCACTGAGAAGGTAGGCAATGTTATTTGATATTTTTAAATAACAATATATTTTTTAAAAAAGAGTATATGAACCTCAAACATCCAGATGAAATGGGAAAATTCCTGTCAGTCACTTGGATTTTTCCAAATATCTGAAAGTTACTTCTCACATGGATAATTGGATGTCATGTAGAGAGTGCCAGAACATAAAAAATTAATTAAAATACTGCCAGTGCTTTTTGAAACTGGTTTTTTAAAAATTATTTGCATTTTTGCCTCTATTGGTTTCAACCCCTCCCAAATAGATTGAAGTACCAAATTGAAGCATACTTGGTCAATATAAAAGGGCACTATCAATCACTAATTCTTAAGCTTGCTATAATTTCTATATTCATTGTTTAGAACTCTGTCATTGCAAAGATGCTAAAAATATAATATTGTAATGCCTCACATTAAAGTTTTATTATCATCCCTTTTTTTGCAGATGTAGAAAATGAGATAAGGAAGATTATAGTAGTAAGCCAATATCATAGAATGAAATCATGGCAAAGGATTTCAATTCCCCTGCCCATGCCTTTCATATTCAGCTTGTGTAATAGCAGTCTTTAGAAACATGTAGTAAATCAATGGATACTCCTTTGAACTCCCCTCAACTGAATCATCATTACCACACGGCTGATAGTCTACATTTTTATAAGTATAGTTTACAAAAAACTTTAAATGCATTATTTCATTTGATAGTAACCAGAACCTCTTCAAACTGGTTACCCTTTAGTGCCATTTAATTAATATGCTGTTTAATTTAAACAATTTGTAAGTTCAAACATTCAGTTAAAATGAATGGAGTTAGAAAATCTTTCTCATCAGTAGGTATGTCTGCAGATGCCTTTACAGAATAAATTAGTATTTTCTATTGTATTATTTTTTTAGAATTAAAAAAATAACAAAGATAAGTGTTCTCTATAAAGACTCTGCACAATAAATAAACATTTATCATTTCATTTATATTTACTTCTGAATTATCTTTAAAATGTTCTTCTTGGTATGCGTGTGTGTCTGTGTGTATGTGACATCAAAATGTGCAACACAATTGCTAGGATCAGGTTTCTAAAAAGGATCAAAAAAGAAGAAAAATAAACAGATTTTTATAAAACTCTTACTACCTGCAGAAGTAAAAAAAACCACAAAAGGAAGCCACAGTGACCAGCTGTATGCCATTTCCTGTACCTAGTGGTTAGGTTTGCAGATGGGCAGAATCTTGATAACTAGTTATAATAACTCTAGGACATTTTTTTAAGTCTTCAAATTAACGTTTCTGTGGTTTGGTTGTGAAGTTTTATATTTCTGATTGTGTAAAAATGAAAGATTCCTTATACTACAATTTTTTTCATGAGAAGTTGAGGACACACAAGATTATAAATTTTACTCTGGTAACATATTTTAAAAATATATATTGCCACATTTTAAATAAAATTAAATGTGACAATTATTTTTCAATGTAACAAATATTTATTGACTATGCACCATGTGCAGTCCCCATACTAGATACTAGGAAAGACACAAAGATACATAATACTTTAAATACTTTAAAATATACTTTAAATACAATTTAAAGATATTAAATTGTCATGAAAGTATAAGACTTGAAAGCAGGAAGACTTGGATTCAACTTTTGCTTCTGATACATACTAGTTGAATATCATGGTCAAATTACTTAATCTCTAACATTGCAATTTACAAATGAGTTGTTCATATGGAAAGGTTAAGGGATTCCTCACCTGGAGTTTCCCATACCTGTAAAATCATAGGTCATAGGATATTAACAGCTGTTACACTAAATCTTCAGACTGAAATCATTACTTTAACACTCCCAAATGGATAAATCTCTATGAATATTTAAATATACACTTGCATGTGTATATATGTGTGTGCATATAGTTATAGAATCTGAACCTGTGATTGCATGGTAGAGAGAACTCCTGGGGAGAGATATGAGTGTGTGTGTATGTATGTGTGTGTATCTATACCACACATGTGCATGCATACACATGGCTTAAAGGTAGAAGTTAAATCCAGTCTGGAACTAAACCATACCTTTTGGCCAAACCAAATTCATTACCATCACTCTAAGCATAGTAATTCATAAAGGCTATGGAAATTTACATACATATTTTTTTAATCAAAGAACCATATGGCTAAATTTAAACCTAACTGCTAAAAATTGGATTCTTGGTTACTTTATAAGTTTTATAATTTAAAATATATTCATGAAATGATTGCTTACATCTGGAATTAAAAATGAACATGTTGGTCTCAGTGTTTGGGGGAAGTTTTTCTTTATTAATTTTATATCATTTGCAAATATAGCAATTATCAGAAGCATAGTTGCATATAAAAATAACTGCATCAATATCTGGTTGGTTATCTAATGGTACATATATTGTGAAGTCAATTCCCCTTTAAAACCATTTGCTATCATGTGATTTATTTATAAACTGAAATTCAAGTTGTCATCTTACTCCAGCTTTCTTTAATGTGGGAACTAGAGTTTAAAATAGCTCTCAGGAAATATATACCTATTAACAAGAGATCAAAAGTTTCCCACTATCACAATGCATTCCAAAATGAACTATGAAATTATATTAAATTCTTTCATATCTAGTTGCCAAATTTTTTTTCAAAGTAGCTAATGAATTCTTAAGTTTCTCTTACAAAACATAACCATAAAATTATTGAAACCCCAGGGGATTTCTAATGCTTTATTTCCAACCACTAGCCCAGTTTGCTGATAGCCTCATGAAAAATAGTCATGGTGCTATGAGATAGCATGACATAATAGGGTGTTGAAATTGGAGTCAGGAAGACCTAGTTTTGAATCCAAACACTTATTAGCTATGTGACTGACAAGTGACTTAACCTCTCTCATACTCAGTTTGTTCATTTGTGAAATGGGAGTGAGGCTACTGCCTCAAAAGATTGTAAAGATTACATTACATAATATTTGGAAAGTGTTTTGAAAATTAGAAATGTTATCTAATATTATTATTATGTGTTAAAAACAATTATTTTATTGAATTTAATTATCATATATTAAGCCATCTTTTTTCAGACTAAAAGGGATATGTGAATGTCTGCTGTTTGTGTCAAATAGGTGGTATTGTCCACAGGTATCAATGTAATTCTGATATCTGCTTGTCCCTCCTGACCTAAGAATTGGGGGAAGCTCTCATAAAATCTATCTTAAATGTGTCCCCATTTAGAAAAACCACAGATACTTCAGTATCTGACTTTATTTACTTCCCTAAAAGGGCCCTGGGCTTCTATAAAAAATATTTAGGCTAACAAGAATGTTTCAAAATGGGAAAAAGGTTTTATTTATACAAAAACAGACAAACTTACCCAAGAACACTGAATCAAAAAAATCTTTCCTCCTCACCTTTCCCCTCCTTTGGGGATCTATATCTTGGAGTCATTAAAGAGCTAATCTCTCCTTGGATTTACAAAATCCACATAATTTACAGTACTAGTGAAGGGCAAGGTCCAAGTTTACTTCATTTGTGACTCTATGCCTCATAATTCTTTGCTTCTCCTTACTCCTCTAGTCCTGTATTCTTTAGTTCCTTAACCTGCCCAATTTATCTTCTCTTTCCCTCAGTGTATCACTGGTTACATAGGTCTGGTAGACTTGAATATGGATTCAATGACTTTTTAGTGCAGGACTCTTTCTAGGTTCAGATGTTAGGTTTTTTGTGCTGTTTTTTTTTTTTTTTTATTCTTTCTCTCTGTCTCTGTCTCTGTCTCTCTCTCTGTCTCTCCAGTTCCTATTGGGTACTTGATACCTCTAGTTAGTTCTCAGTAATATCTCTGTATCTGTACCTGCATTCTAATCTTGTTTGCCCCAGCATCTCATTCTATTTCACACTAAGGAAACAGAATTTACCTGACTCCTATCTGATTCCTACATTAAAAAAAAAAAAGAAAAAGTTTTTAACAAATGGTAATGGTTAAAGTTTAATACTCTAAATAAGACATTCACCCAACTCTTTAAAATCAATTTAGAATGTTTTCTTCCATTAGTTTGAGACTCTAATAATTTAATGTACTTGAATTAGTCTATAGTTTATGAAGAAGTTTGGTCAATCTAATAACATTAAAAAGGAGGCCTTTGTCAGAACTAAAAGATATGGTTACTATGTACCCATCCTCACTAAGTAGAGGTGAATGACAAAATTACCTTCATGGAGTTAAGTATTTTAACCTGGATATTGCTGACTCTGTCACACCTTACTGAAGATTGTTACTGTAAGTAGTCCTGTTATTTGTTTTTTGTTCTGACAAGGACCATGACATCAGGGAGGTGATGCCATGACATGCAGGTGAATTGGATTTAAGTAAGGATGGGCTATTCATAATCATCAGCCTCATTTTCCCCTCCTTAGTCATCTGGATCTGGTAGTCAGATATAGATCAAGAAGACTGAAGATGGCCCTAAATGTAGTGAGAGACCTTGACCTTTACAATCTAAAATGTTTAATTGGTCTCAGTCTGACTGATTCAGTGATTAAGATTAAGTAAAAATTGAAGCAAAGAATGGCCTTTTATCTAAAAAAAAAAAAATCCAATCTGGGAGGGGAAGACTCTCAGGTTTTCTGGTCAGAACAGAAACAATTGCTTTTTTACATTCACTTTCAGTTGATCAGGAACAGTAACCAATTGGGGCTTGTCTGGAATCTATTATTGGTTAATCATTTGTCTAGGCAATGGCCAAATCCCTATTACTCAAGTTAGAGATAAGAAGGTTCTCATCTATCCAGAAGATCATCCCAAAACAATGTTTTTTTTCTGTTTTTTTTTCCTGAGGCAATTGGGGTTAAGTGACTTGCCCAGGGTCACATAGCTAGGCCGAGTTAAGTGTCTAAGACCATATTTGAACTCAAGTCCTGACTTCAGGGTTGGTGCTCTGGTTTTATTCTTTAAACGGGTTAAATTGTCTTGCCTTCCTCCTGGGTTTATACACAGTTGTGTACAAAACATCTACTTTCTCAAACCCTATGAGGGAGATAACTTAAGTATTATTATCCTCATTTAGAGAAAAGAAAACAAAGCTCTGGAAGGTGAATGAATTAGTTGCCTATGGTTACAGACTGTAAGGGAGATAGCCGGAGCTAGAATCCAGATCTTTTTACTCTATATTTCTTTTCACTATACTGCCAAGAAAACGTGGATAAACTAATTAAAAAAAAAGTTAGATTACTATGTTACAAACGTCTGTTGAATGAATGAATAGATGAAATAATGAATGCATGAAAAGCATTTTCTAAGCACTTAATTTGTAGTAGAGTGCTAAGCCCAAGGGATACAAATATAAAAGCATGATAGTTCTTGTCCAGGATTTTACAAATGAATGCGGGGAGACTGTGCATATATGGGAGTGGTGGCCAGATAAGAAATTTATTATGGTCTGAGCGGTCATAAAGGTGACAAGTAGAATCATACAACAGTACATTAACATAACCTTTGAGTTTACCAAGAAAGGTGAAAAGCAGGAGTGGAGATAAAATAGAGAGCTTCAGGTAAAAAATTAGTAGGAGTAAAAATGAGATCTGGAGGGTAGAGCCAGAAGATTTAGCTCCTCCCCGTCTTGGCTTCTGGGAATAGGCTATAAAAGAGTGCATCAGCAGCACTAGAGTATCAGGGGAGAAGATAGTTGAGGTGGAGAGGTTTCTGGGAGAGAGGAGGCAAGTAGTTTGGTTTCTCCCTCCCTGACAGAGACTGGTTGATTGCTTTTAATTTCATTAATTTCATTTTCTACTAAAAACAGTATCTGTTTTCCTTTAAACAGATCATAATTTCATGAAGATCTTGAAGAAAAGGCTTTTTTCTTTCTGCAGCCTTTTAATTGTTCTATAAAAAAATCTGTAATAGAATTATTAAAACAATTCTTTTGAAACAATTCTCAAAATTGGTAAATATTTTCTACATACTGCCAAGGGAACTGAAATCTTAATACGGAATATCTTACTGATATTTATCAAAGAAACATACCTCAGATAGCTTGCATTCATAGAAATTATATCAACATTCATGTCTCATGTCATCTTTAAATAAAATTTAAGGGAGCCTTTCATCTATGAAACATGCAGGTTGTTTCATGAAATAGCTTTCATAAAAATCATTATTTTCAAATGTGTAATTCATATTTTTACCACATTATGTAGCATCATATACAATTCCTTTTTAAAAATTCATCATGCACCATTTATTACTCAACCTGGCATATTATGTTTGCTATAACTTGGATTTTAACCATTATCTCTAAGCTGAAGTTGATTGCATTTCATTAAGAGACATAACAAATGAATATGCAATAGAGAGAAAATGCGTACTTTCTTGCATAAAAAGATAGTGCCATTAAACCATTATCCATGAAACATTAACTCTCCTTCCCCTTCCTCCAATAGGGTATGTTTAAGAATTTTTTAAAAAAATTATTTATTGAGCAAAAGCTACATATGATATGGATAAAAAGAATATAAAGTTGTATGATTCATAATTCCTGCCCTGAAATTCATAATCTTGTAAGAAAAATTAAAATACACTTAACTATAATTGAAAGTACAAGGGATTAGGAATATATTATCTGGATACTATCTTTCAGCCTTCATGATCTGTGAGCTATAATACATGATCTATAACAAAGTATTTTGAGAATTCAGAAGAAGGAAAGAATACTTACTTTTGGTTACAACAATTCAGGAACACCTTATGGAAGAGATCCTGGGCCTTGAAGGTTAGCTATGATTTACAAGAAAAGAGATTAGAAGAAAGGGTATTATAGCTGAAAGAATGACATAAGCTCAGTGATGGGTAAATGGTAAGAAAACTAGTTTGATTTACATGGAAGAACAGTAGGACAGTATGGCTGTCATCCCCCAGCCCATAGATGATTTTTTGTCTTTCTAAAGAATTTCAGTACTTGGATTATAGCTTTTTTTCCACCCTTAACTCATATATGAAGGCTTCAACATAAATACTGATGTTGTCAAAAACATGCTGGCCTTCTAGTTCATCAGTCTTCTCAAATTTGTATCTTCACTCTACCTCAACCATCTATAGAGATAGATATTCTTTAAATTTGACCAACGCTGAGGATTTTGCAAATTTAGAAGGCACTTTCATCTCTCCTGCTAAATAAAAGAAGTCAAGGATTTAGTCAAGAAAGACAGATTTGAGAAATGAACAATTGGTTAAGAAGATGGCATCTGAAAATGAGTTTCTGGATTTGTGAAGCTAAGGTACCAAATTTTAATAAACTAAATTTTAAGCTGTGCCTCTAACAACACTGATTGTGTGACCCTAGGCAAGACTCCTAGTACTCCCAGGCAAGATTATAAATTCTTAAGAAAGTAATGATGCTAAGAAGGTAATGATTTAGAAAAGGGAATTTCCTCATCTGGGAATTCCCTATACCAATAAAATCAGTTTCTATTCCTAGAGTAGAATATAGGACTGATGGACTTGGGTCACATTTTACAATACTGGAATGTCAGATTTCTGGCAAGAGATGTCATACATGTAACAAGAATCAATGAGAAAGCATTTTCTTGTAGTTTTACAAAACCAAATGGAAGACTTAAAACTGAAAAGGAAAAAAAAATTTCTGTATACATCAAGAAAGAAGGAAAATGTTGGAAAGTAATAACAATGGAGAAATGCCTCAGTATACAGAATTCAACAATAAAACCCATATCCTCAGATGTCTATAAACAAATGAACAAAATATAGGTAACAATCAAGATGAATTAGAGTTTCTAATGCCAAGGAAGCAAGTTTGGTACTAAAGATATTACAGAGACTAAATAGGAAAATGAGCATGACTAGAATGTATTCTGATAGGGTACAATTATCCCTTCTAGACCAAAATTTTCTCCATCAGAGTTTCCATATACTGTGGGTTAGCATAAAAATTAAATGGGAATTTGGAGGGAGTTTTGTGGAAGCTACAGACAACACATAAAGGCCAGCAGATGACACAGAAAGCATTTGTAAACTCAGAAATGCATAAAATATATGAACAATATTAAATAACATCCACCCAAATTTTACAGTAAGAGACTGTAAACACTACATAAAAGAGGAAAAAAAATCAGATTTCTGTTATGAAGGGAGGGCCAAAAAATTCAATGGGGATTTTCCAAATCTCCAGGGAAAGGAGTGCATGCTCCTAATCCCTCTCAATGTATTATTATTCAAAAGGAACAGAATAGTTAAAGAGGGAATAGAAGTGATGGGAATTGGTTACCGGGACTGAGAGTTAAGCAGATAACATTGTATATTCAAAAGAGAGGCTCTATGAGGAAATCCAAGAACCAAAGAGAGGAAGCATGGTGGATAGCACTTGAGTAAAGATAAATGAAGGGAGAAATAGAAATAATATTGTCAACAGAATGTATTATACATGACCTGGACCGAACAAGGAAATAGATGAAAAGTTTGGGAAACAGATAATAAACCTGGCAGAGAGGTAGGATATAGTAGGGAAGGAGGATTCCAATTATCTCCCTATATCCTGAAACCCACTCTCTGACAAAAGATTTGCTGATGAAAATTCCCTTAGTGATATTTTCACTGCTTCTAAGATGAAGAAACCCACAAAGGAGAAATTCTGCTCTAGACCTGATTCTCATTAACATAGAATCAGAATCAGTATGGTACAATAGGAAGAAGGCTGATTTGAGTTAGAAGCCTGGGCTAGGAATTCTGGTTCTACCACTTCTATAGCCCTGAGCAAATTACTTATCTCATCTGAGCCTCATCTTCCTCATCCATTAAACAAGAAGGCTATATAAGATTACTTCTGAGATCACTTTCTGCTCTAAGTCTATGATCCTACATGATTTCTGGTGCAAGTGAACTTTTGGAGAAAATGATCATTTCATCTAAGTATTAGTGATAGAGCCTAATTTGACATGCACCCTAGATTTTGGGAAAGTGGATTTCAAAGGATTCAGAAGAAAAGATAAGATCCCTGTATCAAAATTCTACCGAGGAAGTTAATTCTAAAGAAATAAGAAGCTTTCAAAAACGAAATTCTAAAGACTCAAAGAGCAAAAACCTTAATGAGGAAGGAAATGAGTAGTTGTCCTGTAATGCTCAGGGAGAAACTGAGGCAGTATCATACATGGAAATTAGGTAATCCTTTATTGATGTTAATTGAGAATTCAGAATCCATAGCTATGGATCAGGACTGGTGGGACTCATGTCTCAAAGCGCGCAGTCCAGCCCAGAAACTGACACAGCAATGTCAGCCAACTGAGTACAAAGTACTCTGTGAGTCATCAAGGAACTTCAAACATTATATGGGGTCCTATAGCTCAGGGAGACAAAGAATTCATGGGAACAGCTGAGCACATCTGGTGTCCAAGGAAACCATAAATTCAGTTCTGACAGGTTAGGTAGTAAGGGATGCTTTGGCAAAGAAGACTACAGATAAGGGGGTGGAGGCTGCTGGAGAAGCTGAGACTAAGTCTGGATCATAGATAAGGGTAGGTCGAGGCTGACCATCTGGAGGTTTTATGATTCCTTTGGAATGTGAATCCAATTATTTCTGAAGGTCAGGAAGTGGGGATTTCTATTCTGGGACAGAGCAATTAAGGGAGACTGAAACAGCAATTAAGGGAGACTGATACTGCACTGAGGGAAACTGAGACAGCAACTGAGGGAAACTGAGACAGGCACAACAGTCCAAAGAGTTGAATTTGACTGTACAGAGAACTTGTGGACTGAATCTGAATCTTGAAAGATGGATTAAGAAATTAAAAATAAATATGTATATCTGGATAGATAAAGAAACGTATCTTCCTTTAAGAAGAGTTTCTTAATTGCCAAAGATCACAGTGAAATAAGGTCGTAGAGGAAAACTAAGAGCAACAAAAGGCATTTTAGCAGAAAAAATTAGGGAGACATAGAAATGCTATCACAATGGATGGAGTGATCATAACAGATGACAAAGAGAAGGCAGGATTGCTGACCTTTCAGATCATCCTTGTTAGCTGAGAAAATAGAAATAAAATGAAAGTAGTTTGCAAAATACAGAATAAAAATGACTATAAGCTGTTACCTAACATAGGTAAAGAGATAGTAATTGAGCATGTAACTACTTTTGATTCACTAAGTTCAAGATCAGGAAAACTTTATATATCCCAGGGAACTCAAAGAGTAGGCAGATATGGTTGCTGAGCCAGTGGTAATAACCTTTGCAAAATCTTGGAGAATAGAAGAGAAAATGCTTTGTTTTAGTCAACATTGTGAAATAGCAGCCAAAATCCCTCCAAAAAAAAAAAAAAAAACTGCATTAAGAAAGCCATAGTGTCTAAGCAATAGAGAGATGGGTCATATTTATTTCTGGGCATCATATCCAACAGTAATGCCTAACACATAGGAGGTACTTAATAAACTGAGCAGCTTTTTAGGAATGTGTAGAGTAGGTTGACAGAATATAAAGAACAAATTTTAAATTATTCTATATGATGATCAGGAATATTTACCTGGAAGAAGATTTAAGGGAATGTGGTAGTTCTTAAGGTATTTGAAGAACTGATAATATGAAACAGGGATTAAAATTGTTCTGTTTTGTCCCAGAAGATAGAACCAGGAACAATAGATATAAGTTTGAAGGGGCAAATTTAAACTTGAAGCAAGGAAAAACTTCTTAACAATTAGAGCTATCTCAAAGTGGAATGGGTTATCTTGGAAGGAAATGGGAATTTCTTAACAATGTTTAATAACCAGCTCTTCAAAAAAAAATATGCATGACCCACTTTTAAGTTTAGTTTATATTATTAACATCATTGCCATCTCTTTTTAGGTCTAGACAATCAACAAAATAAAAAGTCAAGCCTTGATTTGTAGCATTTTCCAATTTTCAAAATATAAATGCTTACACTGAAAATTTAACTATCAGTTCTATCAGTTCTTAAACTTCTGATTCCATCTTCTTAGCAGTTTTTAAATCTGATAATCCTTGTTGGGAGTATTATATAAAGAGTATTCTTTTTTTTTTTTTTTACTCCAGACTGAACTAAATGGCTTCTGAGGAGCCTTCCCAACTTTGAAATTCTATGGTTCTGTGTATTACATTCAGGAGAATGGAAATATAAGTAGTACAATGTGTTGCAGTGACTCTCTTTACTTACTGTCATCAAGAAGGGCTCTCAGAGGCCACTGAATTCAGCATGTACCTGAACAAGAGTATCTAAACAAGAATATACATATGGGAATTAAAACCAGAATCCTGGTCCCATTATTACTATACTCTGACCAACTAAATCAGTTGGCCTGGATTTAAATATATATATACCTATTAATATGTTTTAGTTGATATGATAGATGTGATGTGATATTAGATTGATGTGATAAGTATGAAAAATAAATAGTGGTATATGAGAGAGGCTGGTACGTAGAAGGTAAAAGAAGTGATAGTAGTTCTAACATGAAGTAAACAATCTCTGATTGAAGGCTTTTTGATAATGGAAATTGAACATTAATTATTAATTTTCATAGCTGGAATGTAAGAAAGGAAGCATATTGGTCTGTAGATTATTTGTGCTGAGTAAGGGATAGAGGTACATTCACCCTTGATATTTTAGTTTCTGATACTAAAGGAAAAGATATCTTCAAAGCACCAAAAAGCAAAATATGTTTTTATTTTTACACAAGACTTCATCTTCTTTCTTTTATACTTCTTATTTCTGACCAATAAATGCTCAGTTCATATTCTTTCTGCTCAGATTAGGTCATTTAATTAATAAATCAAATAAGCATTTATTAAGCACTTATTATGTTCCAGGTACTGTATTAAGCTCTGAGAAAACAAACACACACAAAAAAGCAGTGTGAGCCTTCAAGGAGCCTGCATCCTAAAGGGGGAAGACAACATATATAAAAAAAAAAAAAAACTAAAAAGGGTGAGATTAAGTAATTCAGTATAGGCAATGTGAAGAAAGAAATATGGAGAGTCAAAAGTGGTGCTCAAAGAAGAATAAAGAAGTAAATATGGCTGAGCTGGGCACATTCTGGAAGGAACCAGCCAGTCAGAGGAAGGGGTCATGGGTTCAGAGAGAATTGCAAAGTAGGAGAAAGCTAATATGACTTGGTGGATAAAGACATTTAGAAGCAGAGCCTACCAAAAAATGGTGTAAGTATCTATCAACACACTTTCATTTAACCCTTGACCTAGGACCATGCTTTATTTCAAATTCCTAATTAAATTTTTATTATCATTTATATTTAAAACACTTCTGAATACAAATGGTTGATATATTTGTTCTAGACATTCTTTAAATGGCATATTTCATAGTTTTAGTGGAAAAGATTTATATTTATTATTCACCTGGAACTGGTTACCTACAGCAGCTTGTGAGAATTGGGGCAAGAGTCAGGTTTGTTGTATTTGGACTTGAAGCTGGCTGCCAATACATTCTCAGCCAATATTTCTGAGACTTTCACAACATTTGCAGTCCTAGTTGTTATGGCTGCATAAGAGTAGCAGTAGTAACAGATTAGCACTATTGTGGCAATGAAACATAGGTATTATTATACTCTTTGTGGAAAGAATAAAATTTTAGGCTATTAGTACATATATTTTTGAACAAAAAAATGATAATTCATAAAATTTGAAGCCTTTGCTGCCTTCCTAAAAGATGTGATTTGAAATACATTGAAAAGGTTCTCCACCCAAAATATTTCCCCCTTCATCATATCATAGGGACTTTCCAAGGATGGGAGATAAGAGAGCAAGCCTGTGATTGCACTGATTCTCTCTTGCCAATCTAGGTTGACATCTTATCTGCAGTTGCCTAGATAGCTCTTTCAACAGTACGTCCAATTGGAAACAAGAGGGTCTCCTCCCATTGGGAAATGGCTAAACAAATTATGGTATAAGAATGTAATGGAATACTATCATACCATAAAAATGATAAAATGGACTATTTCAGAGGAAAGGGTGAAGACGTCTATAAGTTGATGTAAAATGACAAGCAGGAGAGGGAGAACAACTTATATAGTAATAATATCCTAGAGATAAACAACTTTGAAAAGTTTTACCAGGATTCCAAAGGACTAAAGATGAAATACACTATTCATTTCCTACCAGAAAGGTGATGAACTTAAAATTAAAAAAAATGAGACAATATATTTTTGGACATGGCCAGTATAGGAATTTTTGTTTTCGTGTTTTTGTGGACTATGCATATTTTTTTATGACATTAGGTCCCTTTCCCACCACTCCCTACCACGGAACAGGAGAAGTAGGAAGGAAAGATTAAAAAATGCTTTTCTAAAAGTTACCTACAGCACTGAGATTCAATAAACAAGTCCAGGATCACAGAGCCAGTATAAGCCAGATCAGGGAGGCCCTCAAGGTTTTATGGCCATGAGGCTAGATCTCTAGCTACTAGACCACAACGGCCCTTCTATTATGCTATAGTAGTTAAAAAGCTTAACATTAGATCAAATCCTTTAAATTGAGCCATTGTCTATATGCCACTCTTAAAATACAAATCTCATCTTCTAGTAAATGGTTGACATATTTAACATCTTATTTGTCAATTTCTTATTAGAAGAGAGGAAGGACTTATGGGAATGGCACAAAAAATAATCAAATTTGTGAACAGATAAGTTTGAATGTGTGGGGGAAAAATCCAGAAAATCTTAGAAGGTTCAAATAAACTTGATTTACTCACAATTAAAGTCAGTTTTATACTCCGTAATAATTTTAAAGAGATGTTATCTTTAAAAAAAATAGAATCTTAAAATGATTTTGAATGCATTTCAGATAATGTAGGCATTTCCCCGTTAGTTGAAAAAATAGATAGCAATTTGTTGTAACTTACAACTCCTATTTCACTGACCTACAAAATGTACATATGTCCCTGCTTATACTTACTTACTTGGAGCTATATGCTCATTAATATGGCTGGTCCTCTCCACTGATACAATCCTACAATCCCTATAAGAAAAGGTACAGAATACTATGTTGGCACATCTTGCTTATTCATAATGTAAAGATTTTCCTTTAGTAAGGTGGGGTTGGAATGTCTGTTCTTTATGATAGCTATCCAGTGTAGCTTTAGGTTTTCAGTGATTGGGGAGGATTGCTGTGGTTAATTAGAAAAGCCTTAAACTTGGGTCCAGACATAGGGATTACATTATAGGGACTTGCTAAAAGAAAGAGAAAGAAATTACATGGAGAGCAAGAACATAGGGAAATAGAAGAAAAAAAGTAGGAAACAGCAGCATGTAAAAGTGGCTTGGGGACAGAGCCAAGATGTCAGAGAAAAGGCAATGATTCTCTCTCTCCCAATCCTCTCCAAACACCTTTAAATATTGACATAAAACAATTCCTAGAGCAGCAGAACCCACAAAACTATGGAGTGAAATAATTTTCCAGTCAAAGACAACTTAGAAAATCAGAAAGAAAGGTCTGTTGCACCTCAGAAAGAGTGGAACACAATCCAGCACAAGCTATGCCAGAACAGACTGAGCCCTAGCAAACAAGAAACGGGCCTTGGGAGAACGAAAAATTTTCAGTTCTCTAGAAGTATCTCTAAAAACAGCTGTATAAAACACCTGAAGCTTAGAACAGTACACCCTTCACTCTGGAAGCAGAGCCCTACTTTAACAAAGAGTTAAAAGTCAAGAAAGAAACTGGGAAAATGAACAAACAATTAAAAAAAAAATCTGACCATAGAAAATTACTATGATGACAAGGAAGATTAAAGTATACATTCATAAGAAGATAACAAAGTTACCCAGATCCAAAGCCTCCAGGAAAAATATGAATTGGTCTCAGGCCATGGAAAAGCTCAAAAAAGGATTTTGAAAATCAAGTAAGAGAGATAGAGGAAAAATTGGGAAGAGAAATGACAGTGATGCAAGAAAATAATGAAAAAAAAAGAATCAACAGCTTGGTAAAGGAGACACACACCAAAAAATGCTAAAGAAAATAACACCTTACCAACAGATGAGGCCAAAAGGTAAAAGAGGTACAAAAAGCCAATGAAGAAAATGCCTTAAAAAGCAGAATTGATCAAATGGAAAAAGAGGCATAAAAATTCACTAAAGTAGAGGCAGCTAGGTGGCACAGTGGATAGAGCACCAGCCCTGAAGTCAGGAAGACTTGGGTTCAAATCTGGTCTCAGATACTTAACATTCCCTAGCTGTGTGACCCTGGGCAAGTCACTTAGCCCCAATTGCCTCAGCAAAAAAGCAAAAAAAAAAAAAAAAGAAAAAAGAAAAAAGAAAAAAAATTCATTTAAAGTAAAAAGCTCCTTGAGAATAGAATTGGCCAAATGGAAAAATAGGTACAAGAGCTCACTGGAGAAAAGAATTCCTTAAAAATTAGAATTGAACAAATGAAAGCTAATGACTTTATGAGACATCAAGAAACAATAATACAAAGCCAAAAGGATGAAAAAATAGAAGACAATGTGAAATACCTCACTGGAAAAACAAATGACCTGGAAAATAGATCTGAGAGATAATTTTAAAATTATTGGACTTCCTGAAGGCCATGATCTAAAAAAGAGTCTAGCCATCATCTTTCAAGAAATTATTGAGGGGAAATTGCCCTGATATTTTAGAACCAGAGAGTAAAATAGAAATGGAAAGAATCGACCAATCACCTCATCCCAGGATGAAAAATTCCAGAAATATTATAGCCAAATTCAGAAGCTCCCATATCAAGGAGAAAATATTGCAAGCAACTAGAAAGAAGCAATCTAAGTATAATGGAACCTCCATCAGGATAACACAAAAATTAGCAGCTTCTACATTAAAAGCTTGAAATATGATATTTCAGAGTAAAGGAGCTAGGTTTACCTTCTCAGAAGAATTACCTACTCAGAATTACTTAGTATAATCCATTGGAAAAAAAACCGAATATTCAGTGAAATAGAGGACTTTTGAGCAGCAGAGTAGAATAGGAAATCTGATTTTCAAATACAAGACTCAAGAAAAGCATAAGAAGATAAATAGAAAAGGGAAATCATAAGGGACTTAAGATTAAGCTGTTTACGTTCTTATAAGGGAAGATGACATTTGCAACTCATAAAAACTTTCTTATTATTAGGACAGTTAGAAGTTTATCTATAAAGGATACAGGTGTGAGTTGAATATGAAAGGATGATGTCTAACAAAATAAAATTAAGAGATGAGAGAGAAATGTATCGGAAGAAAAGGAAAGGAAAAGATAGAATGGGGTAAATTATGTTACATAAAAGAGGCAAGAAAAAGCTTTTAGAGTAGAGGAGAAGATGAGTGAACCTTATTGTTCTCAGAATTTCCTTGAAGAGGGAATAACATACACACTCAATTGATTGTTAACCAATTCCATCATCTCTTCATTAGTTTTCCCTTTCTCATTAGGTTTCTTTTCTCATCATCCCAATGTGGGGAGTTGGGGAAAAAGAGAATGTACAATTTAAATTGTTTCTCTGTAGTATTATTTGTACTACACATAGCATCTTTTAAATGCTTTATTTATTGGATTTATGGCATTATGGTCTGGTGATAGTGAATTTTATACCAATTGGGATTTGTTCTACATAACTGATTATTCAAAACAGTCACATAAAACTTTGGAATCTAGCAAGGGCTCCAGAGCCAGAATTCTCAGAGATTTCAGTGTTACTTTTGTTTGTTTAGTTCATTTAATAGTCTGAAAACTTCTATATATTTTTTACTACATGAATGTTATGCTTATTTTTTAGTGGGAAGGTTTCCATAATTTAACTTATTTATTTTTTCCTATTTATTTATTTAAAACTTAGATAACAAATAGAAAAAGAAAAAAAAAAGAAAAACAGAAAAAATCATTGCTTTGAGAAGGAACTAATATATTACAACTATTCACACACATCTATACACACACATACATATGCATATGCATTCATATGTACACATAATCTTAAATTATAACAAAACAGGAAAATCTCATTAATCACCACCTGCTGTCTTTATGCAACTACAAGACAGAGCTGTCATTCAAACACAATTCCTTATAGCCATAATTATCCATACAGGGAGTAATGCTGTCTATAGCATCATTTTTGGAAGTGAAAAATGATAACACACTTTGAATCCATATTGGTTATGAAGAGATCACTACAGATCACATAGGTGAAGGAGACCTTATAGAATATAGGGAGAAATAGGTCTGTATCTAAAAAACTTAATATATATATATATATATATATATATATATATAGTGCTTTAAAATTATTCTTTCTTCTTCCTATGATTATTATTTCTTTATATTATCGTGACTGTGAGAAACATTCACAAACAGTACCATTTCTCAGTACAAAGAACAGAAAATGAGGATTGAGTGAAAAACCTTGAATTGCCACTTTGTACAGGTTTTTTTTTTTTCATATTTCAGATTTAACATGATAGTTCCAACATTGCCCTGCTTGTCTATTTATTTCCCTGTCTGAACTTTCTTCTACTCTCTCGTGTTTCAAAAGGCTTTTTATGTCATTATTTGGTAGTAGTAAAAAGAAATTTAGCAGTGCACAATTTTATGCAGTTGGCTAAAGATCAGAAGTTAGGATGATAATTAAGGGGGTTATAATGTAGGATATGCTTTTCTTTACATATCTATACGGCAGCATACATTCTATTATTACAAAGAAAAGTTGTTATTATTGTTTATCTTTCATTTTGAAGATCAATGACATCATGATATTGGGATTGGATGATTTATCTTGTTTGTTGGATTTAAGTAAATGCAGTTTTCCAGAATCATTGAAGTCAAGTAGTCAGACAAAAGTCAAGATAAGTAGTGATCTGGAATAGCCTGATGCTGAAATAGTTTTATTGGGTCCATAGGTGAGTTAGGGGGATATTAACCCCAAGCATGTGAAGAGTCTCCATGGAGGAATGGGCATATGAGAACAAAGTATTCAACAGCCATGAAGGTAGCTAAAGCAGACACTGTGAAGATCTTAGAGCCTAACCCAGACATGAAAAACACCAAGGTCATCCACTGTGTGCTTTAGCTACCTTCATGGCTGTTGGAATTCCAGATTGAGGGTAACCAATAATAACCTGTCTGCTGAAATGGTTTTACTGGGTGTGGCCATTGTACATGGTACAGCTTCTTGGACCCACAGGTGACAGTTGACAGAGTCCACAAAGTCTACCACAGAGGTGGACATGAAAGGTAGTTAAACTATCCCAAGAAAAATAGAAGGTCCTCCAAATACTCTATCATGTTAATTCTCTATCATCTCAGGCATTTTCTTTAATAAATAATTATGGCTTCCTTAACTGAACCTTGGCAGAGGATTTAGCTTGGTTGTTTAGATATATTAACTCCCACATGCTCAGAATACTGTGCCTGAAAACACTAGTTTCAATCTTTATAGATTTTATTCTTACCTTGACATAAGGCCATCCTCCTACCTAGTAGTTGCAAGGACAGGATTTCTATCTCTTGTTGGACTTGTAAATGTATAGATGTTTTGTTTTATTACAGGATTAAAGTATCTTAAAATTTGACTATTATTTTCCTTTCAAGGATCCAATATTTTGCCAACTTGCCTAATCCTTCTACTAACACAAATCATTGTTTTATCTTCATATCCTATCCAGGCATCTAGGGTTCCACCCAGATCATCTTGCCTGGCTATATTGCTTATTTCTACCTAGCTCCTTACCCTGGACATCCCAAATTCATGTCCTACAAGTCTGGGGAAGTTAATCTACTCACTTTGAAGCTCTTGCCCTCAGCCTTAGCTATCTTGATTGGTGAATAATTGAGTACAAAAAAGTGTACTTAGCCTATGTAATTACCGTTTGGCTCCAAACCCTCTACAGCATGTTTTCAAACTTTGCGGTCTCAGGACACTTTTACAATAACTCAATAATTATTGAGGATCTGGCAAAGAACTGGAAATCGAGGGAATAGCTAAACAAGTTATGGCATATGATTCTGTAAAAATATGATGAGCTGGTTGATTTGAGAAAAATATGGAAAGACTTGCATGAAATAATGAAGCAGAACCAAGAAAATGTTGTATACAATAACAGCAATATTATTCAATGAACAATTGGGAATGATTAAGTTATTCTGTGTATACTTAAATCAATTACAAAGGACTTATGAAGGAAGATGCTATATAACTCCAGAGAAAGAACTGATAAATAGATATATTATTTTATGTGTGTATGAGCAATGTTGGCCTTTTCTAATGTGGAATGAGGATGGGAGTAAAGAGAGAGACTGAAACTGAAAAATATAACAATAAACAAAATTTTAAAAAAAAATTTTGTTTTTTTGTTTTTTTTTGCTGAGGCAATTGGGGTTAAGTGACTTGCCCAGGGTCACACAGCTGTTATGTGTCTGAGATCAGATGTGAACTCAGGTCCTTCTGACTTCAGGGCTGGTGCTCTAATCCACTGCGCCACCTAGCTGCCCCCAAATTTAAAAATTTTGAAAATAATTATTGAGGACTCCTCAAGAAACTTTGTTTATGTAAGTTATATGTATCAATATTTACCATATTAGAAATTAAAATGCCTTGTTATTATTATTTTAAAAGTAAGTTTTGACCATATAGTTACCTGGAAAGGGCTTCAGGAACTCTTAAGTGTCCCTAGAGTATACTTTCTCAGGACCATGTTTTAGCTTCACATCCATCAGGACATTCAACCTACAACCAAGTTACCTTGCCTTCTGTCTGAGGGATGACCCTTTCTTTATTCTGAGGACAGTAATCAAATCAATATAGTACTTCAGTTTCAAGAAAGGGTATGTCAGTTGACAGAACTATAAGCCAATTAATCAGCCCAATGGCTCTTCTAACTCTTTCACAGCCAATATGGATATCTTAGTCATTCGAATGAAAATTCCATGAGGTCTGAGAAGTCTCTTTTTTTGAATTTATATCCCCAGCGCTTGTTACTGGGCCAGGCAGATTGTAAACACTTACTGGAACCTTTTGCATTCATTCAATAATTTACTTATTCATTCATTCATCAGGACTCTCCTACAACTTATAAGGAAGTTTTAGAAAGTTACCATGGCTGAAATATTCATCAATCTGTGCCAACATAATGATGAGTAAGTCTGATAGTCTGACCTTAGTTAGATTGGCTCTCAGGTGATTTTATAATCAATAGCATTTATATGTTGCCTACTATAAGCCAAGTATTGTACTAAGCTCTTTATAAATATTATTTCATTTTATCATCACAGGGAACTAGATGCTATTATAATCCTCATTTTACAGTTGGAAAAACTGAGGCAGAGGCTTATGTGACTTATCTGATCTCACACAATTAGTAAATGCCTAAAGCTAGATTTGAATTCAGGTCTTCCTAACTCCAGACCAGTGTTGTATCCATTGTACTATCTATCTAGTGATATATACTGACAGTGGGTCATATTTTTCTCCTTTCCAAAAGCACCTGCTAGAGAGCTTAAGCTCCATTAACACTGAACTTTGAGGATATCTTCACTTTCATGATAAAATAAAACATTAATGTTAGATTTTAGTGGAAGATTAAGTTCAGATGAATCTTAATTATAGTTAGAAAGTTCAATGCACAATAAAATATTAGGAACTATTCACTCAATAAATCTTAATGAATTTTAAAAATTTTATTGGATAGAAAACATTGGTTTGTTTATTTTAAACCATAATCTTTTCCATCATATTTCCTTGGCAATAATTATCTAATAATTATGATCTATTAATGAAATATTACTTAAATGAAAACTTTAATACCTAGGAATTTCTGAAGCTTATTAAACATTTTAAACTCTGTTCTTATCCTCTGCTCATATCATAGATATATTTTTGAGATAGTTTTCTAATATCTATCATAAGTACTTTTCAATTCAGAATTCTGCGCAATAAATGTAGTCATACCACAAACTGAGTAATGTTTATAAATATTTGGAAGTATTTGCTGATGTGAGATTTAATAAGTTGTATATGTTTTTAATTGGGAGTCGTCAAATTATTCATATTAGCATTTTTTGTGGTAGCAAAGAACTAGAAACAAAAGACATTGTCATCAATGGGGAATGACAACAAATGTGGTAAATCAATGAAAGACTGCTTTGTCATAAAAAAAATTACAAAAACTAAGAACTTAAAGAAGCACAGGAAGATATAAATTGATGCAGATCTAAGTAGAAAAATTACTACAACAATGTAAATGAAAAGAGGAAAAAAAAAACAAAAGGGCATCCCATGTAAAAACTGACCAAGAAGCTTGGATGTAGGGAAGAGTTCAGAAAATGTACTGTTTTGTTTGTAGTGATAGGGGACTATGAATGTGGAACATTGTATATATTAACAGACACAGCTTGATTGATTTTACTGAACTGCTTTTTTCCCCCTTCTTTTTAATTTTTACAAAGGATAGTTCACCAAATAAAGGAAAGGGAAGGAAATGGAAATGATGGTGTAGAAATAAAAGATACCAAATGTTTACAAAAACTAAAGAAAATTATGAGTGATAAAAATGAATTGTGGATTTAAAATGAATAAAAATGATAAATTATTACTAAAAACATGAAAACTGAAAATGAGGAAGAAAAATTTTAGATGAAAAAAATTGTTTTCTACAGAATGGGAATATGGTTTTCATTACTTATTTAACCAAGGACTTTTTACCTGTCTCTGGTGATGTCACTGGTTCTATCACTGGATATATAGGGTGCTCAGGGAAGAAAAAAGCATCTCTAGTGTGAGGGTTTGTCAAGGTTTTTTCAGGACTGCTCATCCAGTTTTGGTATCCACTTCTCATTCAACTCTCACCTGTGGCTCCAAGAAGCTATAGCATCTGCAGTGACCACACCCAGTAACTGTCTTGGCAGAAAGGTACTAGGTTTGACAGTAACCAATAGGCCTCAACTCAGAGATGAGTTGAAGGGTTGGCTACTCCAAGTATATAAAGATTTCCCTTAGAGGAATGGGCAGAACAATTTGTACCAAGAGCCATGAAGGTAGCTGAAGCAGGCTCTGTGGAAAGTTTACAGCTTGGTCAGATATCAAAAATGGCAAGGTCATCCCCTACATCCTGGACCATCACTAGTTGTGTTGAGTTGTGTCCTGCCATTGGACTTAAATGACTCTGTAAGACAAAGAGGATGAAGACTGAGTAAATCCCATTAAATCCAATTAATGAGTAAGATAAGACCACACTCTCTTCAACAATGAAATGTTTCAAACCAGTTCCAATTGTTCACTGAAGAAAGCCATATACACCCAGAGAGGGATGTGAAATGTGGACCACAACATAATATTTCCATGCTCTCTATTGATGTTTGCTTGCATTGTGTTTCCTTTATCTGATTATTCTTTCTTGTAGATACGATTTTTCTTGCACAACAATGATAAGGGTGGAAATATGTATGCATATATTCAATTTGTCAAGTATTTTAACATAATTAACATGTAGTGGATATCCTGCCAACTAGGGGAGGGGTGGGGAGTAGGGGGAAAATGTGTAACAGAAAGCTTTGTAAGGGTTAATGTTGAAGAATTACCCATACATATGTTTTGCAAAAAAAAAAAAAAAAGAGATAAGACCACAAACCAACATCATTCTGTCATTGGTTCGTTTCAAAAGGAAAAAAAAAAGAACAACTCCTCTGTCTCAAATTTCCTCTTTGGAAAATAGAATTAAGTTCAATATACACTTATTAAGCAATACAAAGATTAAAAAAAAAAAGACAACCCTTACCAAAGTTAAATAAGAAATAGACCCTACTCACAAGAAGCTTATATTTTACTGAGAGGATATAACATATACATAGCTCAATGATTATAAAATATTTTGAGTAGGAAAAGAACATTTATAATTACAATCATCTAGAAAAAACTTATTGTTACAGTTGGCACTTTGAAGAAAACAAAGAATTCTTTTTGTAAAAATAACTTTTATTTTTTGTTATTCTGACTTTAAAAGCACTAATGAAAATGAATATATACAAATAATTTACATATTTGTTTATAATAATTACTTTTACATATATAAATGAAAATAGAAAAAAAAGACTATATGAAACCATGGATCGACTCCATACAGCTTTTTTTTTTTTTAAGTATGATTATAATAGGGAGCTGAACAGACATCAATGTGCTTAGTTGATGCAATCCTCCAGTTGGAAGAGGATGGGGTAAGGCATGATGCTTCCTGTAAGGTCTGATGATATATAATAGAAATGTATTAGAAATATTTGAAGCACGTTGGTTTTAGTGAATAGGATTGGAGATAGCAATCACCTTGTGACCTCTGAGAGGTCTGAAAGAGTGAGTGAGTTATGATGTCTGAGGGTAGTATCCAGGATGGGTTTTGTAGCCAGCATTAGCAGACTATATTGATACCTGTTCATCAGACCCCTATTGCCCCCACCCTATTCTACTTAATAAATTCAATATTTAGTTGCAAAGTCATGCTGGCTTGTTTTTATTTTCCTCTGAACTTGTTCTCTTCTGCACAATTTTAAAAATGATCCAATGACCTTTTGAATTTTCTTTTGCATTAGTAACAATTATCTGTCAATTCCCTGTAACCTCTTCTATCCTTTATCTGGATAAAAATTCTTCTCTTACAGTTATAAAAGATATTTCTTATTTCACTCTTCTAAGTTATTTAAGATGTAACATTTAAATCTAAGTTATGAATTTGTTTGGGGCTTTTTGTGATTTGGTGTATGAGTTGCTAGTCTAAACCTAATTTCTGCCAGCTTAGCTTCCAGTTTTCCTAGCATTTGTATGTCTGATATCTGCTAGCCTAATTTCTACTTTTCCATATATATATATATGTATATATATATTACACATACATATGTATATAAATTTGTCAAATAGTGATTCCTTGCCTCAGAAGTTGGTGTCTTATTGAACAATTTGTTACTGTGTTTATTTACTTCTGTGCTATGTACTTAATCTGTTTCACTGAGTTTTGTTTTTAAACTAATACAAAATAATTTTTTTGATCACAGATTTGTAGTATAATTTGAGATCTGGTAAGGCTAACCTCCTTCCCATATTTTTACTATTTCCCTAAAGATTCTGACCCTTTGTTCCTCCCTTTGCTATTATTTTTCCTTAGTTCTATAAAGTAATTTTTCAATAATTTATTTGGCATGGCATCAAGTAATCTAGTTTTCACAGTCATTAATGTGGATAATGGATATTATTATATTAGCTATAAGTAATTAATATCTTTATGATTTAGGAAAGTCTTTGTTCCTATAAAGAATATTTTTTATTTGTTTAGTTCCTATGTGTATTTTGGCAAATAAACCACCAAATATTTTATGGAATATTTATCTTTTCCTGTTGGATTTTTTTTTTTAGTAATTTAAAGGAAAAGTTAATGATTTGTGCGGGTTTATATCTTGCTACTATTGCTGATTATTTTTTCAATTAACTTTTAGGTGAATCTTTTATGATCTTTAAGTAATAACATGCTATCTGGGGGGGGAGTAATAATTTAATTTCTTTGTTGGTTACACTTATTCCTTCAATTCACATTCCTCATCTCATTGCCATATTTGGCATTTCTGGAACTATGTCAAACAATAGTGTTAATAATGGTCATTCTCACTTTAATCCTGATTTTAATGAAAAGTTTTCTATTATTTCCTCATTACATATATTGCTGGATCTTGGTTTTAGATAAATATTATTTGCCATATAAAGGAAAAATTCATCTATTTTTATGATTTTTATTGTTTTTTAATAGAAATTGGTATTGCCAGAAGTGTATTCAGTATCTCCTTATATAAACATGATTTCTATTGTTTTAATTATTAATATGACCTCTTATGTTTATAGTTTTCTTAATTGGACCAATCCTATATTCCTATATAAATACAAACTGGTCATTTTTTAGCATGTTGATGTAGTTTGCTTAAATTTAATTAATATTTTTATATTAATATTCATTTAGGTATTGGTTTATACTTTTTTTTCCACTTTTCTCCTCCCTATTTTAGCCATCAAGTCTACATTTGCATAGCATAATGAATTTAATATGTTTTCTTTTCTGATTTTTACTATCATATATTATTGAGATTATTACTTAATTTTTTTTGCATATCTAATTTTTCTAAAATTCTATTCAGATCCTTAACTTCTTTTGGATTTATCTTTTGTTTAGATTAGTCTAGGTTTGATAGGGATAGGTTCGTCTCCAACTAGTATAGTTTTGCTAACTATTTCTCTCTATGATTAATTTTTTTTCTTCAAGTAATTAAATGCTATGTCTTATATATGTATTACATTATCACATATACTTATATCTATGCATATTATTTTCTTGTTTGTGATGTCTGTAAGCATAATATAGTTTCCTTATTTCTTTTAACTATGTCTATTTCTACTGTTGCCTTATCTCAGATGATTGCTCTTACTTTTTTGAGTTCACTTGAACAATAATAAATTTTTGCCTTAGTCTCATTTTAGTATGTTTCTTGTTAAAAAAATATATATTGTCAGATTATGCTTACTAATCCAGTCTATTGTCACCTTCTATTTAATGATTGAATTTATATCATGCACATTCCTGGTTATGATTATTGTTTCCTGCCTTTATGTACTCATATGCATTTTCCTTTTGGAATGTGATCTATTTGAACTGCTTTCATTTGATTATACTTCCTTTCTTTCCCCTACTCACACCTTAATTATTGGTTCCTATCATTTCTTTCTTTCCTTTTAATTTCCACTCTGATCCACTCTTAAAAGTTTGTTTTCTTTGTGATTATTTCCTCTCCAATTCTATCCTCCCTCTTCTTAATGCATAGGTCTGATTCACTCCTTACTCAATAAACTCTAGTGGTTCCCAGTTCCCCCACCAGGATCCAGGAAATCCTTTGTTTGGCTTTTAAAGCTCTTCACATACTGGACTTTTTTTTTTTTTTTTTAACCTTTCCAATCTTTTTATACATTTCTCCTCTCTACATAGTCTGAGATCCAGCAACAACAACCTTGCTCTTCCTTACACATGACATTCCATTTCTTTTCTTTTTGTCTTTGTATTAGCTGCCATTCATGTCTGGAATTCTCTCTTTCCTAATATCCAACCTTTAAATTTCACTGATTTCTTTCAAGTGCTAGTCTTTCCCCTCAGTATGAACATAGTTATTTGCATATTGTCAACCTCTAATATTAAGTGAACTTCAAGGAAGAGACTATTTTTGTCTTTTTCTTTTTTTTTTGGTATTCCTTAGTCCTTAGTGTGGTTCCTGGAACATGTTCTTGTACCTGTTTATTAATTTCTTAGACCTGGCATTAATTTATGGCCCACAAGCAAATTTCAAGGGGCCTATGAACTTGGATGAGAGAAAAAAATGTTCCATTTTTATTTATATTAACGGCTAACTGTTTAACATTAACTTCAATTATGAGTTTTCAAAGAAATATTTATTAAGTACCTACTATATATCAGGTACTGAGGAGTCTACAGGCTTTACCAGATTTCCATGACATAAAAAGTTGAGAATTCCTGCTTCAGTCAATCATAACTGCAAAACCAATATTAGCTATGGTTTTTAAGGAATCCAATAATTTTAAAATTATTTTTTAAATAATAGTAGTAGCCAATATTTACATAGCACTTGCTCGGTGCCACTCTAAGTATTTCATAATCACGTGATTTGATCCTCACAACAATTCTAGGAGGTACTATTATTCATCCTTATTTACAGATGAGGAAACTGAGGCAAACAAATTAAAAGGCTTGCCATCACAAAGTAACAAGAGAATTATCTGAGGCTGGATTTGAAGTCAGCACTTTCTGACTCAAGGTCCAGTTTACCAATCTGTCTTTTAAATTACCTTTTCAATATCAACTGTGTTTGATACCAGGTCCTTTACATTTTCTTCTATTTTCCCTCTATATTGTCATTTTTTTCCCCCAATTATTTCTTGTTATATCATGGAGTCGATGAATTCAGTTTATTCCATTGTAATTTTCGGGGAGTTAGATGTGTAGGTAGAGTTTTCCATTCTATGTTCTGACTTACTATCTTTCTACTTCATTCCTCTAGAGTTATTTCATTTATAATTTACTTTATCTCTGACTTCATTTCTTTTAGGTTTTTGAGAGTGCTTGTAGCTGGGTTTGCTGCTTGAGTTCCTTTGGAACTATGTCTTCACACTGTTAACTATCTTCTGTTTACTCCTATCTTTAACCTTGATTTCTGATTTGGGATTTTGTATCCAAAAAATCCTCTTGCACTTTTGGATGGGTTGTTAGGCCTTGCTTGCTCTTGATCTTGTCTTTCTGGGTTCCTACTGCTTGCTTCTACTTATCCAGTAGAGTGCTGCCACATTTCAGGCTTCTCTGGGTCATTTTGGTTAACACTGAGCAGGGTAGTATTTAAGGCTCTCTGGGCCATGTTGGATTAAATTTTGGGTGACATGGAGCATTTGGTCTGAGTGTTATTGGCCTTCCACCCTAGAGCTTCAAATGGCAAACAGCATGTTTTAGGTTTCAATTGCACCTGTTTTAGCTGTAAGTCTGCAGTGACAGACTCTATTAATCTGTGCTTAGAATAACTTTTTTGGTAAGACTGCTGCAGGTACCCTGCAGATTTCTGAATATCATTTTTAAGCATTCTGAGGCTGGATGAGAATGTTTAATGTAGGTTCCCTTTGGATTTCTAGGTTAGTTTTTGATTCGGTGGTCTTTTTATTTTTGCAGGAATGTATGTGTGAGATCTGAATTTCTCTATAACTGTTCATCTTAATTAGGATTCAAAAGCTAGGAATTCTGAAAGATGGCAGTGAGTAAGGAGAATATTCAAGACAGGAAGAAGTTATGTATAAAGGCACTATGATGGGAGATGGAATATCAGCATTGGATTTCAATTAGTATATTAGTTTGGCTAGACCATAAAGTGTTTATAAAACAACTAGCATTTATATAGTGCTCTAAGATTTGCAAAGTGCTTTACAAGTTATCTCATTTTGTCCTCACAACAATCTTGGAAGGTAGGTACTATTATATGTAACAAATTATATTATTTACAATAAATTTGTATTATTACACTCTTTATTTGCATTGATGCCAGATTTTAAAGGTCTTTAAACATGAGACTGAGAAGTTTAAAGGCAATAGGGAATCATTGAAGGCTTTTGAGGAGGATGGATTTGTTAAAATTTATATTGGAATAAAGAGAGCCATCTATACCCATAGAGAAGATTGTGGGAACTGAGTGTGGATCATAACGTAGCATTTTCACTTTTTGTTGTTTGCTTGCATTTATTTTTCTATTTTTGATCTGATTTTTCTTGTGTAGCAAGATTATTGTATAAATATGTATACAAATATTAGATTTAACATATTTTAACATGTTTAGCATATATTGGATTACTTGCCATCTGGGGAGGGGGTGGGAGGAAGAAGGGGAAAATTTGGAACACAAGGTTTTATAAGAGTCAACGTTGAAAAATTATCCATGCTTGTTTTGAAAATAAAAAGCTTTAATAAAAAAAAATTTTATTGGGAAGCCAAGAGAACAATTGGGAAGCTGTTGCAATAGGACTGGTAGGCAAAAGGTGATTTCTTTTTTTTTTTTAATTAAAGCTAAAAAGCTTTAAAAATAAAAATTTTCAAAACATGTATGGGTAATTTTTCAACTTTGACCCTTGTAAAGCTTTCTGTTACAAATTTTTCCCCCCTAATCCCTACCCCTCCCCTCAATGGCAGGAAGTCTACTACATGTTAATTCTGTTAAAATACTTGACAAATCGAATATAGGTATACATATTTTTACAGTTATCTTGCTATGCAAGAAAAGTCAGATTTACAAGGAAAAAAAAATCTGAGAAGGGAAATATAATGCAAGCAAACATCAATAGAGAGTGTGAAAATGCTATGTTGTGGTCCACACTCAGATCCCACAAGCCTCTCCCTGGGTATATATGGCTTTCTTCATCACTGAACAATTGGAACTGGTTTGAAACATCTTATTGTTGAAGAGAACCATGTCCTTCATAATTGATCATCGTACAGTCTTGTTATTGCCGTGTATAATGATCTCCTGGTTCTGCTGATTTCACTCAGCATCAGTTTATGCAAGTCTCTCCAGGCCTCTCTGAAATCGTCCTGCTAGTCGTTTCTTACAGAGCAATAATATTCCGTAACATTCATATACCATAATTTATTCAGCCATTCTCCAATTGATGGACATCCATTGAGTTTCCAGTTTCTAGCCATACAAAAAGGGCTGCCACAAACATTCTTGCACATGTGGGTCCCTTTCCCTCCTCTAAGATCTCTTTGGGATATAAGCCCAATAGAAACACTGCTGGGACAAAGGGTATGCATCGTTTGATCACTTTTTGAGCATAGCTCCAAATTGCTCTCTAGAATGGTTGAATCTGTTCACAGTTCCACCAACAACGTATCAGTGTCCCAGTTTTCTCACATCCCCTCCAACATTCGTCATTATCTTTTCCTGTCATTTTAGCCAATCTGACAGGTGTGTAGTGGTACCTCAGAGTTGTCTTAATTTGCATTTCTCTGATCAATAGTAATTTGGAGCACCCAAAAGGTGATTTCTTGACTATGTTTTAAAAAGTATAAAGAATTCCACATATTTAACCTATGTTGGACTGTTGTCCATGGAAGAAAGAAAAAGTTGGAACACAAGGCTTTCCAAAGGTGAATGCTGAAAACTATCTTTGCATGTATTTGGTAAAATAAAAAGCTTTTTTTTAGAGAAGGCACAATGAAAAACTAGATGGATAGGGTCCCTATATTTCACCTCATATTTGGTATCATTATTAGTAACATCATCTAGGGAATATTAAAGATTAATCACAGGAGGAAAATTACTAAACACTGAAGAACTGTAAAGTCTAGAGATTGCTAGAGATTTTTTCTGTTTTTAGAGTTATATTATAACTTAAAAAAATCTGATGATAAACTGATATTGATAACATGATAAACTATGTTGTTCTGGCATTGAACATCCCATATTTTTTAAGTGATTTATTGTATACAAATATGTTTCAACATATATACATACACAGTTTGGATACATATATCAATTCTAATCAGGGATTAAAAAAATGCATTGTGGAATTGCACATTTATCTTGTGTCAAATATTGTACTAAAATTTCTGAGTTTATAAATAATTGCCATTTACACAAATTTAATCTTGAATTAGAGAAACATTTTTTTTCTCCTCTCCAAATGATATTATGTTTAGTAATGAAACTTTAGTAGACAGAATTCATCTGATAGTATGGTTGACAGGGCCAGATTAGAATGCAGTTTGATTGTCCAGAGCTGCGTTTGGGACTGTAATACTGACCATAATAAAAACCTAGGCTCTAAAGAAGTTTGGAGTACTTAAAGCCACAGAGTGCTAGAACATGAAGGTGCCAGCTATACCCAAATTTTTTTTTGCAAGTCACCACATTTTAATTTTGAGAAAGGAGACTAAAGATCTATTGAAGAATTCATTCCCCATGGCACCCATTCAACACCTCACGCTTCTTTATTGAAAAGCTCCCTTATATAGCAGTACTGTAGTAGTGAAGTTGAAAAGAAAGCCCAGGACTAAAAACAGCAGGGATGATAAAATGCTTTCCCCCACCTCCTCCCAAAAGATAAAATCCCATCAGCCCAGGGACATAAACTATTTGTAGGCTACAGAAGAATAAGTAATAATGAAAATAAGGAAGGTTTGTAAAATACTCTGTCACTATTATTACCATTCCTGGTATGCTGAAGATCAATATTTTCTGTTCAAACAAATAGATTTAATCTCAAATAATTCATAGCGATGCCAATCTATTGGAATAAGCTTTGTTGAAAAATTTCTTTCTCATTAAAAAAGCATAAAAAAGGACAAAAGTACTCCTTAAATTATGATAGATTTTTAAGACTAGAAAACTTAGATCCCAAATTGTGCTAACACAGCATTTTGATGGACAAGAGACGTCCTAATTTTAACATTGCAGCTCCATTATCTGCTCGTAAAGTACTGGAAGATTCGAATTGCCCATAAGACGTATTTTCAGAGTAGACACAAAGGTATTTGAAGATCTCCCTCCCAGCAGAAGTATGGGACAAGTGGGAGACTGAAAAGCTTCGAGGAGGGTGGAATCTAAAAACACTAAGAGGGAGGTTGTTTCTTCTTCTTCTAAACATTATTATAGAAATACACTGACCAAGCAAAATTCCTCTTCCCTTGAGGAAAGAACTTTGAAAAGGTCACCCTTGATATGATTCCAACAGCAAGGCAGCCTTTTGCAATAAATTTTAAAAATAAGCAAATAAATCCAGCGAGGGACGGGAAGGAGAATGAAAGGGGTCTACTCCCTCCTTTCCTCGTCTTCATCTCCTTTTATTCCTTTTTCATTCATTCATTCATTCCCCTCCCCAATTCCTGCGGTTGACACCGGCATCCCACTGCTCGCACCCTCGGCTCTCACCGGAGCGCCAACGCTAGGGAATGGTGGAAAGAGGGCAAAGCCCACCCCGACTGGGGCGAGGAGCGAGCTTGTGACCAAGGCGGGAGGAGGAGCAGACGCCGCCCGCCAGTCCGCCCGCCCGCTCGCTGCCAGCAGCACCTAGTGGACAGAGAGCGAAGGTACCGGGCGCGCGCAGCAAGGCGGGGAGGTGATTAGAGAGCAGGCGCGCGCCCGTGGGGAGGCGGCGGGCGGACGGGTGCGCGCGCGCACGGTGAGGGCCGGGAAAGCGCAAGCCAGAGCGCGTGTGCGGCTGTGTGTATGTGTATGCGTGAGAGACACACCGGAGGAGGGAGACACACACATACACAGAGGCGCACACACCGGGGTAGAAAGGGGTGGGGAGGGAGGGGGAAAAGGAAAAAGGAAAAGGAAGGTGGAGAAAGAAAAAAAAAAAAAAGGCAGGCATTCGAAGCACCCGGGCGGGTGAAGGAAGAAAGCCGGCGAAGACGAAGGCTAAGGAAGGAGGCGGCGGCACCAGCTTCAGTGAAGCCGGCGCGCGGACGTCGGACCTGCAGCCCAGCCCCGAGCTTGGAGCCAGAGCTCGAGTCCGTCGGACCGCCCAGCTCCCAGTCGGTTGTCGCCCTTTTATTAGATTTTTTTTCTTCTCCCCCCTCCCCTTGCGGAGGGCGAGGCGCGAGCGTTCCTCGAGGGACGGACCCACCCCCCCGGCGGCGAATCGGCCCCGCGGGAGGTGCTAGTTAAGGGGGGTGGTCCTGAGACCCCGGCAGGGGCGGGGGGCGACGGGGAAGGCAGGCCCGGCCCGGCCCCCCGGGCAGGAGGCGACTGCTCACAACCTTCAGTGACGGTGGTAACGTTGTTGTTGGCCGGAGCGGCTTGGATCTACGAAGAGCCAGACCAGGGAGGATGTCGTCCGCCGGCAGCCGGGAAGAGGAGCGGCGGAAACTGGCCGATATCATCAACCACTGGAACGCGAACCGGCTGGACCTGTTCGAAATCAGCCAGCCCACCGAGGTGAGTGACCCCCAAGCTGGAGCCCCGCGACCCCAGGTTTCCCGCAGGCCGCGCCGCCGCCGGAGCCCGGCCCCCTGCGCCCGCGCGGCTCCGCTCTCGCCGCCTCCTTTCCTCGCTCGCTCACGCCTCTCGCCCCCGCCACCTCCCTGCTCTGGGAAGCCCGGGCCGCCCAGACCAGCAGTGGGGGGCGGGGACTCCCTCGCCCCCTTCCCTCCCCCATTGGGAAACTAACTCCCCACACACCTCCCTGGGAACGGACCCGGGCTCCCCCTCCCCCAGCCGGCTCCCTGAGTTTCACCTTTTCCTTACCCCTCCCTTCTATTCGAAACTTACCCCCCCACCCCCTTTTCTAGCCCTCAATAACCTGACGTCGTTTTCCCCTTCTCTCCGCAGTATCTGACCCGGGTGTCACCTTTTACCTGCCCCCACTCCCGAAAGTGACCCACGTTTCTTCTTTTATCCCTTTGTCAGAAGAACTAGATTAGATCTGTAGAATTCACCTGCTTTGCTTTCTTCTCCTCTCCCCGTTAATTCCCAGATATTTCCCTTTTTTTGTCCCACCTAAAAAAAGGCACAGGTGCCCCTCAGCCTTCCCTCCCCAAGTCCCCCCCGTTCGGTTTTCTTTTCTGAACCTGGTATGTGGGATGGTCCTTCTTTACTCCATCTCCGGCTAGCTGCTAGCCAGCCCGTCTGTTTCTGTCTCTGCCTGCACCTCCAGGAAAATGTTTCTTCAATTTCCTAATTCTCTTCCCTCCCTTCTCTGTGCTTGTCTCTTCTTGGCACCGGAAAGGGCACCCTGCTTTTGAGAAACACGTACAGCCTCCCCCCCATTCCCCAGACTTTCTCTCTGCCCTCCCCCATCTCTGGGAGTTGGCACCAGAGAAGCGCTTACAAGTTAACGGAATCACGTCTATAGCTCAGAAAAGTAGCTCTCCTGATCTGGGGTTCAGGACTTGGAATGTCCGACTAGTCTGGGGTTGGACAGCCGAGTTTAGGAAGTGAAAGATAAACCAGATTCCTTTTCTTCTGTCCCGAAAAACCAGGGAAATGCCAACCTGCCAGTAAGTCAGAAATAGTATTCTGATCGAGGCAACAAAGCAGGTGGTACAGTACGTATTAAAAATAATTAAGGAAAAAGGAGGAGGTAAAAGACTAATGCAGGGAAAGGATTCTTAACCTTCCACCCCCACCAAGAGGAAAGTGTTTTTTGGGACTCCTGGAGAATTGATTAAACCTCTCTGCTACAGCTTGTTAGCTGTTATAGTGTGCTTAACTTTCTGAAATTCCTTATCCTTGTCACTTTAAAAAGGGCGTGATAGAGCAGGATGTTTTGCCTCTATTGGTTTGAAAACTTAAAAGATTGCCAGCGGTTAGTGTAAAGTAAATACCATGATTTTTAGTTTGGGGAGTTTAAAGATAGCAGTAAAAAGAGATCCTGTAACTTTTTTTTTTTTTTTTTAATGGAAAAGGTGTGGTTTTCTTTGTTCTCAATTGAATGCTTTTTGGTTGCCAGAGAAATGCGTAACACTGACTCCGCCTTCCCCCTCCCCCCATCTTTTGGCAGGTCAAAGTGTATAGTTTGATAGAAAGCATGGGGGGAGGGTTTGGTAGGTAGAAGTTGTGTTCCTGTTGTCCATGACTGCATAGTTCTTGCTCATAGGGTGGAGGCCGATCATGTGCATATTCCCAGAGAAAAGAAGGAAATTAACACTTGTTTTTGGCCTACTCTGAATGCAGTTATTTATTAATAAAGACCACTCAAAGAAACTCATGTAGTTGGTCACTAAAATTAAAATTAAGGTAAAGTTTTGTTTGAGATTAGAAAAAGGTGGTAACAGGACCTCCAAAACAGGTTGTATTTGTAAATTAGACGATTTAATGACACTCATTCAGGTGAACTCGAATAGTTAAGTCCTCAGAATATTTTTGTTATCTGAGAGCACCTATTGCATATATAGTATGTTTTGTCTGTTGGAAGAGACTTGGCTCTTGAATTTAGAATTGGAGGATTCACTTGGTTATTATTTGAATCAGCTCAATTGGACTTGAAAAAGATATATATTGGGATAATTTCTCTTCTTTGCTCTATTCTTAAAATCTTTCATTTTATACTTATTTTTAGCTTTTACAAATCTTTTGGATGTATATATATATATATTTGCTTTATTTTCCATTACAAAATGATTACATGAGAACATGTTTTATTTATGCATATACAAAATTGTAATTTTTTTTTCTCCCTATTGAGATTAAAGTGAATTTCTCTGGATTTGTCTGCACTGGAGTCCAAAAGAGTTAGCTGTCAATTGATGATTGCAGCATAGGGATTAGCAATTAACATTTTCCTGACCCCATCTTTTTATTGTGTATTTGCATTGAATATTTTTAAGAGAATCTCATTCCATCAATGGAAAGGCTTCTTTCCATTCATGTATTAAATTAATTTATATACACAACAAAATGGTTTAATTGTGTGGGTTGGGTTTCTAAATAAAAGTAGCGCCTATTATAAACTAACTTTGATTATAAGTATTTTATAAAAAGAGCATAAAATAATTTTCTGTTTTAAAATCATTTAAGAAATAGTGACCTTTTGAAGGTCACACAGGCAATAACAGCTTTGAACTCCTCCTGAAGTCCTGACTCCAAAGATTTGTCATTAGTAAAATTAATATAACTTGAAGGTTTAACTTCTGGTTGAGAAAATGAGTTTTTCAATTTCAAAACTATTATGCAGCTTACATGAATACTAATATATATTGAGAATTTAGTTTGTTATAGAAATTAAATGTGAATTTTTCTTTTTGCAGTTTTATAACAGCATATATGAGAATGGAATTTTGTACTGTTTTAAAGATAATGCAGTTTTTTTCTTTCAGCAAACTTAGTTGCAAGCCAACAAGCAGTTCCTTAGGATGTGCGATACTTTAAAAAATAAAATGTTATGCTTTTCTGGTGTTCCATCTTTTGTTTATGGATAAACCTTAGGAAAATTCTTATTGGAGCAAAGCATACAATTTAAGGACTATATTATTACAGAAAAATGTCTTGAAATTTTAACTTTCTTTTATTAAATCTAAATAATTATTTAATATTGTAATTAGCAAATGATGATTTATATAAATTTTAAACTTTAAAATTTTCTTAGTTCAGTTTTGTCTTTAAGTGTTGGTAGATATTTTTGCCCCAACATCTTAAACCTAATAGGTTTAAGGAAGGCTTTAGATTTCATTTAAGTTTGTTTGTTGAATACTTAATTGCCAAATATTTTATAACAAGTTGACCACTCTTAAAATATAAACAGAACATTTTATATAGGTAGACCTTAATTGTCTACATGGGTAAAGTAGTAAATCATAGTACTCATTTTTTGAAATATTCAGATTTAGTTCATCTGGAGTAAATGAAAATTATCATTTGAAGGCTATTTAGTGCTTTGATGATCTCAGTCCAGTCTCTGGTAGTGATGGTTTCCTTTGTGTTTCTTCCATGATCCCATTTGAAAATTTTCTTGGCAAAGATACCTAAGTGGTTTACCATTTCTTTCTCCTGCTCTTTTTCGGATGAGGAAACCAAGTCCAACAGGGTTAAATGATTTCCCATACAGTTAAGTGTCAATTAGACAGATAATAGGTCTGTCAAAAATGAACTACCATCATGGCATCTCAGGTTTTACAGAGAAGGCTATATTAAAAAAAGGAAGCATTGCTTATTGAATGGCCCGGGCCACTCATCCTTTAGCTTGCTACTGCTTCAAGCTTAATGGCTAATGTATTTGCTGGCAATATCATATAGTAGTATTGGTTATTTATAGTTATAGAATTAAGCAAATGATGAGTTAGGGTAGCTCTCTGGGGATGTTTCTTAGAGATTTGGGAAAATGGTGTACTTAGCTTTTAGTATTGCATTCACTTTTAGTTTGAAGAAGTGTACTTTTGTGTTGGTGAAGTCAGTCTTTGAAAGATATTTTAGGAATAAGTAAATTGGCTTATAATTTTATTATTAAATAATTTTATTTTTTACTTTATTTTAGATTCTAGATTATTTAAATAGAGGGTCTTCCCAATTTAAATTGTTTTAATAATGAATGATAGTTGAATTAATTATTGACTACTATGTAAAGCTACATTTTAACAAAAGCCATTGCTTTTTCTAAATGTATCTCTTAATCTTATGTATAATTAGTTATGTAATTTAAGACTTTATTTCTCTTTTGAATGCATCCAGGTGAACTTGTTGTAGATGGTTCATGAAATTCATTTTTTAGAAAAGTTGACATGTATACATATTATGGAATATTCCTGGGAGTAAACCACAATGTGTATTCCTTTAAAAATTTAACTGAAATAAAAAAAAATCTCTGTCTTGGCAAGTGATGATTTTTTTTTGTTTGGTGTTGGTTTTTACTAGATTTACAACAGTAATTACACTTTAAAAACTTACCCTAATCAAATATTACTTTTGGTAGTTGACTACTGGAGGAGATCTTTTAAAGCTTATGTAATTTTATCATAATTAAATAAACTTGTCCCATTTTACACATTAAATTTTGAAATCTAACCCAATCAAAATGAGCACCTGGTTCAATGCTGATATATTTTTACAGCTGAATATTTTGTATGGCAATGCTGATTATGCATTGAAGGATGTGGTGAGTCACATAACCCATAGAGGAGGTATGTGAAAAATAACTTAGGGTTTTGTCAGCTGAGGTGGAGTAGGAATCCCTAAAGTGAGGTAATTTGAGTGTCTTAAGCTGAATTTAGCTTTTAGACCGATCCTAATTCAGTAGCTATTTTATAACACAAATTCCCAGAATTTGAAACTTTTTCAAAAATTGAAGTATTCTATTTTTAACTGTTATTTGAGAAGTTCCTTTTTTAATTGTCTTTTTCAACGGACTATTCCCGTCTTTTATTTGGTAATGAATGGAAATTTATGTGATTATAGATCCTTCATATTCATTTTGACTCTTGAAATGTTTCACTTTTGTTTACATGTTTCTTGTATACAGTTAGGGTGTCTGGAGTGTACAGGGCCAATTCGAAAGCCAAACCCTCTGGTATGAGGTTTTAATCGGCTCTTTTCAGGATTCATCCACCTCTGGTGTGTACCTCAATCCCAACTCTGACCTGTGACTCTAAGAAGTTGTAGCATGCAGAGCAGCCACACCTGGTACGTTTGATGGGCCTCACATGTGTCCCTGTTGGAATGGGCAGATGAGAGTGCTTTGTTCTGGGGGCTGTGAAGCCAACCAAATGCTGTGGAGCCTTTAGAACTTGGTCCCACATGGAAGATGCCAAAGTCATCTCCTGTTTCCTGAGCATCTTGGCTTTTGTCTTGCCACTGGACGTCTGATGACTGCAAGAGAGTGGAGTTGACTTTGGATAGCTCTGCCTCTCTTATAACCAATTCATGCACAAGTCAAGAAGAGGAGGAATAGAATTTGTATACAGTGTCATTTATATTTATTTTGATTTCATCATATATTAGATAAAAAATTATGACTGGATGTTTTTCAGTTAAGAAAAACTGATAAAGCCAATAGTCCCTTAAAACAATGTCAAATATGAAATTATTAAATAGAATGAGAATTCAGATTAAGGAAAAAACTAAATAAAAGTTTTATTATTATTACCTTTATAAAAGTCATAGGCTTTAATAGAATATATATTTTTTAATCTTAAACAAACTATAACAGTAGTAATGAAGGAAAACCTAATTTTTACTCTTGAAATGTGGGTAAAGTATAGGACTCCTGAAGATGTCAGTCACTAAGGATTTATTACTCACTTCTTAAAGTTTCTATTTTTTGTCCTCCTTTGAAAGAATCATGACACCAGAAAGATGATGCCATGAATTGCAAATGAATTGGATTGAAGTGAAGTAGGACTGTGTAGCACAGTTATTAGCTTCACTCACCTGGAGCCATGTGGGTCCAGTTGCCAAATAGATGTAGATATACATTAGGAAGACTAGAGATGTCCCCAGATTAGTGCAAACCATTAAAGAAAGGGCCAAGACAATCTGCCTTCAAGGAACTTACTGTTTAATGAGGGATACAATGGGCAAATAAATATAAACTCAGGCAATATGTGGAATGAATAGGGGAAAAAAAAATTGAGAAGGCACTAGATTTAAAAGATCTAAAGGAAAGGTTTCCTTTAGAAAGTGGGATTTTTGCTGGGATCTGAAGGAAGCCAGAGAAGTCAAAAGATAGAGATGAGAAGGTGGACATTCCAGGCACAATTGACAGCCATTTGAGAATACTGGGAGCTGAGAAATGGAATGGTATGGGGGAGGAATAGCCAGAAAGCCAGTGTCACTGTATCATTAAGTATAGGAGAGGGGTGTAAGAAAACTTCAAAGTAGATTTTGAAGGTCTTAACTCCTGCGGATGATATATTTGATCTTGAAGGTGATAGGGAGCCATCAGTTTTGCTGAGTAGGGGTTATAGTACCACCTGTGCTTTAGGGAAATCACTTTAGTGGCTGAATGGAGGATGAATTTATGGCAGGCAGACCAATCATCAGGCTATTGCTGTATCCAAAGTGTGAGGAGAAGGCAGCTTGCAAGAGATTGATGGCAAGAGAATGGAAGAATCAAATGTTGCATTAGTAAAAATCAGTATGTCTTGGCAATAGATTGGCTATGGAGAGTGAGAAATAATGAAGAGTTGAGGATGACTACATGTTTTGAATCTGCCTAACTGGGAGCATGGTGTTGGTACCCTCCATGATCAGAAATTTTAAGGGAAAAGGAATTGGGGAGAAAAAATAAAGAAAATCTATCTTAAGTAGAGATAAAGGAAGAAAGAACTAACCTTTTGTATTGATTGAATACTTTTTAGCCTACAGAATATATAGTACTGCTTGAAAGTTATGTTGTAGTGGAACTCTAAAATCTATTTGTATGAGTTTAGATGTACTCTGTTTGAAATAATGAACAGTATCAGTTTGTTAAAAATTTGACAAACACGAGTGGTATAAAAACTTTGAATACACATTTTAACATCTGGACTAGAAAAAAAATTTTTAAGGACACATCTTTAGCTTCATGTGATTTTATAATTAAAAATTCTTAGGGTTGAGTTAACCTAATCTTTGTTTTGATATTTGTTTCAGTTTCTGGGATAACACTAAGTTTGAAATGACCTGAAGTGGGGGGGGAGTATTATAAAAGTGGCCATATGTTAAGTTAGCATCTCTCTTCCCCCTTCTCCCCCACTTTAAGCCAGCTTTCTAGAGTGTTGTGTTGGGAATACAAATTTGGAAGGACTTCACTTTTTGGGAGCTTAAATTCTGAGATGTAAGCATTGTACACAAATGGTTGATAAAAAGAACTTAAAGAAGTATTATGAGAAATCTGAGGAGGGAAAGATCTCTTTATGCCGGGGTTGAGTAGAGAATATGTGGGAAGGCTTCCTGGATTAGACATCTGAATTTAGCTTGGGGTAAAGAGAGAGGGGACTTAAAAGGGTAGAGCCAGGGAGAAAAATCCTGCAGTATTCCGTATGGCAATGACAAATAGACAAGTTATATTTGGCATATATGACTTTTGTACACTGGAAAATTGAACCGAATTTTTTAATCTACGCGTTTAGGTGTGTTAATAGTAACCTAGCAGAGTTTTGAGACAGAATCTGCTCACGTGTTAGTTGACAAGCAGGTGTGAGCATTCTGCCAAAGCAGAAGGATTTCTGCTCATGTGCAGAAGCTTTCCCTAAGATTTCTTGTGTTATAAGGCTGATGTGAAGAAAACAGATGTTTGACAGCCAGCTGGGTATTTGGTTGCCTAAACTAAATCACCTGGCTGAGCTTTGTATTTTATTAAGAAAACAGAACCTTAGGCTTGATCTGGCCACAGCAAATTTCAAACCTCATTCTGAAGGATATATTTTAATTTTGCCTGAGAAAATGTTATATATATGTATATATATTCAGTAAATTGAAACATTATTTAGAAGTTTACAAACATGAAAAATATTTTTGTAACTATAATTTATATGAGAATTTCAGGGATTATTTGAGGTTTGATATCTAATTTTCAACTGTCAGTCATAAATGAAAATTGTTTTGACTTGAAATTGTACATTTTAGGTATGATTGGCAGGTATTCCAATTTACTTCTCTTATATGGAAAAACAAATGTTACTTATAGAAAAAAGGGATGTTATACATCTGTCACTATAAAAATTACTGAAGTCAAAAAGCCCTTAACAGGTGCCTATTATGTGCTGGGCCCTGTGCTTGATGCACAGGCAAAAAACAGTTCCTGCCCTCAAGTAATCCACAATATAATGGGGGGAACAACCTACAGAAGACTCCTCCCTTTTCTTCCCCTCCCCTCCATATCTGTACCCTTTGTTCCACATACATACAGGATAAATGGTAGATGATCTTTAGGGGAAGGCAACTAGCCTTGATGGGTATCTAAAAGGCTTCTTGCAGAAGGGTGGGATTTTAGCTTTGACTTGAAGGAGGCCAGAGAATTTAGGAGGCAGAGAAGGGAAAGTTGAAGATTTGGCATGGGGGAAGTTAGTAAAAGGCAGAGTCAGGATTTAGGGAAGAGCAAAAAGACAGATAAGTGTCTCTGGATCATAATGTGATGACTATGTGGAGTGGAGGAAGGTATAAGCATACCTGAAAGATGGTGCAGGACTAGATTTTAAGAGAGGTGACATGGTTAGACTGGGACTTCATAGAAGGATCACCATGAGAACTACCATGTACCTAATATTCCTGCTATATACATATGCTGTTGATATTTTGTGAAACATCTGTCCAGGATGAAAAATGTATTACAGTTATAAAATGGAATTTTTAAAAAAAAATCTCTTGGTGCTTTTCTGCAGACATGTAGACAATGGATTCCCAACTTTGACCCCAGCACTTCCTCTTTATAAAGTACAGGATCTTAGATATAGAGCTGAAAGGGACTTCAGAGGTTTTCTGTTAAATGGCTTTCATTTTGCAGATAGGGAACCGAGTCTAGGGAAGTTAAACAACTTATGCCTAGCAAAAAAAAAAAAAAAAAAAAAAAGGTAAAAAGCTTCTGAAGGAGGATTTGAACCTGTATCTTCTTTTTTCTTTTCTTTTCTTTTTTTTTATATAAAGCTTTTTATTTACAAAACATATGAGTGATTTTTCAACCTTGACCTTTGCAAAAACTTTTTTTTTTCCCAAGCTTTTCCCCTCCTTTCCCCCACCCCCCCACCCCTAGATGACAGGTAATCTAATACATGCTAAATAGGATAAATTATATGACAAATACAATACATGTATACATATCTATAGTTATCTTACTGCAGTGGGGGGGGGGAAGAAACATCAGATCTAGAAAGAGAAGAAGAAAAAACAACCTAAGAAGGAAAACAAAATGCATGGAAATATTCACAGAAAGCGTTAAAATGCTGTGTTGTGGTTCACACTCAGTTCCCACAGGCCTCTCTCTGGATGTATATGACTATCTTCATCGCTGAACAACTGGTTTGAATCACATCATTGTTGAAGAGAACCATGTCCATCAAAATTGATCATCGTATAGTCTTGTTGCTGTGTATAATTGAATCTGTATCTTATGATTCTATTCATTTTTCCATTCTATCTCTACCTTTGCTACCAGCTTCTTGGTTTTTTTTCAGTTCTTGAATGTTTTTCATTCCTGTACTTCCTAGTAATAGAAAATTCTCAAATCAGGTAAGAAGAGGACCCTTGAAGATTATCTGTAACCCAACCTTCTCATTAAAGCATGTTAGAGGTAGGAGAGATTTTAATGACTGAACCAGGCTTATATAATTCAGATTTTCTTATACTCTCCATATGCATTCTGGGTTCTGAAGATTGAATAGAATTCCATTAAGTAGAGATAGGAAGGATAGTCTAGGAGTGTCACAAGCAAAGATGTAGAGCACAATATGGAACCTGTAAAAAAAGCTCATTTATTTGCATTTTGACTATAAAATACAGGAAATGTTCAAGGAATTTGGACATTAGTTGTAAGTCATGGGGAACTCTTGGAAAATTCTGAGTAGTTGATTGACATGATCAGTCTTGGAAAGATTGATCTAACCAATATATGGATTGGAAAAGGTGTAGAGGGAACTTGTGGAACTCAGGTAGTTCATAATAATAGCTGATATTATATTATACTTGAAGGTTTGGAAAAGCATTTTACTTTTTCTCATTTGATCTTCACCACAACCTTGGGAAGTAGGTTTTGTTGTTATCCTTATTTTACAGATAAGGAAACTTGGGCCCAAGAGCTAAGTGACTTGCTCAGGGTCACACAGGTAGAGAGATCTAAATCAGGAATTAATAACACTTTGAAATGAGAGGTAGCAAAGCCTTCTGAATTATGGCCCAGAGCATGACATAGAATGATATTAAAGAAAAAAAATGCCGTTTTAGAACTTAATTTCATGTGGAGGAGAAGGGAAGGAAAGGGAGAAGTTAAAAAATGACTTGGGTTGAAATTTGGATAAGTGTTGTTTGTAGTGATTTTGAAATTTTTTTTTTCTGGCCACTTTTTTTTGTTTTTGTTTTTAAAAGCTTTTTATTTGCAAAACATATGCATGGGTAATTTTTCAACATTGACCCTTGCAAAACTTTCTGTTCCAAATTTTTCCCTCCTTCCCCCCACCTCCTCCCCTGATGGCAGGTAGTCCAATACATATTAACTATGTTAAAATATATGACTAATCCAGTATACGTATACATACTTATAGTTACCTCACGGCACAAGAAAAATCGGATCTACAAAGAAAAAGAAATCTGAGAAGGAAAGCAAAATACAAGCAAACATCAATAGAAAGAGTGAAAATGCTATGTTGTGGTCCACATTCAGATCCCACAGGCCTCTCTCTGGGTGTGTATGGCTTTCTTTATCACTGAACAACTGGAACTGGTTTGAAACATCTCATTGTTGAAGAGAGCCATGTTCATCAGAACTGGTCATCATATAGTCTTGTTGTTGTCATGTATAATGATCTCCTGGTTCTGCTCATTTCACTCAGCTGGGTCAAAGGGTATGCATAGTTTGATAACTTTTTGAGCATAGCTCCAAATTGCTCTTTAGAATGGCTGGATCCCTTCACAATTCCACCAACAATGTACCAGTGTCCCCACTTTTCCCACATCCCCTCCAACATTTGTCATTATCTTTTCTTGTCATCTTAGCCAATCGGAGAGGTATGTAGTGGTATCTCAGAGTTGTCTTAATTTGCATTTCTCTGATCAGTAGTGATTTAGAGCACCTTCTCATTTGATTAGAAATAGTTGTAATTTCTTCATCTGAAAGTTGCCTTTGACCATTTATCAATTGGAGAATGGCTTGGATTCTTATAAATTTGAGTCGATTCTCTATGTATTTTAGAAATGAGGCCTTTATCAGAATCTTTGAATGTAAAAATGATTTCCCAATTTATTGCTTCCCTTCTAATCTTGTCTGCATTAGTTTTGTTTGCACAAAACCTTTTTAACTTAATATAATCAAGATTATCTATCTGGTGTTGAATTATGAGTTTTAGTTCTTTGGACACAAATTCCTTCCTTCTCCACAGTTCTGAGAGGTAAACTATCCTATGTTCCTCTACTTTGCTTATAATTTCACTCTTTATGTCTAAATCATGAACTCATTTAGATCTTATCTTGGTGTGTGATGTTAGATGTGGTTCAAGCCCTAATTTCTTCCATACTAGTTTCCAATTTTCCCAGCAGTTTTTGTCAAATAGTGAGTTCTTATCCCAAAAGCTGGGGTTTGTCAAACACTAGATGGCTATAATTATTGCCTATTTCATCTGACCATGCTGAAATATAATCAGTTTTTAGACATGTTGAAGTGTGATAGACATGCCTATTTTTTATTTATTTATTTATTTATTTAATTTTATTTTTTTTCTTTTTGGGGGTACATTCATTTTTATTTTTTTTCCCAAGCTTTTCCTTTC